>KB722736.1:3378124-3466323 GCA_000349905.1 Volvariella volvacea V23 | reverse complement strand
GAGTATACCATAAAAAGAAAAGCGGAGATGGGTAAAGTGGGAGGGGGTATCGTAGATGAGGGTGTAGAGTATGGATAAGTGGATATATGTAGGTAAGGGTGATGTGTAAGAGGGAGAATGGGGTAATACAGATTATGTATCAAAGATATAATGGAAGGGGAGTAATGAGAAGGAAAAGAAAAATAAAAAGAGAAAATGAAATGATGAAGACGCTTGGTGGGTGTCAATATGAGTGTAAACGCTGGGTGAGCGCTTGGTTGATGAGATGTAGATGCTTGGTGAGCATCTGAGTGTTGGGTGTTTTATGTCGAGGGCTCTTACGGGCCCTGACATATTGGTTAATTAGTTAAACACATGCTTCAGATATTTGATAGATCTATTGTCAGTCATTTACATTGTACAAATAGTTACATATAGTCTTGTAGATATATAAGGCCTGTACCTCTGAGTATCACTCCTCAAATCAATCAATTTGTTCTTTCCTCACTCTATTGCATTACCTGTGCACAAGCAACTATCCTTGCTATATCTACTCTTGCTAAAGGATAGCACAGAGGTAAGTACTTGTAACACAAATATGTACATATAACCTTCATGTATATTAAGGCTTGTATCTCTGGGTTTCACTTCCCAGATTAATCAATTTGTCTCTTAGACTGGAACCATCACCATCTAAGTATGCTCAACTCCAATAATATAACTCTTCTTTTGCAAGATCCTTTATTGGTCAGTTGTCCTGTAACAGGCCTCAGAGATGAATAAATAGAAAAAGAGAGAAAAAAAGAAAAAGAGAAAGAGCTCTAACAACTTAGTACACATCATACATGTTATCAATGAACCTACTACACATACAGCAGTGTTTAGATATTACTAGTAACATGGTTGCAAAAAACTCTCACTACTAGCTAGCAAGGGAGATGAGATCAATACAAGAATCTTAACAATGTATACTCACTTTTTAGTAGCTGATCAATTCCAGTTGCACTAAAGTTTCTGAGACAAAGCTAGCTTAGCAGAGTAGACAAGGTCAAAACTAAAAAAAAAACCCAGAGCCAACCAAGCCCACTTATATATTCACCAAGATCTATATGTATATATTTACACTATTCCAAACTATTCTACAGGTATCTATCTATGACCTCATAATGACATCACTAGTGTCTGATATCACTAAGATCTCATTGGTTAGAGATAAGCTATAACTTTAAACTATGGGCTATGGCTAGCACCTGGCATATCCAAGTCTGAAATTAAGTCTACTTAAAATATATACTATTTGACCTTTTAATTTTTTACTTACTAGTAAATTACAGCCTGATTATTATAATAATATATATATTCTTGATAATTAGTAATATTATATATGTTTATTGTGGGTTGAAACTTATTGTGAAAATACATTTTGCTATTTTGAATAATGTTGCAAGTAAAATAATTATATACAAAATAATTAATGAGTTAATAATACAAGAACAATTCTCAAAAAAAAAAAAAAAAAAAATACATAAAGGTTACACACTGAAAAATGGCCAATATATATTAGTATTATAAAAATTTAATAGACATATTGAAATATAGAGTTATCAGCTAATCAGATTGTGAGAATTGCAATATCTTTTCAATATTTTCACCAAAGATATCAGCCATCTCCCACAGTGTTAGCACAGATATGATGAAGTTGAATGATATTTGCAATTTTGTGCATTATACATTAAAAGGTTGCATAGTGTTTGAGATATTAATCCCATACTTTAAATGTATACTGTATACATATAATAAGTGATTTGATTTCCTTATACTCAACAAATCCATAAAGGTTATGCCAAGTTATTCAATTTTTTTGTATTGTGTATATTAAAAAATTGCATTGCATTTTTAAAGTGTGGGAGATATCAACACCACACTTTGCACATGCATTCTACACATAATAAGAAAGATTTCTCCCCCTTATAGCTAAGAAATATATAAAGAACCTGTAGAAATATTGACCATTTCATGTTTTTCTCACCAAAAAATTGCATCATATTCAATAACCATGGAGCACACATTAAAACTAATATAACCATTAGAATCTACATAAAAGATGTCACAAAATTTGTTATAATATCACAAGGTTTGGTGAAGAATTGAATAAGTAATTAAGCACCCTTGGTGAGTGTAGTTGCAATGGTTTAGTGTTATATCATCCAAATATAGACATTTGTCTCTGTTGTTGCAACAGCACTGTTGCAACTTTTCTGAGATGCTAAGGCTACCTCTGGTCATAAAATGTGACATGTCCTGTTCTATCTGTATGCCCCATTGCTCAATCAATTCTTCACAGAACCTCATAATATAATAAGCAAACTTGTACAGAATATTATGTAGAATCCAATGGTTATATTAGTTTTAATGTGCACTCCACAGTTATTGAATGCAATATAATTTTTTGGTAAGAAAAATAATCAATATCCCTACAGGTTTTTTATATATTTCTTAGCTATAAGGGGGAGAAATCTTCCTTATTATGTGTAGAATGCATGTGCAAAGTGCAGTGTTAATATCTCCCATGGTTTTTAAATGTAATGCAAACTTTCATTGAACTGAATCAAAATATGATATTTCTACATTATTATGAGGGATTATTGAATGTACAACAAGTAAGAAACAAATATAGCTAATTATGTATATATATTCCATATTAAATACACCTAATTTAACATACAGGATTAAACTTGTAAGTACTTGTTAAAGAAGGTATTTGATGACAAGCTCAAAAATCAATGATGTCATAGGTGTGTGCAGTGTGCATGCCTATGACATCATGGTTCTAGTATGCCTGTGTAGTGAAGAAGTAACTTGGTGGGGGAAAATACTGTATGGGGGAAATACTGTTGGGCAAATGGTGCTGCAGGTGCAGGTGATGGCAGAAGGAATAGCTCATGCCATCATTAGATGGTGTGTGGTGCTGGTGCTGGTGGTGCTGGTGAGAAGGGGAAAATTGAGAACAACAACAAAGCCAAATAAGAATATAGTCCTAGCATTCTCAGCCAGCCTTGAGCAAAGTTTGGAACTTACTGCAAAATAAGGGAAATGCCAAAAAAAGTACCTCTGAGTGAAGTTTGGGACACCACAAATTATAGGAAAAATGCCGAAGAGGCTGTCTGTCTGCCCAGTCCTAAGCGACAGCAATCAATTTTCGGGGCTAACCACAAAATATGTGGCAAACTCCGAGGGGGAGCTGCATCAAAAAGACTGAGTCCTTTACTTACATTCCGGACTCAGAATTGTAAATAATGTCCAAATAATTAACATAAAGTGAGTGACGTGATATTTCCGAGTCACGAGTCATCACCGTGTCTTGTAATACAAATTGTGTATCGTGAGTGACTGAGAATGCGGTTACTTAAATGCATGTGCTGAATAACACAAGCAAGCAAGGTCTCGAGTCACGAATGGTGACCCGTGCTAGTGAACATATGGGCCGCTTCGCAGATGACAGCTTTGTTGACCACAGGTAGAACATTTGTATAGATGCGGTACTTAGTTTATAATAGATCCCGAGCTTGTTAAACGCATCAGCATAGGCTTGAGATAAGCTGAGGTAGGTTAGTGATGACGACACCAGAAGACGCCATTCTGGTGACCAATAAGTTAGGTCCACGAACTGATATATCTGAATACTACACTCCTTCGCTTCCAACCAAAGGTCCTACCATGACAACACAAAAACACCAGACACATCGTAGCAATAACGGATCTCAAGAAACTCTGAGTAAATGAACACCCACGCTCCCTTACATTCCCAATCCCATCAAAGCGCTCGTCAACCTCTGACCAATATTGTCCGGTTCTTGTCTCGCCATCTCAAGGATACTCAATAACTTCTTAACACCAATCTGCAAACTACCCCTTGCTTTCCTCTTCCCAGTCGCATTTCTATCTTCCAAAACATCTTCCAAATCGAAACCTGCACCTTGGCTCTCCCAGTTGAACCCGGCCTGCTGTAACTGTCCCAGCACCTCGTTCATCTCTTTGTCGCTACTGAACAACTCTACATCTCTCATGACCTCGGCCAGTGATTTGAGGTCTGTCAGAGGTGGAATGTGAAGTTCGGCATCGAAAGTTTCTGTTAGACCTAGATCTGTTAGGACTGGTCTCAGAGACGATGTCGCCAAAATCAACAACCGACGGCCCTACGCGCGGATATCAATCATCACCAACATTATGAGGTATGATAGCACAACATACCTGCGGTGGTCGCTTAGCCAACAGCACCAACAACGTCTGCAACACGGCATTGGAAAACCTCGCTCCCATAGGTGTCCAATCGATCAATCTCTCAATGTTATCCACCACAACCACGCTAACTGGACTTTTATAACTATCCGCGAATACTTTCGTTATGGCGTTGACCTTCTGTGACTCGCCATATCCGACCATGTTATCTGGCGAGATGAGCTTGATAAATGGGAACTGTGACAATTGGGCTATCTGCGCCGCTAGTGCCGTCTTGCCCGTTCCTGGGAGACCATGGAGGAGGACGCTGACGAGGGGTGTACGAGTTGAGGTTCTAACTTGTTCTACATAGAGTTTGCCTGATTGGAGAATCTCCTGCAGATTCCTAGTGAGCGATGATATGAATTTGGGCGGTCGTCACACTTACGTCGACTTTGGGATTGAAGTGTATAATTCCGTTTTGTATGACCTGTGCCAGTTCCTCTTCACTAACACCAAACGCAGGATGGACCTCATCGAGCGCATTCAGGAAGTCCTGCCTATTCACTTTCATATTCTCCACATCATCCGAGATACCCGCAACAGTCCCAACTTTAATATGTCTATTGAAGGCAAAACTCGTCGCGCTCTTGATCAAACCGTTAATCTCTGCTCCAGAGAAGTTCTTTGTCAAAGCAGCCATCTCGTAGAGATCGACATCGGAGTCCATAATGTTGTTATGGCGCATTTTGGAAGTATGAATTGAGAGAATTTGGTAGCGACCTTTCTCATCGGGTAGGGATATTTCCATGTGAACCTCGAGACGACCAGGACGTAGGAGAGCTTCGTCGATCATGTCTTTACGGTTAGTCATACCAATAATGAGAATATTGTTCAGTTGGTCAACACCGTCCATCTATACGAGAATCAGCAAGGAAGAAGCAAAATGCTCCATGGAGCCAACGCACCTTTGAGAGCAGCTGGTTGACAACACTATCCCCGACGCCAGTTCCGCTGTTCGTAGAACCACGCTGTTTAAAGATGGCATCCAGTTCATCAAAGATGATAATATGCAATCCACTCTCTTCCTTCTTCTCTTTATACTGGTTTTATTACCTATGAGTCTATTCACTTACGCATATACTACAAGGTGAAGGGCTCACCTCCTTTTCTGCATCTGCGAACAGCTTACGGATATTCTCTTCAGATGCACCGACATACTTGCTCAATATTTCGGGACCATTGACAACCTTTGGTTCGCGTGCATTGAGCATTTTTCCAATTTGTCGTGCAATCAACGTCTTTCCTGTACCGGGAGGCCCATGCAGCAAAATACCTATTCGCAGTAACAATGGTCAGAGGGATTTGGCATTTGCGTTCACGGACTCTGGCCGCAATCCATACCTTTAACGTGCTCGATACCCAGCTTCTCAACCAATCCAGGCGGGAATACTCGCGAAGCGAAAGCACGACGGAAGATTTCCGAGAACTCGGTATCCAAACCACCAATACCCATATCCTCGAACTTGAAGTTGGGTGCCAGGATTGCATTTGGTGCAGGTCTATGACATTCAACCCATAAGCACACGCGTCTGTACGGGAGTGAAAGCATACTTCTTTGCGCTAGACTTGAGTTTAATAGTACTGTCCGACGCTTTCATAAAGTTGACTTCAGTTTTCTCCATCAGTATTCCTCTGTACTGATGATTATGCGACCGCTGTCCAGGGGCACCTGCACCTCTTCTCTGCTCATCCGCCAACTCCAGAAGCGCCACATTCTTAACCGTACACTTCAAATTGTGTCCATGGTACTCAAACACCATGACCTCATCTGCCGATACTATAATCCCGGTATAAGCTCTCACGAAAACTGTAGCCAGGTCGTCTACCCGGAACTCTTTAGATGATTCCATATTTTTGCGTAGAAACCCGACCTCCAGGTCTACAGATTGGAGGAAGGCAGGCGCGAGTGGATGAGGTGGGTCGGGTAGTGGTTCGACAGGGACTTGGTCCCCTTGTACGGATAAACCTATCCATTGGCGCTGTGGGGCTGAGGCTCCGACTTGGCCTGGTTGGAGTGTTCTTGTGTTGTCGACTCTGAGATGTACGAGGGGCGATGGTAAGTCGCTTAATACATCACAATGAATCTAATCAAAGAAGCACCTTGCAGTCAGAGCAAACTCCCCCTTGACAAGTACGTGTTGGCCGTCACGAAAGTCGTTAGGGTGCACGGCAAGGCAATTGGACAAAGCTAGGGCGTCACTGGGCGAGCTGACAACCTGGAATCTGGATATGAATGAGATTAGTCGTCATATAGTATAGCACTGATTGGCGCCTGCACTTACATCGATCCTCCACGAGGCGGCGGGGCACCAGCAGGGGGTCTTCTTTGATCGTATGCTCTCTTCTCAAAGAGAGCGCTGGACGGATCGTTGTATCCAGTCTGTGGTGGATTGTACTGGGCAGAAGGCGGTTGCGGTCGCCTGGGTCCAGAAGGCAAGCTATTATCTGGGATCCTGTTATAGGGCGCGCCCGGGGGTGGGGTGTTGGCATTGCTACTCCTTCCAAAGAAGCTCATGATGGGTGTTAGAGTCGACGATTAAGCACTGTTGGGATCAGGGAAAGTCTCTTGCAACGTGGATAACGGGTGATGAGGGGGAGATACACGACACCGAATCCACCGCAGCGTGAGGCTGTAATATTGGAATTGCCTTGAAAGGGATCTTAGTCATCAATAGCATCTCGAATCCGGCCCTGCAGCAGTCCCTTCCCCTCATCAATGACCACCTCCCTGCTGGCCTCTGATGGCCCAGATATTCCGCACACAGCAATGGGAGGGCTTTTAGACGACTACCCACCTGTGGACAACCGCTCATGTCAGCTTTTAGGACCAACAGCCCTGGTATGTTAGCGGCACCAAGTGGCTACAGACACCTGCTCACTATCTACCCGTCTCCCCTCTTCAGGTCGTACAGGGCCTGATGGGCATCCTTGTCATATCATCTCTGATATACAAGCGGCATAGAGAGAACCCAAGGCGTCCTTGGAGAATATGGTCTGTTCACCGTCTCGCGTCCTTTTGGCTTCGGGCCGAGCTAATACGAACCCACCTTCTATCCCATGTCCCTGCTATTCAAAAAGGCTATTTGATGTGTCGAAGCAGGTGGTCGGACAGATGTTCGTCCACGGTGTAAATCTACTTGTGTCGAATGTCGGTTCAAACCACACGGCCGGAAACGCTTGCGTATTTTACTTCTTGAACATCCTCATTGACACCACGTTGGGTACGTTTTATGTTTATCACGTCCTATCTCAATTGCTGACACATATTTCACAGGCGTTGGAATGATCTACGTCATGCTGCACTTCTTCACATACTTGGTATCGGAGAAATGGGGACTGAAAGGATTCGAGTCTGGTGTATACGGAAGCCCTCCATCATTCAAGTACTGGATCCGCCAAGCCGCGATATACGTTTTCTCATTGACTACAATGAAGATGGTTGTCCTGGGTTTGTTGCTTATACCCGGCATCCTCAACTTTGGAGAGTGGTTGTTGAGTTGGACCTGGACCGAAGATGGTGATGATGTTCAAGTAATATTGTGAGTTCTCGAGTTCTCCATCCTCTTCCTTTTTTGATTTCCGTAGCACCATTGGCATATTCCCTATCATCATGAACATAGTACAGTTCTGGCTCATCGACTCGATTGTCAAAGCTTCGGGTGGAGCCGCAGTGGCCCTCGATACGACTGACGCGCACTACGAACCACTGAGTAGTGAGCCGCTCTTTCAGGCCACAGATGACGAAGACGGCAACGAATCCAGCTCCGAAATTCATGATATCGAGAACCAACGGAATACCACGCGTATCAACACCCACCACACTGAACTGAAAGGTACAGGCGGGGCCCTATTAGCCACACCATTGACGGTCACGGCTCTTGGCGGTTATTCTTACCCTCCAAGCGCTTCTACCTCCCCCACCAGAGAAACCTCACCGACATCAGTGACGAAGATGAAGAAGATGAGACGAAGGTCGCCCCCTAGACCACTGAACCTCCTTGGTGCCAATCCAGCCATCAACTCTCCAATAATTACTGCCAGTAGCCCACAACCCACGCCTGCAAGTTCAAGCGCAAACCATAGACCGCAACCGACTCCATCGCAACTCGGACATGCCGCTCCACCAGAGCAGAATAACGATTGGGCAGATTCATGGGAAGATTCCGATGATTGGGCAGACAGGGTGGGAGAGGAAGAATGGACAGGGAAAAGGATAGAGGAGACGAAGAACTCGATAAACAACACCTGGCAGGACCACTCGGCCACGAACACTACCTTCTCGTGATGCAAGGCGGTTATGCGGGGTTCTCTTTCGTCTAGGGTTCGAGTTATCTGGGTATCTCATCGTGCTTTGCATTTCATACTGTACCTTAGCTGTGGTCACGTGAACCACATCGCGCTTTCAATGAGGAAATTAATTTTTGATTTCTAATAATAGTATTAAATCTTTGGGTCACAGCTCCTCATTACGCCTTCATCGTTGGTACTTTCATCTTTCCTTCATCAATAGCATCCATCATGTCAGAATCTACACATACAAGCTCAGTTCACGGGGTCAATGGCAATGACAATGCATCCATATCTTTAGACCACATCCTAGGGGACAACCATCACGAATTAGAGCACCCTGGGCTGAATGGAAAGCCTGTTGGCGGTTGGGACGAAGAAGTGCCGGATACTGTAGCGAGAGACGGTTATTGCATCGAGTGCGAAGGTACAGTTGATCTTTGTACTCTTGATTCACTTTGGAACGCTCACCACTACTGCATCCATAGACCAACCCGCTCAAGTAGTATGCGAAGGATGCAAAGACTCATACTGTGAGGTCTGCTTCGCGGCTCAGCACCGAAAAGGAACGAGGAAATCGCATGTGGCCAGGCCGCTAGGGAAGGCAGCCCCGCAAAGCGCAGCCCGTGCGCACAACGTTCCAGCAGCGAGTGATGCAGATAATCGGCCGCCCGTCGCCTCGCAAAAGGTGTGTGGCCTCCTCACCTTCCCGTATCTCCGGACATATCCCCTCCCTTCCTCCTCACTCTATCTCCGTCGCAGTTACAGGGGTATTAATATCGATATTCCACCCTTCTAGATGGATGTAGATTCGGATGACGAAACTGACGAGGAAGAATCCACAAATACCGATGCCATCGCGGTCCCTTCACTCTCCTCTCAACCACAGATAGGCTCCAGCGTCGGCGACTGGTTCGTTGAGCGCGCCAAATACATTCCACTTCGCCTAACGATGAAGGAACGGGTTTTCCTCCGCCTCCTCGAGGCCTCCCTCAACGTCTCGGAATACACGGACAAAATTGACGTTCTTGGCTTTGGTCTGTCGAAAGCCAAGAGAATAGTTCATCAAATCCGGGAGTTGTGCGCAATTATGAGTGGACTATTGCTCGCAGCAGATTATAAGGCGGGACAGGAATTGTTCCAGACCAGAGATTTCAAAGAGAATGAAGATTTCTATAAAATGATTTTCGAAATTGGAAGGAGACATAAGATTATGAACCCTGATAAGATGAGGACAACGTACGGGAAATTAGTCTATGTGCTGCAGGTAGGTAGGAGCATCACCTTTCGTGAATTACACTCAACACTCCTCCCACAGGATAGTCAATCGCCCGAAGTTCAAGACATCCTTGGCTTCTCGTGCGTCTCGCCTATCAAAACAGTCTACTCTGAACTCGAATCCTACAACCTCTTGCCTCTGCTCCAAGATGACCTAATGACGACCGCAACGCAAGAAATCCACTCACACAACCGATCGCGCCACCAAATTCAACGGGATATCAAGTCCAAGGAGCGCGCCATTGAAGTCCTCGCAACTCGTTATGAAACTAGAGAATATTCGGCGGAAAAGATTAGACAGTGTTTGTATTCTATTGGGGACAATCATGCTTTCCTGAGGGTTAATAGGGATCCGTGTGAGAAGGTGATTGGTTATTTGAAGGAGTACTTTAGCCCGACGAAGCCTAAAGACGCGAAGGATAGTTTGGCGATTAGAAGTGGAAGGGGTGGTGCTAGATTGAGCCATGACCATAGCGTGCAATACGCCTACGTCATGCAAAGCTTAACTCTCTGGAGAGAAATTCTCAATGGTAAGTACTATCCAACTCCCTTCATCCCATTCCGAGGCTAATATTGGCGAAAAGACATGTTCCACCTATGGTACCTAGCGGAACAAGACCTCCTCTCCGACCAAATCCCTTACCGACTCCGCAACACGGGCCAGGGCCTCAATCGCGTCCAACCAGCTCCCAAAACCTCGCGCCTGATGCACATCATCCTTCACAAAGCACAAAAATCCGTCGGCTCCTGGGTCGGCTCAAGCGTCATCCACATGGGCGACCACAACGTCCCCAACGCGCTCATGTTCATTGACAAATACACCCAAGTATACCGCATCCTCCTGCCCATCTGTAACACGCTCCAGCAGCTGCCGGAGATTTACAAGAACAAGCCGGCGTTGAGGAGTTACGTGGACGACGAGTTTGGCGGGTTGGACGGGTGCAAGAAGGAAATACTGGGGGATTTCTTCAGACATGGATTCGATGGAAGTGGGGCGGACAACTTTTTCGATGCGGGGAGCTGTATCGATGGGAGGTTGACGAGTGCGTGGAATTGGTGTGCGCAGTTGGAAAAGAAGAGGTATTTCCCGGTGTTTTTGTTGACGGGTGAGTAGTTCGCGATTGGCACGGGCATGCACAGTTTGCTGATTCTTCTTTCTCCTGTGATTTTGTAGGCTTTGTTGGGTTTGATGGAGAGTGGTGATGCGAATACTGTGTGGTATATGCATCCCCTCGTCTCCCTTGGAGGCTTCACCACATCAATGTATTGGTGTCACTCTCATTTTCGACACCTGTGTACATGTAATTGCATAGACGATACCATCCGTTCTAATACCTGTACAGTTGTATAATCCAAGTGCTTCACGAACAATGCTACACGGATTTTGTATCCGTAGACGAATTCAGGCGGAACGCAGCACGAGGGAATAATATTGCCATCATAGACACTAATGAAATCCTGCTATGCCGGTAGATGGATACTACTACACCGCAAGGGTGATGGCTGAAGTCCACTGTTGTCTAAAGTTGCACTGACTCTATGTTGAAAGACTCTAAACGAAACCGAATCGATATCTACAATTTATATGATAAAATAACACGTTCTGCTGCGGTTGAACCTAGCCTCCTGCCTATTAGACGCCATCGCCCTTGCAAGTCATTCATTCTTCTTTTCGTTCTCGAATCACTCGTTTATATTCTTGCAAACGCAATCTGGAAGGGAGGTCAAGAATCAGATCAAAGGAGTGCGGGTTATAATGGGCTTAAATTTACAAATTACGCAATAACATGAGAATGGTTACTTTTCCCACTGCTGGGAGGTATATTGACGCCTGGAGCACGTCGACGCAAGTGCAAAAGCAACAAATCAGCATCCCATATACGCCAACCTGAATGCTTCAAAAAGGGGGGCACGTACCTTCTCTCTGACATCCTTCTCGAAATTCTTATCCGCCGCAATGTTCAAACAAATGCACCCGTCCTTCAGCCATTCCGTTTTGACTTTATACTCTGCATTTGGAACGGCAGATACTACTACGTCTGAGATGGCCAGACATTCTTGGAGTGTTAGGTTTGTTGGGTGAACGATATGGCGTGGGTGGTAGCGTGTTGATCTGCTTGGCGCTTGTGATGTGGTGCCGTTGGCATCGGTTGTGGTGCTGGTGCTGGGCGATGGTACTTTAGGGCGTTTGGTGTATTCCTAGTTAAGTATTGGTTAGAGTATCAACGCAAAAATTCAAAGGGGACGTGCGTGGATGGAATCTATATCAACGGAAAGCACCCTCGCTCCATCATTGGCCAACAATGCGGCGAGTGGTCTACCAACAACCTCTGACCTAGACACCGCACTTCAGTCGAGACACACACACAAGAGATATACGCGAACGCCCACCTGTTAATGACAGTAACGGTCTTCCCGTACGCTCTATCGCCATAAGGCAACAACCGATTGTAAACACCAATGTGCTCCAAGCACTTTACGATCGCGAGTGGTGTGCATGGCAGTATTGATTTAACGGTTCCAGGCGGCGGGACTTCGCCATCTATACCTGTTTCTGGGGGTGCAATTGTCACAGCTGATAGAAGGCTGCTCGGTTTGATGAATCGGATACTGTGTTGGCCGAACGTCAGGGTCGTAATTGGCCTCAATGCTGATAAGATTGGTGCTTACTTGTGGTAGAGGTTGTAGTGAAATTTGAAGTGAAGACCTTCGACGTCTTTGAATGGAGAAACAAGCTGCGATGGGCTCAAGCGTCAGAACCATTAACGTAACGAAGGGGTATACCTGTTGCAGGTAGTGATCCTATATTAGACCATCTAGATGAGCACTCTGCCCTCATCAGCGAAAGATACGACTCGCCTGTTGTGGTCCAAAAATGGGGTAATAAACCTATCCCACCTTGTCAGTAAACGCCATTCATAACGGACACCGACATACCATAACCCCATCCACACGCTCATCCTCATTAGCCTCAATAATAGCCTCTTCCACGCCCTCCCCCTCCTGGAGCAACCCTGGCTCCTTCGCAGCCCCCACCTTCTTCAACACAAACTCGAATCCAAGCTCCTCGCATTGCTTCTTCGTAAACTCTGCGTAGAATTTGCTGGGAGCTGCAGAGGTGGCGAGGATCCCGACCAGTTTTGGTCGCTTTGGGGAGGCCGAGAGGGATTGCTTGACTTCGGAGAGGAAGGTTGAGGCTATGGGGTCTGCTTTAAGCAGGATTCCTTTGCCTGATACGTCTCCTGGCATGGTATGGTAGGGTGAGTACGAGGGGATGAGCGTTGGAGGAGAGGTTGTTAGATGCTTCCGCCACTAAAATTTAATGCATTCGATATTGATATTGGGATGTAATTGATAATCTTATCAACAATGCGCCACAATCAGGTTCAGGCAACGAATGTACATGTTCAGATTAGAACGTACTTCAGCTTGTAGTTCTTAAGCTTCAAATCAAAAGGTTCAGTCCCTCACTCCCTGAGCGCATAAAATTGCCTCGTGTGTAGCAATCCAACATGGGTTTTAAGCAAGAATAGCTCCAACATAGAAGGGTGCGTAGCGTCAAGGGACTCCATTTCAAAAGGTGCTCACAGAGCGCTGCTAGGAATGCTTGTGCACCCAATGATACCACTATACAATTGGTATGTACGTTACATTATGTACTGTTATGAGCAATCAAACTCAGCGAAAGAACAAAATCCATATTGTTAATAATACACAATCCATTCACCAGCGGGAGGTCAGGTCCTAGAAGCACTTCCAGATGCATGGGTAGTTTGAGAGCCATGAGAAATGCCATTTGGTTGGCCCATAACGACGTCTTGGTCGCTATCGCGAATTGAGAAATCTTCACCCTCCTCTTCGTTGTCGTCGTTCTCACTCGCGGCTCTTGAATCATCCAAATCTTCATCTTCGGCCATCAACTGCGCCGCTCTCTGCAGAGAATGAGCAATTGGCTAGAGCTCGAAAGACAAATAGATTAGACCAACCTTCATAGCCTCAGCCTCATTCGAATAATGCCCCCTCCTAGCTCTCAAAAAGGCTGCATGCTTAGCCGCCGCTTCCGCGTCCATCTCTTCGTCCTCTTCGACCTCTTGTCCCTGTCCATCAATCACACTACTACTCCCAACCGTCCCAAGCCTAATCTCCCCCTTGGCCTCCGTAGGCAGATTGAAGCTCGTGCTCCTACTCGAGCTCCCCGATCTCGCAGAAGCAGAGTTGGATCGTCCCACGCTCGCGCTTGAGATTGACGTACGACGCGACGATGGCCCGGATGTGTCTGCCCCCGTGGGTGAGATTGAGCGAATAGGGGAGCTAGTAGTATCGCCATCCGAGTAGGCATAGTGGCTCCCTCCAAGATGGAGATCGGGGATATCTGGCATACCAAGAGGTTTAGCACCACATCGGCGGGGACAAAGGGAGAAATATGGATCTTCCTCACCTCCTTCGATTTCATCTGTTTCAGCGTTGTACCGCACATAAGGAGTCTTGGGTTCCGTAATCTTCATCAAACTGTCCTTCTGGATCTCTGTCAACGCCAGATTGGCTTCGTCCCATTGTAAGCTCCTATACAAAATAAGTATCGCCGAGCCATTGTTGAGTGAGATCGAACATGAATGAACGGCAAGCGAACAAGACCACTTACGGATGATTACCAGTAGGCACCGAAGGGGCGTTCTTCAAAATGCCCTTTGGCTTGGGTTGAGAGGCAGATCGCGGTAGTGGATGCAGAGGTCTACCACGCTCTTGATCTCCTCGAGTCGGTGAGGTCGGTGAGCCGGCGGCGGTGGCGGCAGGGATGGCACCCGTTGCGCTGCTGCTGGCATTCGTCAAAGACGATGGAGTATGATCTGGTGCTGCAGACATGGCTAAGAAGTTGAGATCGTGCCAAACAAGAAAAGAGGAGTGTGGGTGGGTGGGAAAGGAGATCAGGTGTCGAATGTATCGTCCACGCGCAGTCGGAAGCACGAATCGCAAGTTGGCAACGTGCCAGTCGGGGGCGAAGGGCTACCCTTGACGGAACGTTGGGTGGTGTGGGGGAGTGGGAAAGTTGAGGCGAGAGCCCAAGAGGTGTTTGGCCTGAACCTGAGTGGCAGAGTCTTGTTCAGGACTAGGGGAGTCCGCGATGGATGTCGACCAGAGAACTGGTCGTCGGTAGAGAGAGCAACGAGCGGATCTAGTTCTAGTCTAGGTTCGATATGGCTATGAGCATACAAATATTCCTGCCCAAGTCCCCTATATATCCGAGGTTCAACAAGTGACAAGAAACTGACGTATGTAGAACAGTGATCTTATCGTCTGCCGTGGCCGCTTTCCTTCCTTGTCCTTGTTCACAAATTCTCAAAAGGAGATTGGGGCTGGTGTGATATAAATATGATAGATAGATGTGTGTATGTATGTAGTACTCTATATGAAAGCGCTAGCGATGAGTTGTGAGTGGTAGGTAGCACTAGTGTCCATGTCGTGTACGAATTATAGCAAGGTATGTAGATCGTAGAAAGAAATAGTGCAAATGAGCGTACAAAATCAGCGAATGCATACCATGTGGACCAATCGAAAGAGAGCGAAGCAGGAGGCAAAAAAGTTGAGTCCGTGGCATCAAGTCTACTTCATCTCCCCACCGCCATCCCCTACCAAATCCTCATTCGACCTAAAATACCTATCCATATCCGAGACATCAAACTCGGAAGGCAGCCTATCCGGGGACACCATCGCCGGCCCAACAGCGCCTGAAGATCCGGGCGCCAGCGGTGCACCCTTGAACTTCCCTCTCTTCGTAGGAGTCTGAGGGTATCCTAATCCAAGACCTGGGTGCATCTGCTGCTGCGGATACTGAGGGTGGCGCTGTTGGTGGTAGTGGTGCCGCCCATACTGAGAGCCTCGATACGCATCGTACGGGTCCCGTGGCGCCAAATGGCTCTGGGCAGTCGGTGTCGGTGTCTCATCATATCCATAGCCAGGTCTCGACGCAGACACAGACCTCGAACTCGGCGCATCCTGTCCTTCACTCTGTTTCCCATCCCCGCCACCACCACCTAATCTATAAATCCTCTTCCTCTTGGCTTTAACAGGCTGCTTCTCCCTCGATGCAACAAACATCGACATCGTAGCCGACCCAGCAACCCTCCCGCCTCCACCAGCACCAGCACCACCCAACTTGGTACTTCTCCCAATAATACCAGCCGTAGTCGCCGCCGTCGCGCCCGCCAGCCCAGCTCCAGCACTCGGTGTCTCCGCTGCTCTCTCACCCTCACCAACCCCGGACCCGGATCCCGTAGACCCAGAACCAGACCCAGAACGCGAAATAGCCCCCGTGGCTGTACTCCTCGGCGGAACGCTCCTCACAGTAAAATGGTTCAACGACCGCGTATACGGCGAGAGCGTGTGGTTTGAATGACTCAACGTCGACAGTTGGTGTATGGCCGTGTTCAGCAATGTGGGTCTTACTGCTCCGGAGACTGCTCGGTCGGAAGAGAAGGATGTGAGGAGGCCCAAGTTGGGTGTCGAGCTTGCGCTACCGCTGCCACCACCACCGCTGCCGAGGCCGTTGGTATTTGTGGGGTGGACGAACCCTGAAGAGGTGGGTGTTGTGGATAGTTCGGAAGAAGCTTGTTGGTATGCGGGAATTAGATTGGGGTTCGATAGATTCGAGTGGTGGGGGTGGTAGTGAGCGTGATCATAGTCCGGTGCGTAGCTCTGATCGTAATCAGTTTCATTGTCGTATTCTGGATCGTGGTCGAATGCTGAATGGGGGTGGTGAGGGTGGTGAGATTTATGCGATGAATTGGATGAGTGAGGACGATGTGAGTGCGAGGGATGGTAATATGAATCAGGCGGTGATAGACCAGTGTGGAATTCACTGGTATCGTCTTGGTAAACTGTCGCTGTAGACGTAGAATCGAAAGTTGTCGATGACGCTAATGACATCCGTCTCCCTTGTGACGCTTTTGAAGGCCTTGGAATTGGCATAGTCCGCCGCTGCAGATGAGAATGGTCGTCTTCAAAGCCAGCGCCGTGAGGTTCCCCTAGTGTGAAACCACTGCGCAGACCTGAGCCATTAGCTTGCGATCTCGAAGCCCTCATCCTTGCTTCCAACAAGTCCGGTGTCATAGACCTGCCAAGTGCACCATACATCGATGCAGGTCGATGAGTTCCAGGGGTAGCAAACCCAGAACGAGGTGGCGTTATATTATTAAACGACTGGGAGCGCGTCAGAATCCCAGGCGTAGCCACTCCTCTTCCTCCACCATTTCCTCCTGGAGCATCAGGGAACGCCTGCACTTGAGAAGAAGAATGAACAACCCTTGGTCGTGTAATGGTTCCTCCTCCAACAGCCGGTATGGTTTCGTATTCTGTTACGTTTTGTTGTTGGTGGTGATGCTCGTGTGCGATGCCGAAGAGGGAATCTGCAACCGGACCACTACCGTCACCATCCCAATCAACCACACTATACGAGGTCTCGGCATCATCTTCGTCATCTTCATCGTCCACATCTCCATTTTCGCTCGGGTCCTCCGCAAGGTCTGCCAGACCCTTATTTGGAGTGAACAAACTGCTGAATCCTTTGAACAGACTCTTGGAGGGCAAACCCTCAGGTCGCAGGCCGTATGTAAAGTCATGTGGCTCGGGGTCAGATGAATGCGATGATTCGTGGTGATTGGAAGGCGGTGGTGGCACGACTGAAGGAGTTACTTTGGAGCTGACGAACCGGCCTCGACCGGTACTAGCCACGGACATGCCGGAGACGGAGGGTGGTCTACGTCGTACTGGCGCTGAAGCGACAGAATGGGCGTCGTGAGGCCTGGAAGGGAACGTCTCGGGTATTGATTTTGCTTCACTTGGACGCGGTGGTGGGGCGAGAGGACGCTTGGGCAAGTAAGGAGCCTCGACCTTTGCCTTGATCCACTGTTGGGACAGTCTATGTATAATCCCTGGCAAGTCTTCTCTAAACATTTGGCGCAGTTGGGTTTCTATTTCTCGTTGGATGAATTTCTGGATGACGGCTATGGAATCGAAGGTGCTATTGATGTCCACATGTTGTAGAGGGTCTGTTTTGAATACGAGGGTGATGCCTTTCTGCTTGGATACGACCAAGACGACGTAAGAATTGAGCTTGAAGTGAGAGAGTCGGAGGAGCATAGGCACGGCAAGAGGCTGCTTTGCAGCTAGCATGCCTCTGGACCCCGCCATGACATGTATCTCGGATTGCTTGTGGTTCAATGGATTTGCCTGCAAATGGACCAGAATGGTAAACCTAGCGCGCAGGGCTCATAAAAGTGCAACACCATACCTGTACCTTGGTCTTCAACACCAGATGAGCATCGCCCGAATATGTCAATCTAAAAATGCCCCGAAACTGGTCCACGGTCAGGTCGCCAATGTCACGGATCTCCAACTCTGGAGGCTGGTCATGAAACACTGATGTCAACTTTTGGCCAGAGTAGCAACCCGAAGGGATGATAGACAACTCGCCTGGGTTCCCATCTCCAACTCGACGACCTCGATCTTGTCCGCTATGACGGGGGGCTTGTTACCCTTGTTGAGGGCGGTGTTGAGCATTTGGATTGCATCGTAGTGGAATTGATCGGAGAAACGAGGCCAGTTGAAGGTGAAGGACATGGCCGCAAGGTCGGATTCATTCGGGGGTTGGTGCGAGGAGAACTGAGGCTCAACAGAGCAAGCGGATGCGATGCATTCAAGAAAATTGGGACAGTTGACCGGAAGCGGATGGCGCGGCACGCGAGCGTCAAGCCACGGACTAGGGTTAGGGTCCCAATATGGCTAGGGGCTAAATATATTTGGGCCATATTTGGGCCGTCACCAACTCCCGCCTTGTCCATGAACGGTGTCCGACGATTTCTGGGAGGAGGCGGGTTGAGCAATGGCAGCAGCGGGTCTCCTGCCCAGCCCCCACCGCCCCCGCCCCCTCTGTCCAACGACATCTATCCCCTCTCCCTGGCACCAATAACCCCACTCACCCTGCCTGCAAAACAATCTCAAGGTCCCTCATGGCCGCCATCGTCGCCCACAGCCTACCAAGCCCCGCAAGAATCGCCAAAATTCACACAAGGGCTTTTTATACGTAAAGAACGCACTTCCAAGCCCACTCCTTTGTCCGACAGTAACGTTAATGTCAATAATTCCCCCTCATCATCCCCGACGTCAGCACTACGCACTGTAACGACCAACTCCATGTCTTCACCAAGTCGCACACCCCAGTCTCTCACTTCCTCACCCCGAGTCAACACCAACATCATGCCCGCATCTGCATCGGCCAATTCGTCTCCACGCACCAACTATCCACGACCCATACCACGAAAAACCGTACCGCTCATCGACGGTGTCAACGGGAACGTCAATGGCACCAGCACATCTCCAGTACCACCGCCGCCATCATCAATACCACCAAAACGCTATTCCGGATCTGCCAACACCCGGGACGAGTTGATAATGAGTATATTGGCCAGCGAAGCACTCGTCGATTGCCACGACTTGCCGATTCTGAGCTCGGAAGAAGTCGAGGACCTCAAGAAGGTGAGCCGGCTGCTCCTGTCCCTGTGTTAGACGCCTCATGTTGATGACAAGCCCGTCACACCGCTACCCACCCGTCGTGCTTTCACGCGTCTGTCTCTATGGCACCGTCGACCGTAGGAACATCAAGTTCTGTCCTCCCGTCTAGGAGCAGCCACGCAGAAACTAGCAACCGAAACCAAAATCCGCGATGCGGCCGTGTCCCTGTCCAAAGTCAATGCGCAACACAAAAAGGTGTCGAAGCAGACCGAGGAACAATTGGAGGCCGCAGAGCGACGGGTCGAGGTTGCGCAGAAAGAGCTATGGAAGTTGTCCGAGAGGCTGAACGAGGTTTACAAGAAGCTGTTGGAGCATAGGGCCGGGGTGCTAAGCCATTCCGTAAAATCTATGGAGAAGAAAATGAATCCTATCGCTGTGCCTATGCCTCCTTTATTGGAGAGGGCTACTTCAGGGCTGGGACTGATTAATGGAGACGATGGTACCTCTAGCGGGGTCACAAGCCCATCCATCTCAACTCCTTCCTCAACTCAGACACGCTTTGACGGTGCCCACTTTTTTGCTGGTCATGTCGACGCTGTGGTCCCTAAACCTGTCCTTTCCGGTGAAGCCGCTGCGATCGAGATAGCTTCGTTGGAAGAGAAGTTGAAGGCTGCGACGAATGCGTTGAAGGATGCAGGGAAGAAACAGGCCGAGTTGACGAGAGAGCTGGCTCTGGTGAGGCTGGAGAAGGACGAAGTGGAGACCTTGATGGGAATGGAACTGCAAAGCGCTGAAGAGACGATTAAAGGATTGGAGAAGGAGCTGCCCAAGCTTGAAGCTTTGAATGACGAGGTCGACCAGTTGAGAGAGGAGAGGGAGATGTGGGAGGTCGAGAGAGCCAGAATGGAACAAGAGAGGGAAAGACAGGTGGAGGATTTGAAGCAAAGAATGGAGATGATTCAGGCTCAGAATAATGGTGAATTGCAGGGGAGGGAGGCTAGCCAAAGAGAGATGGTGAGAGCGATGGAAGAAGAGTTGAGAACTCTGAAAGCCGAGTTGGAGAGTAAGGAGGATGAATGGGCACAAGAGAGGGCAAGAATGGAGGATGAAAGAATGGAGGATCTGGCCCGGTTACAGGAAGAGATGGATAGGATCCGGGAACAGGATGCCAGTGCTCTGCAACAAGCCCACCAAGATTTGGACCGTGGTTTGGATGCCGTGAAAAGTATTGTCAAGCAGCACGGAATCGTATTGTTCTCGCGAGATTCCTCCTTACCAGGCCTTCTGGAGTCCATTGGTACACACCTGGACAGTGTACACCAGAAACTGGACTCGTACGCCGTTGCTCAGAAAGAATGGGAGGCCACAAGGCGCAAGATGGAGGACGACATAAGAGCAGGCTTAGATAAACGCGAATCCCTGACCCGTCAAGTCGAAGAAGCGCGAAGAGAGCGCGAAGACGCAACTCGAGAAGTCCGGGCTCTCAAAGAAGCTTCAGAGTCACCCTTTCTACGTTCTCCCCTCTCTCCTTCGGTTGGTCTTCCACCCATCCCCCTCGCAAACTTCTCGCCACCACCTCCACCTCCTCAACCCATCGAATACGCCGGCGACGCAGCTAAAATTGTCGCTCTTCTCCTCCCGCTGTGGCACATCCTTCCCTCACCGGAAGCAAGAGCGTCCAAATTCGCTAATTCACAGCGAAATTTCCGTCCTGGCTCTCCAAGTAACTCAGGCAGTGCGAACACAAACCCGGTCTCGTTATCCGATTTGGACGTTCGAACTTTGAAAACCCTGTACGACATCAAGCCCCCCGCATCTCCCAAACCGCGTCTAGGAGGTACCTCATCACCCATAAACGCAGGAACGTTTACAGTGGAAGCATTCGCCACTAGAGTTCAAGCACTCATAGCTGACGACAAGGCTTTGATCGAAAGGCTGATTAGATTCGCGCAAGCCCATGATTTATTGAAGAAAAATGCAGAGAGAGCGCAAAAGCTGGCTCAGGAGACCAACGGTGCGCTCGAGACGTATCAGAAGCAAGTCAAGACTCTCGAGGACAGAAACATGACTCTAGCCACAAAGCAATCCACTCTGTACGTCCCCCTTCCCCCCTCTTTCGTCTTACTGCTGACCCCAACATCCTAATCCATCATCTAGACAAGAAGAAATCCAGAATCTGCAAGAAACAATCGACCGCCTCTCCCTTGACAAACAACAAGTCGAAACTCTCGCAGCAGAACAAGCACAAACAGTCCGCCAGCTGACAGAGGCCAACACCATCCTCTCCGCCAAAACCCTGAACCTCGCCCAGGAGGCGGCCTCCGCTCCCGAACAACTCAGAAAGCAACTCGAAACGCAGCGTAACCAGCTCGAGGTGGAGCTGAAGAAATGCAAAGACGAGTTGGAGGAATGTCGGGGAGAGATTGAGAGGTTGAGGATGTCCGAGCAGAGTCAGAGCATGGCGCTATTGGAAGAGTTGAACTCGGTTCAGAACGATAATGAGGTTTTGAGGGCTCAATTGAGAGCTGCTAACGCTGGGAAGAAATGAGTTTAGGGACTTTTCTTCACCTTGATTTCAGTATATACCCCCATGATCCTTCTCGGTACACTTGTGTGGACTTCATACGTAGCCTTTCCTTCCTACTCATGTTCAACGGGACTATGCATGGGTTCCAATTCCTCGTTCTCGATTGCAAAAAGTTGCATTTGTATCCGACTACCCCCGGCGGGACTCGAACCCGCAACCTCCAGATGTCATAGAAGTCTGACGTCATAGCCATTAGACAACGAGGGCCCAATGGCTCGCAGCAAATGCAATTTACCCCCGGTGGGACTCGAACCCACAACCTCCAGATTAGAAGTCTGACGTCATAACCATTAGACAACGAGGGCTATTGACCGTTTTCCCCCAGCGAACATGTTGACCTCTCTGTGAGCTAATGGTGGATGGGAATGTCCTCGAGGCTGATAAGACGGATGGAGATGATGGGAAGGATGGTTGGGTGGGCCGGTGATAATCAGGGACCGCTGGAACCAGGGGTTGCTCGGCATTTGGTCGAGGAGCATCGGTTGGGGCTCAAAATAATTCAGTTTTCTTGGACTTCGCCGTAACATATGTAATCGCCACCTGGCTCCCTGCTCCCTTTGTGTCGTACTTCCAGCCACCACCTCGTCAGCGCTGCTGCTCGTCACCTAGGTCGACGACAACGATGTCTTCTCCTTCAAACACGGATGGTCCTTCCACTGTAACTCCCTCTTCCCCGGTTCCAATCAGTCCTGCCCGTCGCAGAAGTACTTCACCTAGTGGGCATAGCGATATTACCTCAAGACCCCGGCATTCTCCCACTATTGCACGTTCGTTCGACCCTAATGATCCTCAAGCAAGGGAACGACAACGTACAATGGATGTGGATATGGCCATGCATTTGTCAAGGGCCCGTCGAGAGACTCTGAGCATAACACCAACTGTCACTCCTCACGACCACATTCAGAGTTCCCCTGAAATGATGTTCCAGCCAGGTCCCTCCATTTCACCACATCTTGAAAGGAATGTGGGGCTCGGTGATGCTCCGACGCCTGTACCGGAGGACGAGGAGGAAGAGCATGGTGGTCTTAGGGAGGGTCAATTAATCCCGACAGACGATGTCCAACAAGCTCAAATGCCGTTAATAGATACCAGAGCCGGTTCTCCTACGATACATTTGGGCAATCCAGACGATGCTACTCCATCCTTATTTGGTGGTCTGCCGACTTACCAACCTAATGTCTCCCAATCTCACTTCGATTTCCGGTCCATGGAGGAGTTTGCAGTGGTCGAAAAGAATGCCCTGGGGTTCACCTCAACAGGACCTACTGTGTCGCCTGGACCGCCCAGGTTTACCGTTGTACCTCAACCAGAGTCAAGACCATCCTCTACCACTGCAGCCGAAACACCACCGGAGCAACCATCACCCCCATCGGGCGAGGAGGCTTGTGTAGCAGGTCCCTCTGAGCCGAACAATGGCGCTACTTCTACTCCTCGGATTCGCCAACGGAAGTTCAGTCAGAGCAATCCTAAACCGCGTCAACGACGCGGTGTTGGCGGGAAAATGGCCTTGTTCGAACGAGCGTTCGGCGAACCGCCCCCAGCATTACCGCCACACCTTGGAATCCCACCTATCCCTGGCTCAAGATTACACTCTGGCCCCTCATTCGAACACCAGCCCGGCCTCCCAGGAGGGATACTTAACACGGGTCACGATAGACCTTATCGGTTCTCATTCTACTCGAACGCATTGTCAGCCACTATCCACGCGAGAAGTCTTAGCGAGTTGCCTGCTGAGGGGCAATCGTTCCAAGATTTATTCTCGGGTGTCCCGCCACCTGCGGAGGATGGGTACAGGTCTTTGCCACCTGCACCAAGAGCCAACGGAGATCAGAAATCGCCTTGGATCGGTGGAAATGGTCTCAATGGGGATGGGAATTCAGATGCCAATACCTGGTGGCTGGACGTTTTAAGCCCAACAGATGAGGAAATGAAGATGCTCAGCAAGGTGAGATAGATCTCCCATGCATAACTATGGAACACGTATCCTTATCCCCTTCCTATCTCAGGTCTTCAATATCCATCCACTGACAACCGAAGATATCCTGATGGAGGAAGCCCGAGAGAAAATTGAACTATTCAGAAATTACTACCTAGTTTGTTTCCGAAGTTTCGACCAGGACCCGTATAGTCCAACCTATTTGGAACCATTGAACATGTACATCATCGTTTTTCGGGAGGGCACATTATCCGTATGTCGCTTCTTATGTCTATGCTTGTTTATGTTCGTGCTGACCCCCTTTCTTCACCTTTGTAGTTCCATTTCCACCCAACCCCTCATCCAGCAAACGTTCGACGACGGATCAAGCACCTAAAAGACTATATCAGTGTAACCTCTGATTGGATTTCTTACGCTCTTATTGACGACATAACGGACGCTTTCGGACCATTAATTCAAAGCATAGAATATGAAGTAGACAGTATAGACGAGTTGGTGTTGATCCTCAAGGAGACGGAAAGGAGCGATATGTTGTTGAGAATTGGAAGATGCAGAAAAAAGGTCATGGGTCTGTTGAGATTGATGGGTAACAAGGCGGATGTGGTTAAAGGGTTGGCAAAGAGATGCAATGAGAACTGGAGAGTAGCGCCAACATCGGATATTGTGAGTAGTTTGAGCTCTGGTCTACAATGAACTTTTTCTCATTCAGCTCGCATAAAAGGGACTTTATCTCTCGGATATTCAAGACCATCTAATCACCATGACTCAAAACTTGAATCACTACGAAAAAATTCTGTCCCGCTCTCACTCGAATTACCTCGCTCAAATTTCCATTGAAATGACAGACGCCAACAATCAGATTAACGATGTTCTTTCGAAGCTAACGGCGTTGGGTACCGTGCTTATCCCTATGAACTTGGTCACCGGTTTGTGGGGTATGAACGTTCACGTTCCTGGAGAAGGACAACCTGTGAGTAATTAAGGTATATTTTTAGCAACGACGAGTTGCTGATTATGGGCTCGTCTTTTCCCGCGCTATAGGGATACGCTTGGTTTATCTCCATCATTGCCTGTCTAGCAGCATTCGCTATCATCGGCGGTTATTCCACATACAAATTCATGGTCCGGAAATAATCCACGTGATTGCTCTCCAGCTTCATTTACTTTGCTCTTCTTTCCCATCCCACTTTTATGTCTTTCTCGACTACGGATACGTTTCTGGTTTGATCTCTACCATAGTACTTTCTCATCTCCTGATGCTCGTTTGATTTATGCAGCTCTTATTTTTTTTATCGTTCCCAATTGGATCATCTTCGCAAAAGCTCTTCTCTCTTCCTTTATCGTTCATTTCTCGACTTGTACCTACAACACATCATCTCCATTCTGCGCAGTTGCCTAGTTCATTAGGACAGGCACTGTGCTGGCATTCATATATATAGATACACCCACATGTGCATACACCCCACGATTAGATGACCTGAACGTTCATGTCGTTAGCCATAATTGGAAGCTGGACATAAAGTTCTGAACTAGACGCGTGGCGGTGGCAACTGCTCCATCGCGGACACACAGACACAGAAGCGCCTCAATACACAGAACTATTTGCAACTCTATTTGGTTTCCAATGTATATGTATCTGGTCATTTTGCTCAAATACCATAAAACCAATGGGAGGAAAACGAGAAAAAAATGGGACAGGAAAGGAGAAAGCGTTTCGCGGGAGCTACATGATTACTCGATGTATATATGTGGATAAGTGGAAGGGGATTGGTGCGTTGCTTGGGTTGATTGATAGTAAAAGAAAAGCTAAGAACCAGAAAGCCAGGAATGAAAACAATTTATCATTTAAGGACGTACGATGACAACAGAACAGAAATTCAGTTAAAGGGAGGAGATTTGGAAAGGTATTTTTCATAAGAAAACAAGATATGCACGAGACGTTCAGCTGATAGTAATAGCAAATGAAAAGACAGAGGTAGAAGGGCGTAAACAAAAGAAAAGTTCATGGGTTTGATTGCGAAACCAAAACCTGTTGTACCGAATGCATAGAAGACGGCGAGCCTTGAACATCACCATTTCTCATCGAAGGCGGAGAAAGGTACGCCGCCCTGGGCGATCCCTGATTTACTGGAGAAACAATCATGGCGAGCGATGGGGATAGTGACTGCACTGGTCGACCATTGCCGTTGCTACTTCCCGAAGGTTGCATCGGTGTTGATGGTGCATTCCTACCCCGCTTTGGAGATGGTGGCGCGGTCGGATTTCTCCTCAGATCATCTCCTCGGTCGATAGGCGACAACTCTTCGGCATGCTTCCGTTTCTTGCTTTGAATTCCATTGGATGTAGCCGATATGGGAGTGGTTATAGTTGAGGACGAGGGGTCGATCGGGGTCGGTGCCACTGATGCAGATGGCAATGGTTGGGGAGTGGTTCGTAACCCTTCGCTCGTATTTCGTCGTTGGGTGGATGGCGGCCTCGCAGGAGTAGCTACTGCACCCCATCTGGACCAAGGCGATGATGGAGATGCTACCTGACTACTGTAGTGTACTGATGATGGACCTGCTGAATGTGCTATAGGGTAGGTGAGGTTGGGGAGGATAGGATGGGGTGCGTGGTAACCACGGGCAGAATAGGGATGTGGGTGTGGTGGCAGGTGAAGTGGGATGGGAGGGGTAGGCGCGTGCATTGTAGGGTGAAGTTGGTGAACAATCGAGACTGGCCGTGCGGGTCTGTGGGCTGAAGTGGAAGCACCTTCGGGTTGGCCTGGTACAAACTCGACCAACTCCACGAACAAGGTCGGTGAAGTAGGAGGCGGGATTTTACGATACAAGACCTCGTTGCTGAACGTACGAACCATTGTCTCCGTATCTACATAAATATCTGCACCGAGCGTGTGATCTGTTCAAGTAACGTAGGTTATAATACTGAAGTCAGTTATAAATGAAATACTCGCCGTCTGTCTTTACTCGAACGTCTGAATAAGCATATGGCTGGCCTTTACGCAAACAACATAGCGGGCAGAGGAAAGGAGATCTCTCTGACGTTGATATGTCAGGGCCCGGGTAAAAGACGCAACCACTGTGGTAATACCGCTTGCACGACTCGCAGGGAACTTTGGGGTAACCCAACAAATACGCGGTACGACCTCTGCAAATGCAGCGTGTGCCATCTGTCCAATCACCCTCTCTATCCTGTCCAAAGACAAACCGGGGCCGGCGCCTCTTCCGAGTTCGTGTGGGTGGTCGCGTTGCAAGCATTCGGTGGAGTCCAGCAAGATCCAATCCAAATGAAACATCGGGAGTCGGAGACACCGCGAACTGTATCGTATATAGCTTGCGCATATAATGTCGTGCCTGGTGGATATACTCAGGGCGTTGATTAATCGTCTGTGAGGTGAAGGACAAGAATTGGCCGATGACGGACGTAAGCCTATCCACGCGATGGACTATGATTTCCAACTCCTTAAAGTCTGCGGAATACTTCCGCGTAATTTCTGGTGCTTGGCTGAGGACATTATAAAGCGAACAGAAATGCCAATTTCGCTTTTTGGGAATAGATCCGTTCCAATGATGATGATCACAGAACGGGCAAGATCCGCCATTATTAGCACATTCGCCATGGAATCGCGCGCCGCAATGATCGCACTGAACAGCATCGGAAGACTGACCAGTTGGCGGTGGACGAACGGGGTTGTGGCAGATGCAGGTGAAGAACTCGTCATTAGGGGGCAGATCGTCGTCAGGGTTACTGCATTCAATAACATCCCGGAGAATGGCCTCGCCTTCTGCTTTGTAGTCCTCCGTATTGTACCACGGCAATTCCTGGAGCCAGGCAGAGTGTTCGGCTAACTGCTGTTCTATTCGCTCCCAGTTAGGCAATGATATCATCGTGACTTCACTAGCGACCTCCTTCCAGGTGGAAATCTCGTCCAGTTGATTGAATTTAACGTTGTTAGTTGCGTCCCCATACCGCCCTCGTAAAACATGCTCGCTATTCGTTTCCAACACATCAGCCTTCTCGGCAAGTTTCTTGAGTTTTTTCACCGAAGGGATATCAAAGTCCTTCTCCGCGCGACTGAGCATCTTAAGAACCTCGACCACCCTGGGCTTGATGGCATTTGGTTCTGGGTCAAGCCACTTCTTTGCATGCATGTCGAAGTCATTGGCCTTCGCTCTGGCAGAGTTCCACTTTTGGAGAATAGTGGGATTGACAGTGACCGGAGGCTCGATGTCGTCCAAACTATTGAGGTCTTCAATGGTTTTAATAGGCCGACTTAGGATAGCTTGTGCCCGGTGCTCCCAGCTCTCTCCGCTGTGCTCCAAGTTTCTCAGCGCCTTGTAATGAGGATTGTCCTCCGGTAGGTTACATGTCTTTGCCCGCGCTAACAACTGTCGGACATCTCCCAAGGTCAAAGCAGTATCCGGATCCCCAGGGTTAACTTCTTCAAGCTCTTTGATCAACTCCTGTCGCTCTACAACACTTTCAATAGCGAAGAGCTCGTCCAACAACACGTTGAGTTTCGACGCTTCCATCAATAGATGCTGGCATTTCTGGAGGAATTTATCCTGAGTAGGGGACTGAAGAAGGCTATTGGCCTTGCTTTTGATTTCCTCCGCTGTATTAGCACGTTGTTGCAGGGCAGCTATTTCTGGGCAGTCGAAGCCGAGATCCTCCACCTCCCTGATCAACACATACAATTCGTCCAACCCCTTATCTGGCCTCTCACCAGGATCGTCAGATGGTCCTTCAGTAGCAGATGGCCTTCCCCGACGACGAGAGCGATTACGACTTTGCTTGCGGATAAGGAATTGATTCGCGCCCTCCAACCACTCCGAAGCCCGCTCGACGCATTTCCGTAGAGATGCCATTTCTGGGAAGGGGTAATTCAGTCGTTCTCCTTCAGCCACGAGCGCACGAAGGGACTTCAAAGGCGGTTTGGCATTCTCGGAGAGTAGCTTGTTGAGCTTCGCACGCCAAGCGCCAGGGACAGCTGCTCGCTCGGAGACCTTTGCTAGCTTCTCCTGTAGTTCTTCGTCGGAAAACCGTTTGCGTAGAACGAGGGAATGAGACCCTAACTCTTCGCACAGCAGATGGTGGTGATCGATGCAGACGACCTTCGTGGTGCAGGCACACGTGATCTGTGAGAGGTAACAGAAAACCTTGCAGACAGTACATTGATACTGGTCTTCAGGTCTGTCCGTCTCTTCCAGAGTTTCTGAAAACCCGAGTGAACGTGCCTTCCTCCGGTCCTCCAACTCGCGATCGGTCATCTCCTTTAGGCTGTCCAATAACCTTGCAGGAAAAAGTGATTACCACGTATTAATTATGGGGACTCAACAAAAGACCTACCATATTGCCGTATTGATCGTTTGGGATTGTTGAGTAATGGTGATGAGGAGCTCATCGTGGGAAAATACGGGAAGCTTTCTGTGTTCGCGATATCTCTGCACGCATTCACGCCCTAGAGGAAGCCAATCTGGTAGTGCAAAATTGACAGCTTCGTTGAAATTGAGCTGGATAATTCAATCAAAAAAAGACGTGGTCACCAAAGTCAATTTGTGCATAGTGAGAGGATACGTACCCCATGGTTGAATCCGGCGTGATAAGCTTTGGGGAAGGTGATCACGAATTCTCCCGCCCTCTGATTGCAAGCATAAACTCGTACACCTGCTTCACTGATACGTTCGGGGTTCATGAGGGTCACCAATTGGAAGAGAAGGTCAGGTTGTGCTTGAAACAAGTCAGGCGCCTCTGACTTGATGGCCGTCTCGAACTTTTCCGCGTCGGCCCCAGGAATCCCATACCACGTCTTTGTTTCTCCCCAGTGCACTAGAGAGAATGGTTAGATGATTCCCAATGAAAATAAAGGCAATGACAATCTTACTGAAATTTATGCTATATGTATAGTGATCCTACGTCAAAGGCATGTCATTGTCATATCGCTTAGATTGATTGATAGTGACGTACCTCGTTGTGCCAACAGAATGTGGAGAAAATCATACCGACGTAAGTCCATGGGACTGTCATACCCGAAATATCCGATTTAATGAAACGCAGAAGCGAATCGTTGACGATGGGTATGTTGTTAAGATTCCATGGATCCCGTGAATATGGATCCAGTGGGTGCGTTTCCAGGGTGGGCATCGCACTGTGTACAGTTTAGGGGGGAACACAAGCTGGGGCGTACAAAATCACTCTTACCTCCCGTGGAATGTAGAATGAACGTCTGCACCATACTCTACCTCTACAGTCTCGTTGGGGTCCTGTACCAGTCGCCAAAACTCTCTTTCCACGTCATGCTCTGAGACCTGAACGTTACCAATGGTATATGTGAATGGATCTAAACCCTCCGGCCCAGTTGACATCTTATTGCTAGTCGGTGGGTGGCCCTCGAACCATAGTCTCCGGAATTCGCGGTCACGAGCCTGGAAACTTGACAGACTATGCTCCTCCCCCTCATCAAAACCAAAATCTCCACCCGTTCCGGACAGGCATGTAAAGCAAAACCATTGATCCTTTGGGATGGCGTCCAGCGGCGGATCAAGGCAGAACATGTGGAAACCTAGAGGGGAAAAATAACGATTGGCTGTCTTGGACTTCACAAGATAAACCTACCACAATCACAACCATCGCACAGCAACATCTCTTCAGCCTTATTGGTCTTATGACATATTTCACAACTCTATAGTGGTGTGAATTATTATCGATGCTTCACCGGCTATTCTCATCCAGAACCTACCTCACCATCCCCTCTTGGCTCGGGCTTATCGAAGAACGTTGGTGGTGGGACAACAGGGGTGGTCACGGGGAGCATGGGTTTCTTACTAGCTGCTGAATCAGAGGATTGGGTGAGATGTGATCTGGATATATGCTATCAAAAGGGGGCTCACGAGTTGATTGCTCCTGCAAGCCCATCCTGGTACTCCTACGGGGTCGAGAACCTGTTGGTTTGGTTCCATCATTCCCTTTAGAGTCGCCGTCCTCTGGCTCTGACAGTGTACTCAAAGGACTCGAGGGTGGGCTGTCATCGTCACCAGTGACCGAAGTATCTATGCGAGCAAGCTTCTCGGGCGATCGAGAACCTTCCTTCACCTTCGACTGGGCGTCACGACCCACAGAAGAGATTGGTGAGTTCCTCGCCCGCTCGCAGAAATGCTCATACGGCAGAATAACGCGAGCGTATGAATTCTTGACCTGCGTCGAAAGCCCTGGAATGCCACGATAACCTAAAAGGCGACCTATATCAGACCATTTTTTGCTCTTCGTAACCTATTTAGTACGAATGCAACAAAAGGAAACAAACGCAACTGCGGTAAGTATCAAATGATCAGGTGGTATTCAGGGAAGGGGCGTTACCGCATCGTAACCCCCCAACTTTTGGACCTCCTTTCTCAGGAGCCAAAGATCCAGGGGCTTGTGGTTAATGGTGGGTACTGCCACCCGTGGGTTACCCTGCTGCTTATGGAACCGATATAGTTGCTCCAGAAAATTGAGTTTTGCTCTCGCTGTGGCCTCGATGGAGTTGAGGCGCTGCACACGAGTCCTGAAACGGAACCTCTGATCGCGTGGCAAATGGGTGGCAACATGAGAAGTAGAGTTAAGACTCGAAGTAAAAGCAAACACAAACCTCTGTGTCTGTCACAAATGGCATTTCCCAGCCCTCTGGGGGGATTATTTTACAAATACCATATTCTCTAGCCTCTTCGGCTATGATGCGTATATAAGCCATCGGATCCTTGAATTCCTCTGGAGTAGGAGTATATGTCGGACAATCCCGCAGTCCGAAAGGACGGGATGAAGAATCGTGAGCCGCAAGATTACGAGGACTCACAGTCTTGACAGAGGACATGTCGAGAGTGGGAGAAACTGGTATGGGGGGAGCGGAGCGATACTTCTCAGTCAAATCACGAGGCTTTGTAAAATCATCGGGAGGAGGGGATGAAGATCTTGCACGATTATTCAACGCCGCTATGGCCTCTGTCTTTGATTTTCGGGGCGCTCGTTTTGATTCGCTGGGGGGTGGAGGTTGGTCAGGTAGCGCTGGGGTAGAAATTTGATGGGAGGGAGCATCTGCGTCAATTGGGATAGCACCCTCGACCTTGATGCTTAGCGAAGAGGTAAAAGTTGGAAATCGTTTATTGTCGCGGGGTTGAGGATGGAAGCTTGTACCGGGCTGTGGTGGGGAGTCACCACGCAATCGGGGGGATTTGCCACGACGAGAAGGGGTTCCTCGAGAGGGAGCGGTAGCAGAGCTGCTATGCATGTCGAGGAAGGTGTGAGCTTGTTTTTCTGTTGGGATTCGAGCTGAGTTTCCCAACGTTTCGTGAGTTGCAGAGGTGCTAAGAGAGTGAGTAGCGGAGTTCGAACAAGCCAGGTTATGTTATTCGATCCGTTCGGCGTGGAAACCCTGCCCTAATTTGGCTATGCCCAGGTCCCCCTTCTCCCTCCACCTCCAAGAACTCCTGCAAAATCTCCCTCTCCGCCTCCACAATTTTTATTCACCGTTTGTCCTACTCTTTCAAGCCAGCTCTACCACCTCCTCCAGCATTTGGATTTTTTAAATTCGCCTTGTCTTTGCTCTTTCTTTACCTCACTTAGCCGAATCGGGTAATCACCTGAATTGGTCACACATCATAAAAAAGGTCACATTATAATTACACCCGTCGGGTCCTTTCATGTTCTGAGATGGGCCAGCCAAGGGGCCAGCACAAAGGAATTATGGGACAAGACGCTGGCGCGTTGTTGCCGCCACCAGCAGGACCAGTGTTGTTTGCCTGTTTGCGATGGCCACTTTAGGCAGCCCACGATGGTGATATCAAGCGGGATATCAGATTCATCCTGCGTGACAATACACTCCAATTTCATACTAACGCCGCGAGACCGGCAGTTCCTCCGCTCGCCGGGTGATGAAAGATGAAGAGGCTCTTGCTGTAGCACCCTTTTTCCCTAGCTTTACCTTGTGCCGTAAGTCTGAACCCTAATAACCTTGGACTGACAAGGGACCCACGAGGTCGACACGCGGAAAGCAGTCGCCATTCAACCTGATCCAACAGGTAATAGCGCGGTAAGGTCTGAGATGCAGATGTGCGCCGCCCATAAAGGACTGGGCCAAGGAAGCTGGAACCCGGGCCCCCTTCTCGAGGGACTCAGAAGTGCGCATCTGTGGTAACTCTTCCAGGATTCCGGACTAGGGCGTGTCATGCTTAATGACCATTTTGACTCGGGAATAAGCGTCTGGACGTGTCACATAGCACGGGTCGCCCCCCGTGTTGGAAGTACCGGCACTTCGGCGGCTTGGCTCAGTACTGACCATACTTACACCATTTCGAGTAGACTGACAGCCTTCTGAAGGGAGTAATGATGGCCCCCATTTAGACCGCTATAGAGGGTCCACTGGCACCAAGGCCAAAATTCACGGCACACATCCTTCAAGTCACCATGGTACTGTGGTGGCCAACGCACACCGTCGACCACCGCGATTTTGCACATAGGATCGCTCTCGCTTTCAAAGATAGCAATAACCCCATCAGGCTCAGGGTGAGAACCCTGCAAGGGGATACTGGAGATAGGATTTGCGCGCAGGGAAATGATGGAGATGGGAGGTACACTATCAAGGTGAATGGCAAAATCTGTCTGCCGGCGGGCACTGGGTTGTCACCCCGGATGATAATATCAAAGGCACGTCCAGGACAAGACTGAAATCCACTCTTATTCCTAAAAGAACAATGCCCAAATTGATCTATATTGACAACACAAATTCCCCTTTAGTGTAGGCGCCTTTTATTGTTGTCTATGGTATTATCTTCTGAGGACCAAGATCTGCCTCCCCAATAACGCCGTCCAATTCTAACAACAACGACCACGCCAACCACCACTCTAGCAGCATCAAAACAACTGTACCCTTGTCTTGGGCCCAAGAAGAACGCCACCATAGCCATGCAAGCAAACGCCCACTTTGTCGACAAGCGCTTCTCAAAGCTAAAGCATCCATCAGCGTGAACAAAAGGTGCCTTTGAAATTAGAGAATAAGACCCTGACCTTTGACGTTCGAGTACAGGACCCGGTGTCCAGGACGCAAAATCGACTAGGATCAAAAACGGTGCCACATTCATGAAGAAATGATCACCGTCAAAAGGCGTAGTCAGGCCCGCCGTAGCCAGCGTCCGTACCCATACCACCAAGACGGGAGCCGCAAGGGGCAACAGCAATGTCATTAAAAGCAGGAAATATTCATTTTGATGCTGATCGCTGGCTTTCGAAAAATGAGGTTCCAGCGTCCTTCGTTCCAATGCTCCTCGGTATTGTTCCGTAGCGCTGCTTGGATGTTGCTCGTGACTGTCAATATCACTCCCGCTTCTCTGCCGCCTAATCATCGGTAAAGATTCCGTCCCCGGGGTTGGTGTCGACCCTTGATACGGCATCCACTCACGCTGGGATAACTGTGCAGACCCAGTAGCACAAGTGTACAGGTGGATCAGCCAGCAGCCCAAGTAAGCCACTTGCCAGGGGATGAACAAAAATATTAGCCCGAAGATCATGACCATTGACACGATAGTGCTCTTCCGGACATGGAGGTCCTCCTTACGTCTGTAGACAAGCGTAAGAAATCAGTCAGAAGAGATGGAAAGAGAAAACGCGAGTCGGTCAGCTTTCTCTACTAAGTGCTGGTGGGTCACTCCTTATAGAGTAGCCTACATTGGCGTGAGTCCCAAAGAACTAATGCAGTTCTGACAATTACTGCGGACGCAGCAGAGTCAAAAAAGTAGCAGCAGTACTACCATTCAGCAACAACTCGATCAAATCCGAAATGAAGGACGAAAACGAAGCTGAAACAATTCGAACAACTTACCTTCCAAAGACAGCAACGCCGAATTTGCCAATCGGCCACATAAGAATAACTAGTATCCACCAAATGACACAGACCAGTCCACTAGCGGTGAACAAAATCAACGGCGCAATGAAGGCGAACAGCGGTTCACCGCTCGTACCGATGTAGAACTTGGCCGGAAGAGGAAGTAAACCAATAACCAGCGAGACGGTCATGAGTTTAGGAAGTATGACGCGACCGTACTGCGCGAGTGCTACGGATACAGGGGCTATTGGTACTGTGAGGTAAAAATGGGGTAAGGAGTTAGTATTAATGCTGTTCGCATAGGAAATGTCCTCGTATATGAAATGAATGAACAGCGATCCGCTGAGCAATGTTCGGGCAACAGCCATATGAAGGAGTAGTATGCATTGCATGCTCTCCGCATGTGATAATAAAGAATGAAGCTGCTTACCACATCCAGTCTCGCTGACACTCCATGCGGAGAAAATTATGACAGAAACAACGCCTACAGCCCAAGTAACCAGAGTACTTGGATAGCGAGAGGCTATGCGTCCCAAAGTTGAACGCCAGTCTACACTGAAAGAGAGCCCCTCGGGAATGACATCACAATTACCCTGTGTGACAGAAAGAATGTCCAATTCAACTCCCCGGGAAGCTAAATCCGGCGAAGAGATGTATGGAGCGGGCAAATGAGGATGAAGCAACACGCGGCGCTCAGCAGCGGTTATCATAGGGAAATAATGTGCTTCATCCGCGCTGGATCTATGCACTAGGATCGGTGACAAAAGCGGATCTGGAAGGCGCGATAAGCATTGGCCATCGAAAGCGAATACAGATGCGCCACTCACCTGAACATAGGTCAGTGCCAAAAATGGGCGTGATATGGTACACCAAGAGCGCATGTGCTAAAAGTCTTGGAAGTATCAATTTGATGTGTGAAGACCTATTTTTTGGTAGCGCCACAGACGCACTACCCCTCAATAGGAGTGCTACAAGATAATGCCATAATTCTGGCAACAATCTGACCCCCAAAGAACATAATAGACTCACATGTTGTTGATATCTGGTCAGCAATGGTACTCTCGTCATAGCTAAACTTCCCATAGACCCACCCTGTACCAGCTGCCACTTTTACCTGTACAGCAACTGATGCAAGCTTCCTATAGGGGGTTATGGAGGCCTCGAAGAATACGACTCCTTCAGACTCATCAGCGCCTTCCTTCGGGACCGGAAAAACAGACCCGGGTTGAGGGTTAGGCACCAATTTCAAAGTCGTAGGTTCCAGTATACTGCAATTAGACGCATTGTCGCATCCGTACACTGAAACGCGCAAAGTGGAGTGATGGGGACCCAGGTCGAATACAGATCCCCGAGATACGAACAGTGTAAATCGAAGCGCATCCATTCCAGTTGATGCATCAGGAACTGGCAATACGTACGTCGCTTTCTCCTGAGGATTGAGAAGCGCCAGTGGTTCACCTATTTCGAGCGCCTCGTGTCCTCCTTCCTGATCCAGTTCTGTCAAGCCCAACGTCTTCACATTTCCAGCGTGCGAATCTCCAGGGAGAGGAGCTGGAACCATGGAACCATCTCGTAGCCATCTGTCCAAAACGGCTGCCCTCTTGCTGGGTGTATCAGCAGCTCCCATCTCCAAAGCGGCCCTGGCTACACGCCATCGTACCTGATGGCACCAAACCATCTCACGATGCCCTACACCTGTCCAAGCACCTTCTAAAGCGGACGTGAACACCGTTCTGCGATAAGCTCCAGGCTCCATCACTCCATTTAGACTTTGGTCCCTTGGTGCCTCCTTTCCCTCCATTGAAGCAAGAGGTAGAATGCACGATTCTGACGGTATCATCATGTCCGCGGCACCCCCGCATAGTGATAGGATGGGAGTTGGGTCATTCTCTAGTATCTTTCGTGTTCTCGCGTACAGATCGTCTATGCGGGAATCAAAGCGTGCTGGTGGGAGCATGTGTGGTGTTGACATAGTGATTATAGCTGAAATACGTGGCGAAGGCAATAGGGAGGCCGCAACTATGCCGCCCATGGAGTGGCCCAAAACAATTATTTGGGTATTAGTTGGGTATAGTGACAGGATATATTCGATAGCTTTTGATGTATAAGATATCTCGGATTCAATGGTCGACCCGTGGAACGCGGAGAGGTCTTCATTAAACTCGACTGCACGCGCATAATTAAACAAGTCCCTCAGCACCAAAGGGTGTAAACGCACCAGCATAAACGTCCAAGCGCTTCAACAAGCGGGAGGAAAACTCTTTGTTCTCGACAAAGGGCGTTGAAAAGTACTGTCTGGCTGCTGATGATGCAATTGAGCGGACTTGATGGGACGATCCTGCGTTTCCCGGGATAAAGAGCACTGGGACACCGTTTGTATCTACCTGCTAAGCCGTATTATTAGCTAGTACCGCGCGAAAGTGTTAAGACGGACATCCTTCGGTTCCCAACGGGCTTCACGGTATAGCCAGAGAGAGTATCGTTCTGCCAAGGGTGTCCAGGTGGCATTGAAGTCGTCCTGCCGAGTATAAGAGGGGTACATATATGACATCCGACATCCTTGCGGTGATAAACACTCGGGTGCATCGAGGGCAGCGTAGAAAGAAAGAAAGACAAGCAGAAGGCTGGCTGCGCCTAGGAAGAGCGTCACCGGTGAAGGCATATAGAGTAAGCTCCCCGGACTGCTGCGAATTTCATCCGATCGTAAGGGTCGCGCGACCCTGCCAATGCCATACCGACTTCAAATCCTTTATCCACAAGTGTAGCAACTAACTTCACCCGACAAGAAGCGAAATGTACGGAATGAACACCAACCACGATTGCAGTTACCACAATGCTTACAAAAAGCTCAGTCTTTATGCGTTCATGATCAGGAAAAGGATATCTTATATGCACTTCAGACCGTATGATGACAGAAAAATGATTGGGGGAACTACTGATAATAATCGGCATGGTTGACTAGTGATGGGGACGGTGGTGTGTGGAAATGTGCAGGGAAACGAAAGCAGTGATTGCTGATTGAATTAAGAATATATGCGTAAAGAATGGGCTACTGTATCGACTTAGTCGTCGGCTTCGGCGGCTTCATCTTTTTGGTCGGCTGGTGCAGTGGTAAGCAAACAAGCTGCATATAAATTGAGATTACGTACCACTGTCTTGCATATCTGAGGTCCAGAGAGTCAAGTTGTCCCGTAGTAGCTGCATAATGAGAGTCGAATCCTTATAGCTCTCTTCCGAGAGGGTGTCGAGCTCAGCAATAGCATCGTCAAATGCCTGCTTGGCGAGGTGGCAAGCACGGTCGGGGCTGTTGAGGATCTCGTAATAGAATACGGAGAAGTTGAGGGCGAGACCAAGGCGAATGGGGTGTGTGGGAGGAAGCTCGGTAACAGCAACATCAGAAGCAGCCTTATAGGCTTCAAGGGACTTGTCAGCGCTGTCCTTGCGCTTGTCGCCAGTTGCGAACTCGGCGAGGTAGCGGTGGTAGTCACCCATCCTGCGGGGGCGTCAGACTGGAACAGCGTCGCAAGACGATTGTGGTGCTTACATCTTGTGATAGAAGACCTTGGACTCGCCAGACGCGGCAGAAGGAATGAGGTGCTTATCAAGAACATCGAGGATGTCCTCGCAGATCTTTGCAAGCTCGCTCTCGATCTTTTCCCGGTAGGTCTTGATCATCTGAACCTGAGCCTCGTTGCCCTTCGACTCCTCCTTCTGCTCGATAGAGGAGACGATGCGCCATGATGCACGGCGGGCACCAATGACGTTCTTGTATGCCACGGAAAGGAGGTTTCGCTCCTCAACCGTGAGTTCTTGGTCTGACGATGCCACACGCTTCATGTTCTCGACCATCTCTGTTGAAAAACATTAGACGTGCGCTCAATACACGGCACCTGGAACGTACCTTCATATCGTTCTGCCTGCTCAGCGAGCTTGGCGAGGTAGACGGAATCTTCACGGGACTCGGGCATCTGGAACAACGGAAGTTGAGCGAGAGACGCGTCACGACGCGTCGGAAAACTCACGATGATGGGTTACGAAAAAGTCTGGACGAGGACGTGAGCGGGGCGGATGGCAAAGGGGTCGACGGGCGGAGGACTTACAGGTGGTACGAGTAGGGTTGAGTGGTTGATAGATTGAAGTAGTTGATGGTAAAAAAGGTGGGCTATCCAAAAGCTGCCCAATTAAAGGAACTTGGGCAGAGGGTTAACACGTGACCTTTGGGCAAAGGGCTCGTCACGCGTGACTTCTTACGGAATGTTCCATGGAACCGGATGAACCGATTGGGTAGCGGTTTATCGGTATAAGGCAACTCGACGACTGACATGATTTACAAAGGGTTGTTCGAGCGAATATGGTGGAAAATGACTGCATAGTTCCTGCCCTCACACACATTACAAAGGCCTTCTGTCCGTTCCCAGTCCAATGATAACGGTTTTGTCTGTGCATTCTCATCTTTCTGGATCTTCCTCCGGGCATTCACATCAATTTTTTGCCCATCAGACGGCCAAACAAAAGCAATTCCGAACCTGTGCATCTACAATTTCATTGCCGAGCTGCTGATCATCCGTCTTTCCCCAGACCGCCTTGTTCATAATAAATGAATTAGAGCTCGCGAGGGCTGTTAAAATACGCATATCCGAACGAGGGTCGTCTCACTAATTATGGATGAGATCCTTTTTGTGAGTTTGTTCGAAGCGCAGCAGAGGAAGACAACTGCACCTCCTGAACATCGGACTCGACCCACATGGAATTCAAGGGCCTTGATTCCATCGAGATTGTCCTCTATAATAGACACAGAAACCTATAAGCTACCATTAAGAATCTCATCTGCCATCGAGCCTCCAGCCTTTACGTTGATAAGAATAAAGCAAAACACTCCAATCGCCTACAATGGGATGTCTTCGTGCATCAGTGACTTGAAATAATCTTTGCACTCATTTACTTCCCATAAGACGGCGCAATGAGCAGCCTAACGCCATTCGTCGATATCACGCGTGTATGGAGCACAAGCATCAATCAGCAGCACTCTGATTGTGCGTTCAGCCCCTGGTGTGACATCCATACTCGACCTTGCGATTGTCTATATTTGGTATGCATAAACGTTACTGCTTTAGCGCTCTAGTAGGCTACACTGTCGGACGCCATGCACTACGTATCACTAGTATGATGTGTGACTACGCCACAGGTTTCCCTCGGTGATTGCCATTCTCCATTGAGTGTGCATTCACTTCTCATGCAGAAGCTCAACCCTCCCCGTTGTGAGGGTGACATGCGAAGTCAATACAGTAGCGACGAGCAGTATCTAAGGTCACACGAAGATACAATCAGTGTGTCCAAGAATACTCGTATGCCTTTTGTTTTGTGAGTACCTCCAGGCTGGGCAGCATCATCGCCCCAGACTGCTATGTCACCTCTCGGAAGTGAGACCATTAGGAGTTGCATGGAGTCGGTGTCACGCTCCCAACCGATGAGCGTAAGCCGAGAAAAAAACGGAATCGGAGCACAGTGGAAGCGATGCCAGGAAAATTCTGACTGCGGGTTAATTTTGGTATCGCTACGGCGTCGATCGAGAACGGAAGGTGTGATCATCGCTTTTGAGCCTCGATTTTCTGAGAAGGCCGAGCCTGGGAACGCCTTCGCGAGACATTCGTTATCACAGGCACTCGACGAGGGTGGAGCTAGCTAGCATAGGCTAAACCCAGGATTACCGTGGTCAGCCAGGGGGCACCCGGGCTAGGGATGTCTCAACAGTCGGCCGTGTGTTGGTACATTGTGCTCTGTGTAGTTACGTATTCAAGCATCCAGGACAAGGCCGCCGGGGTTGCTTGGGTGCCGTCGAGCAACCAAACACAAAATTCACGTACACCGGTGCAGTTAGTGCCCGTGCTACACGAGAACCACCATCACACTCAATGGCAGGCAATGGCAGAGGACACACAAAACCACAACGAAATCGCTGTGGGGACTCAATTCAGAAGTGCCCCTAAGTCGACTCCACGTGGCGGAATGATTGTCCCTGACCCACGCAATCCTACGGCGTACTCCACCTCCAAACTTTCGTCCGCTCTCGTGTCATGTCGACGCCCCAGCTTGCTAATCCTCCAGCAGGAACGCCACCTGCAAATCGTGGTGCAGAGGAGGAATCACCTTTCCGTAAAGCGTTTGGATTAGTTCAGGTACGTGTTGAGGTCCCTTGCAATCTTAGCATATGCACTGACGTCTATTTTTTCTGATCCTTCGTTGGCGTCGGCATTGGTAGCAACTTTTGATAATATGGGCTGTTTCGCAATTCAGTGAGCCTCCTATTGATTGTAATCAGGCCGTTCCCTCTAACACCAACGCTTGCCGCAGTAACCAAGTTTTTCAAGCCCCCAACTCCACAGCCAACACCGGGGCCAACATCAGCAGCAACACCTGTGCCAGAGACTCTGGCTGCTACAGGCAACCCAGGAGATGCTTCCAGTCAAGCGCACTCTTTCCCACCTACTAGTGCAGCGCTGGCCTGGACATTGGGTCAAAAAGTGGATATGCACGTCTATCTCACAACTTCCACCGTTCTCGTCAAGTGGGCACAAGGTCGAAAGGATGACGAGGGTTTACCCCATTTCGTCTGGGACAATTTAACCTTCGGAGACTACAAGGATTCCCGGAGTAATCATTATGATATCGTCTTTCCAAAGGTATGTTCAATTTCGTCCGTGTATAGGAGCACCCAGGGACATATATGCGCTATTGCAGAGTGTTTTGAATAATGGTACATTATGGGCGGATATCTTCTTGACACGAAATGGAGCAAATCCAAATCCTCGGCATCCTGACTTCAACCCTCCAGACGTTCATCACGTACGAAAGTGTATGTCCCGCGTCCTAAATCAGTCGGAAGAGATTTAACTCACAAGACCTGGTTAGTGTTGACTCCGTATATGCCCAGGCAAAAGGTTAGGAAGGAGAAAAATCTGTTGAGTGGGGCAGCCGAGGAGGAGGAGCCAGAAGAGGTAAGCTTTACATTATGTCAACGGGGCTACCATGCTGAAGGTTTCTAGGCTGATGTTATCGTACCCCATTGGCACAGTGTACGTTGGTCCCCGTACTCGGAAGGGTGCTCGCTGAATATGGGTTCCCGATAGAATATTACTCTAGCGCTTATCTCGGATGCAGCCAAGATTGATTTAATGGCCTTGCCCCCGCCACTTCGAGAACGTACGTCGGATTCGTATCAGTCACATTCACATTCCTCAGCCGCATATAGACATACACATTGTCCACGGCGAGCGTGATGCCACCGGAAAAGTTGGTTTCTACAAGCCCATCATATTCCCCAATGAGTTTTGGCACCTTCGAGAACATTACGTCGAATTAAACTCGACGACGCCGACTCTTCCTCTACATATCACCTTCCAGCCTATGTCATTCATGAAATTCCAATTGTTCGCGTCGATGACCCATGGATTCAAGGAAGCCGCTCGGCAGCAGGGTGGAAGTTCTGGCGCCGAACTCGATGAAATCAAGCGAATGCTCCTAGAAACGAATCCCTATTTCCTTGCGTTAACGGCCACTGTCAGCATCTTACATGTTGTGTACGTAGATACCGTTAGAATGAAAACGCCGACTTACCAAAATGTAAATGCAGGTTTGAAATGTTGGCGTTCAAGAACGATGTTTCGCACTGGCGGGAGAAGAAGGAAATGGTTGGAGTCTCAGTTCGGTGAGTTACCCTTTCATCTTCTAGCTCTTTACGCTTAGATTTTCCCTCCTACTTCCTTCGGCGTTTACGACCGCTTGTTATGCTAGTACGGTATGTTTCGTATTGTTCTGGAAAGTGTGGAGAAACTAACTCTGGTTGTAGATCATCACAAACGTTTTTGTGCAGATTATTGTCTTGCTCTATCTCATTGACAATAATGAGAATACTAGCTGGATGATCCTCATGGGTTCCGGGATGGGCGTCGTGATCGAGGCCTGGAAGGTACCACCACTCTTCTCCAATTGTAACTGTGCTAAGTAACTCCCTCTTTCTCACCTAACCCTCAGATCACCAAAGCTGTGGATATCAAGCTGGTTCCCGCACCAGCTGGTTCTGTTCTGCCATACAAGCTTGATATCAAAGGTAAGGAACTCTAATTTTGCTCGCGCAGGGCCTTACCGCTTCCCTGCATTTTGTTAGATAAACACATCCTTAGCGAGGACGAGAAGAAGACTCAGGAGTAAGTCCTTTCCGCGGGTATCATTCTTTCCTGAGTTGACGCGGGACTCCTGTGGCGCCTAGATACGACAAGCTGGCGTTCCGCTATGTGTCCTATGTCGCCGTTCCTACGTTGATTGGTTACACGATATATTCGCTAGTTTACGAAACACATAGAGGGTGGTACAGCTTTATTATCTCGACGCTTACCTCCTATGTGTACATGTTCGGATTTGTGAGTCTTCTCGCATTAGAAGTGTCAAGGATACTGATTATCCTGGGACGGAAACTAGGTGCAACTCGTTCCCCAACTTATTATCAACTACAAGCTCAAGGTTTGGCATGTTCCAGATGTTCAGTCCGGGCTCTCGGAGCTGACGTTTTATTTGGAATGGATATGCCTTAGAGTGTCGCGCATATGCCCATGAAGGCGATGATTTACAAGACCCTTTCCACCGTTGTGGATGACCTGTTCGCGTAAGTGATGTGATTTATTTGTTCAATCCAGATATCTCCGTGTCGCTTGGGATGCTACCCCAAATCTACCCCATTTCCGAGGGATACACACATGTGTTTGCGTTGGTCCATTGACGTCGGAGCTGACTCCTATACCCCAGATTCTGCATCAAAATGCCATTTTTGCATCGACTGGCATGTTTCCGGTAAATAAATTCCTCCGTTCATAAACCACCCCGCACCGTTCCACTGTCGGGGATTGGGTGACTCATGATAATTGCCTTTGTATTCCTATAGAGACGATGTGGTATTCCTCGTTTTCTTGTATCAGGTGAGTGCTGCGGCGAATGGCGTGTTGTGATATGTGAATCTGTTTCAATTAATAGCGCTGGATCTACCGTGTTGATCCTAAGCGAGTGAACGAATACGGACAAGTTCTAGCCCAAGACGTGGATGTGATTGAAGGAACGCCGAAGGAGGGAGAGTCAAAGAAGGACCGGTGAACGCAATTGTATCGTTGACAACTGGTCAGTCTGTATTGGAACAAGAGGTGTCAGGGGTGTGGAGAGAGGGCCGTGGAGTGGATCCTTCATGGATGGAATTCATGCTTGCCGGCTGTCGGGATGGTTCGCCTCTGGAGCTCCAGATCGCACGGAGTTGAAGAGTTGACCACGTCATGTTTTACGGAGTCTTTATGTCGTTTGTGAGAATACCATCACCGGGATTGAATCGGTTACGTGGAGTTGAATTTGTGGTGCTTAATACCTAAAGTGGGTCACGAGAAACTTGGATGGTGGATACGGCGTTGGATGAGTGTGCAGCTGGTCCGCGGGAGACCCGGGAATACTGAGATTAGTGCCTGGTACGGCAGACAATAATGCGGTAATTGTGGTGGAATAATAATGCGGGGAGGGATAAAATAAGGGGAGAGCCTCCGGGGACCAGTTTGCGTTGGGCATGCTGGGAGGAGGTCCGGCTACCCGACTCGGATCCGTGCCACCGTCTGGGCCATCTTGAACCTGAACGATAACTCCTCCCCTCCCTTAAGTCCTGCCATTCGTGGCTTTCTCCTTGTACACATCATCCCTCTTTTCCCTCCCACCATGGCGAGCGTCGTCGCTGGCGCTCCTCTTGCCCAGTATTCGTGTAAATGTCTCAACATCCGCATCCAGCCTTCCGCAACCGACTCTGTGCCATCTCATCTCGGCAACGATCAGGATTGGGTACCACTGTACGTCGGCGAACAGGGTATCAAAATTGTAAGTCAATTTTCATTTAGCTGGTTCGTAGCAGCACTACATGCTAAGATGCGCTTTTCTATCTAGGCACATCCCCAGGTCACTCTCAGAAACCGATCGAGAGAGGCCGACATCGAGGGAAAACCTCGATGTGCCCGATACACCTCGTTGACATGCCTAATCTGTGAGGCACCGGTATACCGGGTCGTCCAGGTTGTCTCCCCCGAGGTGGATGCAAGGGAAGGGCCCCTTCTGCCGACCGAGGACTGGGTGGAACATGAGATTATGAAGAGCTCATCAGGATGGGTGGAGGTTCACAGGCAGAGTGTGGTAAGTGCGCCCCGTTCCTCTGCCTACTCCTGTACCCCCTCTTTATGTCCTGCCTGCAACGTGATTCAGTGATGGTGCTATGTTATCCAACGATAATCTATCATGATTCTTGATACCACGAGGTGGTCACCAGCAGGTGTCCTCCCGCATTCCCGCTCATTTTCATATGCTACTGCTACCGTCTGCTCCCATTTGTCTTGGTGTGATGCGCTCGCGAAGCTTATACGGGACTCTGACGTACTATCATACGCTTTTAGGCTGGAGAAGACGTCGCGCGGTTGGAGGCTAGCCCCGATTTTTCCCCCATCTTTTCCATCATCCTCCCGTCGGCCACGCCTCCAGGTTCACCCAAGCCTGAGAACGAATCAGAACCCGCGCAACAGCAACAGCAACATTCAATTGTAGAACCGTTACCTCCGCCTCCTGAACCCGCTCCTATACCGTACTTGGAAACATTACGGCCGTTATTCCTTCCTGCTCCATTCACACCCTCCCACCCCGTTTTTGTCTACCTTGCTTCGCTTGCTGAACAACAATCAAAACAAATACGTGCCGAGGCTGATGCATTCATTGCACGGATCGCGAAGCAGAAGATCGAGGAGGTCAACAAAACCGAAGATCACCTCCGTAATCAGGTCGAGAGGTTGTGGAAGACTTTCCGACAAGGACTGAACAAGATTGAGAAGGAAATCACCTCCACCAAACTCACGTCTCGTCGGTCGTCGCAATCGAGGGAAAGGGCCGCCACCCTCGGCGCCACTGTTCCCACACATGGCTCTATGGTCATCCGTGACTTTACACCGACAGCGGTGTCATCTGTCAAGGGGCCTAGTGTAACACGAGTCTCTGCGCTCTCGGCCTCTTTGGCCACAACGTCATTCCACCACCCCCGGGAGAATTCCAATGATGATGTGTCATCGCCGTCAGAAGACGATCGATCTATATCAAGTCGGACCTTGGCCAGCCAGTCTTATCCTGTCCACATCGCCGTCCTGACAGCAGATAATGGGGAGGGAAGCAACGTATTGCAATTCAAGCGGACAACGAATGATACCATCAATACAGCCGTCAGCTACAAATATTTCAGGGACCTAGAAGCTGACATGGCACGGATGAGACAGGAACGGGAAAAGGTTGACGAAGCGAAGCGGCAAGAGGCGGAGGAACGACGACAGCAAACCCAGCAACGGTACGAGGAACGAGCGAAAAAGGCTTCGCCGTCGCAATCAGCCACCCCACGTAATGAGTCACAGGTCAAGAAACCAGAGTCAGGAGAGGCCAAGACAAGCAGGCAACAGGAGGCCGAGCAGCCCCATGGGAAAGACAAGGGCAAGCGTAAAGTCACTTTCGACGTTGAACCCGCTGTCGTTACCATCAAGAGCGAAGGGGAAGCGGGAACTGAAAAGGAGGGTCAAGGCGCGGGGTCATCGGACGACGTTCAAGGTTTGCACCGTTGCTCATCTGGACCATCCGGGAGCTAACTCTAAGGGCATTTCTAGAAATGATCTTTGAGATCGACGAGGACACCACTTCAACTACGGCGACACCCGATGGGACAGCAGAATCCACACCGACATTGCCGCTCCTCGAGCCCAAACCCCAAAGACCTCGTAAACTTCGGAGTCAGCAGAGGCCCCTATCTGGTTCTTTCGCTACGTTGCGTCCCTCTTCACTACCAGTCCCATCGCATATGCGTCCACCACGCGGCCACCACGGTGTTGATTCTGCGCGACCGATCATTTCGAGAGAGGAGCTGCAAAAGACCCTTGCAGCTAGTCAGCAGGCACGAGAACAACAGCCAGAAACACCTATTCCAGCTGACAAACTCCCTCTGGATGCTCAGACCAGTGACCTGCGAAAATTGTTGGCTGCCGACACGCCGAGTCATCGTAATGCATGGAAGCCGGGCAGTAAGGCTTTGGAGACATTCTTGAATGGTGCCAAAGTTAACGATGATGAGGACGGCATGAATGATCAAGGTGTGTTGCACCTAATTGTTTGATATGGGTAGAAGCTGACTATTCCTTTTCAGATACCTCGTACGATCGCGACACGTTTGTTGGATCCGTGCCTATCCCTATCCCGGTCCGGGCTCCACCACCTGTCGCGCTTAGCCTAGCATCATATCAACCCAACACCACTCTCTTGCAGCAGGCAGCGCCTGATCGGCTGGGCTTTTCTGCGCCAACATCGACCAAACACGCATCCTCCGCCGCACTTCGTCGGGCGTCCTATCTTGAACGGGAGAGAACACGTGAGATGGATCCAGGTGCATTGGACTTCCAAGAGACCATTGATGAGGACAGCGAAGGGGAGGACGAAGGCGAAGAGCAGACGTCGAATCAAGCTGTCTTGGATGCAGGAGAGAGGGGAAGGAAGAGAGCGCTAAAGATCTTGGAAGTCCGAAGCAAATTGCCTGAGGAGGGTATGTGGAGAAGTTTAGCATCGTAATCGTTGGTGCTTCATGGACAGTGACAACTGCTCCTTGATCGCGGAAGAGAAGAAAGAGAGCGAAGAGAAGAGAAGAGGTGCGTGTAGGATATATGTTATTGAAGGTGTGGTTGTTGCAAGTTCCGAAACCCCTGGTGGATCTTATCGTTCCCGTCCCCCCGTACCTTTCCTTTTCTATAATGGCTGTGGTTGTATTTTTGGTGCTGCTCTTCCCTTTGGACATTGGGTATTGAGGGCCTCCTTATTTTATTCTTTCCTACAGGAGTGTTTTCGTGCAAACTGTGTCATGGTCTTGTATTGTATGGTCGGAGGCATTTGGCGGCGGCGCATTCATATCGCTTTCAAGAGGGTCGAACCTCGGGCCTCGCACCTCGCTATGCTCCTTATCGCCGCGCTTGCATATTCATTCCTCTTCGTGCTTTCCCTATTTCTTGGTTATTTTTTGTATTCGTGCTGTTTTATCATTCTATGTCTACATTACGGATCTGTATTCTTTCACATCCCCTCTAATGCTATCTACTTTTCTACCTCTTGATCCCTTGTTCGAAGCGTTCCCGCCCCTTTACCTCCACTCATGTTTTCATTTTCCTGTTGCGTGTGTTATTAGCTAAAAAATACTTCATTACCATTGCCACCCAATCTTCTTGTCGACTAATTTCTTGCTTCTTTGCTAGTCCTTTGTCAATCCCCTTTATCTACCCTCCGTCCCCTCCATTCTCCACGCTTTACCCCCTCGTCTTCCTTGTCTCAATGCATCCCAAACCACCCAAAGATACCACCCATCTCCAGATCATCCATCACGCTCAACTACCAAGCATCAGCATCTTGTCCATCCAAGATCCATGCATCATTACTCACACACACCTGCATGTTCACAACCCACTGCATCAGTACTCTCAGCACCCACAATCATCTCTATCATCACCCGATTCGATTCGAATTCACTACCACAACAACGACGACGACTATCATCATCATCACAAATCACCCATTCACACCCATCCCATCATCTTCATTGCCATCATGCCATGGTCTTGACAGACACTTGCTCGTGTTTCGTGTTGTATCAAACCACCCAACATCGACATATACCTCTTGAAATGAACGTTTTAACATTGTCGTATCATATGCTTATGTTTCTTCCTACCCTCACCCCTTCCAAAGTTTGTTCGTTCCCTCTCCCCCTCCCTGTTCATCTGACTCGATGTCTCATTTTTATCCCTTTTTCGTTTCGTTTGCTTGTTGCATTACTTGCCTTACTTTACTTGTACATATGTGATCTCTCTCTAATCCATCACAAACCGAACCAATTATTTGACAAGCTGTACCTGTTAGTAAGTCGAGAAAAATAAAATAAAAATCTTCATGTTCGTCTGGTAAATCTTCTGTGCGACAAGTTACAAGGGAAAAATGCTGCTGGGTGCTTGGGAGGGAGTTGCTAGCGTTCTTGAGTCTCCTGATTGCTCTTGAACGCTTAAAAGGTATGATTGGAAGCTCGATGGAGCACTGTAAGTGTGAATGGGGATCTATAGCATGCCAGGACCACTAAACCAACAAGTCGGACACAGCTATAAAGTTTACATCCTCCTGTGTAGTTCTAATAAAAATTATGTACAGTACTTTCGCGACACCAGCTCGACACTTGGGTCAGAAACGGTCACTTAAACAGTCATTAAGGTGCGGAGACGGGAATTGTAAGTAGTGTCTATGCATATCGAGTCAACGCGATGCGAAGAGAACGGACGCGGGCAACTTTCAGATTTTCCGAAGTTATTTATTGTTGAGCTGGGGTGGGCTCCGCATCTGAGTGGTTAACCTCGACGATTACCTCGGCCTCAGCCTGTGGTTCCACTACAGCGGTCTCTGTGGAAGTCTTCACATCTTCAGGCGATGCAACAGTTTCCTTCTCTGGGATGTCTTCCGACTTTCCTTCTGAGGCGACCTCTGCGGCGGTGACCTCCACAGCATCAACAGAAACTGGATTGCTAGCAAGGGGCTGGGCTGCAGGTTCTTCCACCTTCTGCTCGTGCTCAGCTTGTCCGTTCTCCTGGGGTACTGGCTCCTTTGTCTCGCTGGCGGGGCTATCAACCACATCAGAAGTCGTAGGCTCTACTGATCCATTCAAAGCACTTGCGGCAGGAGCATTCGTGAGGACTGGCTTCGTGTCTTCCACAGCCTTAGCTTCCTCCTCACACCTGTCACATTCACAGGCTAGCTTCCAGCCTCTAACCAGCTCATATCTCCTTCTCCTCCTGCACTCAGCAATGCCTTCACTAGGCAGTTGGTTCACATCCACCCAAGCGATCGTAACTTCTTCGCCCGCCTTCATATCCCGATTGGCCACGATCTGAAGTTCGGTTGTACCTTCAGCGAATACAGGGCGAGCGGTAGGCGAGCAGGAGTGCTTGAGATAGGAAGACAGAGTGTAGAATGCGCTTCCGATTTGACGGGAAGTGCCGTGTGGTGTGCGTGTTTTCTCTACATCTTCTGGGCGGGCACTATAGTCGGGCTAAGAGAAATAGCAATTGCAGGTGAGTATTGGCCTGAGATTTACCGACAAGCAAGTCGACGACTCACCCTGCCGTCACGGCCTGAATCGAAGCAAACACCGAAGGCATTATATGCAACTTGGGCTCGCATGGTTGCAAACCTCTCATCCGTGATAAATGCCTCAAGTCCAGGCAAAGCAGTAGCCATCAAGTTCTTCACCAATTCCAACTCTCCTTCGGGTGGAGGAGTCTGCTTATACATCAACCTCTCCAAATGGTCTGCCAAACCGTAAGATCCTTCCACGGCATCTGTGAAGTCTCCATTCTCGTATCCAGCCTTTGTGGTAGCCTCGCCAGAAAGAGCCTGTCCACTTTGAGAAAGTTTGGCCGTTTCAATGTTGATCTGTCTAGCTATGAAGCGGGCGAGGAGAAGAGGCGTGTTCTGGTCTTTATATTTCTTAAGGTAGGCAAGATATTTGGCTTGAGCTTCTTTACGGGGCTCGGTGAAGCCATCAGGGAGATCGGGGGGTCTGATGCTTGGTGGTAATGGCGATTCAAGGGTAAAGAGGAGAGAGTGCGACTGGGACTGATTGGCAGTCTGGCACTTTGCCGAGCAGTAACGAGATGGCAGCGGGTTACCGCCTTCTGGTTCGAGAGTGTGCTCTGATTGGAGAACGCGGAAGCAGTGGGTACAGTGCGTTCCAGCAGCTTGAATGTCCGAGTCCAGTGTTGCAACGATCGGGAATTCCTGCAAGCAAAGGCATTAAGACTCGACAAAGAACGCCACGACAGAAATAGAAACCTTGTAAATGACATCACCCGTTTTAACATCCTTAGTGAGTGCCAAATTCCTGGTCGCGGGGTCATCCCGACCTTCGATGATCACGTTAGTTGACGCCGGTGGGAAGTGGTTGAAGTATCCTGAACGCGCGATTGTTCGCAACATCTCAGTTTCGTCGAATTATGTTCAAGGGTCTTTTGGCTCACCTTCGACACGGTCTGCGACCTATCCAAACAATGAACGAAAGAGGTGGGGAAAGCAAAAGTTTATTAGATTATACAGTTGCAGATTATAGGTGATGATGACGAGAAAAATGAAGGCAGTGGGAGGGGAGCGCACACAAAATGAATACATGACCCCCCCTTCTAACATGGCAGTAGATAGATTGATTATAGCGGAAAGCAACAATAGCACATTGTTCATGAGGAAGGGGATTGTATCCCCGAATCTGTGAGCCTGTCCCATTCTTGCGAGGAAGTTTCGGAGGGAGGGCCAGTTCTCACAGGACTCGTCTCATCCTCATGATCATCCTCGGGGGTGGGATTTTCTGCCTGGGGTTCCGATCCAGCGACGTCACTTACATCCAAATTCGTCAAGTCCATGACAATCTAGCAGAGAGGCTCAGCACGAGGTATTACTAGATGAGAGCGAGAACATACCTTGAACACCGGCTCTGGAATTGTCTTTTGGTAGATGACAATCAACTCCACGGGTGAGGGGTAGACACGAAGCGCCTTGAAGAAGTGTTTCGCGGCAGTAAGATAGTGAGCAGGGCCTAAGCCAACGGACGTGTAAGGTTGATAGATTTTGCTAGCGGATGAGATGCAAATGCGAACCTTGCAGCGACAGCTGTTCACCAGCGCTGACTTCAGCCATAAAGTACTGCTCTCTCTCTGCTGGTGTTTTGGGATAGGGCTCAGGTTTGATCTCCTCCAGAACAGCACGAAGCATTGCAGGAGTGACGTTGAGCGATGGAGTGGATTTATCCTCCTGCTTGGAAGAGGCTAGGTTCTGTGCGCGTTTCTTTTCTTTGCCTGCAATATGGCAAAAGGTGTCAGTCGACGGACAGAGAAATCGGTGGGCTCGGGCGTACGTAGTTTTTTGCGAAACTCGGCGTCGTTGCGACGCTTGTAATCGAAGTAAACGGCATAGGCGAGCAGACCACCAGCCAAGGTGGCGCCGGCAATAGCCCAGAAGCTGGTCTCCCGGTTGGACATGGAGGAGGGAGTGGTGGAGAAGAAAATAAGAACGGAAGTTGATATTAGCGGAAGAAAATTGAGTGAGAAAAAGGAAATTAGTCAGAAAACAGGGACAAAATGACGAGAATTTTGTGTGAAAGTGGCGGGCCGGGTAATTTGGTTGGTTTGTGGTTACCCACGACCCACTCTGTCCGTCCGCTCATCCCAAAAACTCCTCCCCGGCCCACCATTCTTACATTTGTACTCCCCATCAATAACCAGTCTCTGGTTATGAGCAACGCTTCCAGCAAAGGAGCACAACCCCAGTCGATCCTTCAATCCAACGTCTCGGCTTCTCTTGATTCTCTCACCGCCCAATTCACTGGTGCTGGCTCCACCGGTTCGAGCATTGTCCAGCAAGCATCCTCAAGCGCTTCCGATGATTCGCAGAGCACACTTCAACAGGCATCCGAGCTCCACCTAGGCTCGACTGATACAGATCACACGACAGTCACATGGGAAGACAAGGGCGGACAAGGGCATTCGGACAGTGAGCACACACAGCAACAGGACTCCATGGATTTGGCTCGGACGGACGGAGAGGTTATGCTGGAGCAGGTGAACCCGCAGATAGAACTGGTAGAGCACATACCGGACGCGTCCACAACAGGGGGGCAGGTGGAGGAGGTACATGAGTGGGACAGTGATCATGACAATCATGAATTGAAGCGCGTCAAGGTTAGTATTTTCAGTATCCGTCGTGGTTCCCGTCATTTCTCCTTAGGTTTCAACAATAACACTGCGTTTCGCCTGTCGTTGTCATTCTTCGAGCAGTGGTGCTAACTGAGTTCCAGGTGTACGAATTAGTTGGTTCTCGATGGGTAGACCAAGGCACAGCTTTCTGCTTTGGTCAGTTTGACGCGGACACGGGTGACGCACTGCTAATCGCACGAGCGGAGAGGGATTACAATGAGGTCATCCTATCTACCACTATTCGATCCAGTGACGTGTATCAACGGCAGCAGGGTGAGTAAAATCTATGCTGGTTGTATTTCTCGTCCCTCTGCATGTATATGTCACCTACATAAGATCTCCATTGCTATTTGCTATGTTTTCCTTTGAGCCTTCCACCCTGACTTACGGATAATGCTTTCAGACACCCTTATCGTATGGACTGAACCAGATGGCGTGGATTATGCTCTAAGTTTTCAGGACCCGGAGGGTTGCGCAGAAGTTTGGAATTTTATTAGCGAAGTACAGCGACACATGAATACCACAGGTACACCATCACCCCGCAGTCATTCATCAGTAGTTCCTGATTTCGTTTCAGATGAGTCGGGACTCGCTTCATCCCCCGTCCTCGGTTCGGAAACGACTTCAGTCACAATTGCAAATATAATACGTTCCGGACATTTGCCGCAACCGCAATTTGGAATAATAAGTGACATAGAGCGAGCCATCAAGACCATAGCGAGGACACAAACACTGAAGGAACGGATATGTGAATACATTCAACACGAGGTGAGTATCTGTGACCTTCCAACTCACAACAGCCATTGTGGTACATTTGGATCGTCATGTTGCATTTATCTCCTGTCAGCTTTAATACACATGTTTTTCCCGGTTAATGTGTTGTGACTGAACCGCAGCTGATTCGCTCAACCTTTCACATCCTTCACTATCTATTGTTAGGAATATGTCAAATCCCTAATTGAGGTAATGCGTAATGCAGAAGATCTTGAAAGCCTCGAAAACCTTCATGCAATATGTAGTCTCATGCAAACTATTTGTGCGTATTGCGTTGAGTGAACCCGTATATGCTGTTATAGCTAACTTACTTGCGAATAGTGATGTTGAATGACCATAACTTATACGAGCACATCGTAGAAGACGATCTATTCGTTGGGGTAGCCGGAATATTAGAATGTATGTCACAGATCGTGCCTTCATACTTTTATCGTTAACTATTTCGCAGATGATCCGGAGTTTCCTAACCACAAAGCTAACTACCGGGAATTCCTCGAGAATGCCTCCACGTTTCACCAGCCCATCCCCATAAATGATTTGAATATCCGACGCAAGATACACCACACTTACCGCTTACAATTCCTCAAAGACGTCATCCTTGCACGCACCCTCGATGACTCCACCTTCAACGTCCTTAACTCCTGCATCATTTTCAATCAAATTGACATCATCAATCACGTACAGCAAGAACCAAGCTTCCTTCGTGAAATTGTAAAGCTATTCGTTGATGAAGAAGTTCTCAATGGTGGCAAGCGCCCAATTCCTCAGCAACGTAATCCAGCTCAGCAACCTATGGTCATTAGTTTGAATGGTGCAGGCGATAACGTGACAAAATCTGACGATCCCTCAGCGATGGATGTAGATTCTCCCCAACCCCCGTCGAGTCCCAAATTGAATGGTAGTCTCGCTTCTCATACTGACAATTCACCGCCACGGAAACAAACTTATGCCCTTGCTCCACCGGAGGATCTTTCGGAAGAGGAGATCAACAGACGACGAGAGGTTACTATCCTTATCCAACAACTTTGTGCCATGGGAAAGAATGTTCAGCTACCTGCTCGAATGGCACTTTTCCGTACCCTCGTTGACAGGGGGATTCTCTTTGCCGTGCAATGGGCAATGAATCTACCCGAAAAGGAAGATATCAATAAGCCCTTAATTGCAGCAGCAGGAGAGATACTCTCAGCACTACTCGATCACGACCTGAACGGTGTCAGAGGACATGTACTGAAGCAGGTTATGGCTATCGAGAGAGAGAGGGAGGCAGGGAAGAAAGGAGCTGATAAGGCAGAGACCATTTTGGAAATGGCATGCAGGATGATGGCTCACAGCATGGACCTGTCCGTTCAGACTCAGGTTGGGGATGCCTTAAAGGTCTGGTTAGATCTACCTACACCCGACGCGACTGGTGCGGGTGCAGGTCCTTCTGAAGCTAATCATGTACGTGATCCTTTCCTTTGCATCGACTGATTTTGGTTGGTGCGATCGTTCGAGTTGTGCGATTTCTTTATTGACCACTGGTTTCTTCATCTAGTCTCTTATTCCGAAAACGATAGGAAGAAAAGACGACCCTGGCACCGAGCGGTTTATGGATTATTTCTATAAACAATGCATTCATGCTTTGTTCAAGCCGTTCATGGATCTACCCGAATGGCGGCATGTCACTGGTAAGTGTGACTCCTTACGGTTTGATCAGGCCGGTATTATCGTTCTGTCGTTGATGTCATCACTGCCACCTCCCCCGGTTCCTGTCCATATTTCGACATGCACAAACTCAAAAAACGCGATCAAATCTCGATCTCATGTTCACTCGCGTGGTGCTTTGGGTGACGGGAAATTGTGTGACAATAACTGCGTCATCCATAATGTGGAATGAGCAGAGCCTGTATTCTCCTTGACAAGAGAGCAGACAAATCGCTACGTATATTGCTGCGATCTCCTGTATAATTTCATTCAACAGCACCACTTTCGGAGTCACTTCTTTATCATGTCAACAAATGTCATGGTCCGAATAGCAGCGTTATTGAAAGCGAAAGATAAGCACCTTCGCCATGGTGAGTCCTAGGTTTGATTCCGCAAAACATGCCTGATCTGATCCCATTTGTTGATCCACCAAATAAACTTTCCATTCGCTATAGCTTCATTCAGAATCTTTCGTTTGGTTCTCAAGTTGAATAATGCCAACTTGCACATGCAGATCATGAAGAATGACGTCCTGAAGCCAATACTAGATCTTACCCTTGCCGAATCCAGGAGGGATAATCTCTTGAGTTGTTCGTGTCAGGAGTACTTTGAGTCTATGCGCAAGGTAAGCTTTTGTTCGCATTTACGCATTCTTCGATGGACATCTTAGTTGGCACCTCCGTGACCTTGTGGAGACCACTTTTCTTATCTTTTATATTTCCTGTACGTCGTGGATCGTAAATTGACATGACTGCCATGCAGGAGAACATGAAAGACCTGATCAAGTTCTGCATGACCAAACATGAAGAAGATATCAGAAAGCTTGCAGAAACGCCACTAGGTGGCGAAAGATTCAAACTTTTCATCAGCCGTTATGAGATGAATATCGCTCCCCCTCCAATGGACGAGGGCAAACCAGAACAGTGCGTGACTATTCAGCAATTGTCGTTACCTCGGCCTTCAGTCTGTTCCCCATTGTTCCGTCATTCTGTCCATTTTCCCTCCACCGCCGTTGGCTTATTGCAATGTTTAATTAATCCATTCCGGGGTCCTATGCCTGATATTAATGGTGTTTCTCCTTTTCGCATTTCTGTAGGACACCGGAAAAACGTGGTTGGCCAGATTCAAGCCGCGCTCTCGATGCAGAAGAGGAGGACTATTTCAACACTGACGACGACGACGATACCAACATTCCATCTATCAGCCAGACATCTACCACATGGGTTCCAATACGCACACCTCTATCATTCGCAAACAGCAAAATCAAACAGAGAAGGGGTTCTACCTCTGCGTCGGTTTCACCATCAAAACCTTTACGTTCATCACTCAAACCGCAACCTCCATTAAGCTCATTGCTAGATTATGGTGAGGACGAAGACGAAGAAATTGGACCACAGCCAGCGCCATCTAGTTCAATACCTCCAACGTCACCAGCGGCGTCGGCTCCAACCCCTCCGCCCGGGTCACCATCACCTGAAATACCATCCTCAAGTCCGAAGCTTGCCCACCGACAAGCACTCAAGGCAACCGATGGGAATTCTCCGGGATCGAATGATCCGACGTCTATGGCAGTATCTGAAGAGGAAGAAGATGAAGAAGATCTTCTCCTCGAGTCGCTAGTCAGAGCGAAGAACGCTGGCATGACGAACGGCGAAGTTGAGATGACTGGCAGACCCTCAACACCTGGTCCTGGAATGATGGCCTCAATGGAATCGATAGGACCTATGCGGCCGAGTGAGAAGCGTAGAAGGGACGATGAGGATGAGGATGACGAACTTATGGCACGATTGACAAAGGTGAAAAAGTCAGATCATGTCAGCCCCCAAAAGAACCCTGCTCCTGTTGCTGGAACTAGTAGTGGCAGTAGCAATGGAAGCCTGACTAGCCGAACTACGAAAAACGGAGATGATGCACCGAAGTTCAAGGTCAAGTTTGGCTCCAGTCTTGGAATCAAGGGATTTCCTTCAACGCAACAGCCGAAACAGGCCAACAATAGTGGCCTGACCTCGACGACGCCGAAAGTGGAGGAGAGCCCAGACTCAATGACAGAAGAGATGACAACACCCTGTTCGACTCCTGCCGACTCATCAGAACCAAGTGTGAAGGATGGCGATACAGGATAGACTCCCTCCCATCATGGTTGTCGTGTGTTATTGTTACCTTTCTGCCAATTCCCCCGCCCCCAAAATTTTCTATTAATACTTCACTCCTTTGTTGTCACCGAACCACTAGTCGACTTCCCTCTTTCCACTTTTCCTGTTTGTCGTCTACACCCCCCAAAATATATACACCGCACATCTTTGTTATGCACAACAGTGCTGAACGTTTCCTGGCGTTAGCCAGTCAATGACTGCTGTCTACCTTTTCCTGTGCCTGAGTCCTTAATGACCTTCCCTCTTCACGACATGGTGTATGGATGGGCTGGAGTAAAATGTTCTGCGATGCTATATGTAGTACAACCCGTTCCCTATTCTGATGCACTTAATGAGCCCTTTCCCCCCCTTTGATCTTTGACCTCCCTTCACCCTTCTCCGGACCTAGTAATTGGGATTTGCGTCGTCTTTGTGCCTTTAACTAGACTCTATTACCTGGTTTCATGCTGTCCGTAGATCTGTGCTAATGTTATAGAATGAAATCCAATTTCATAAAATTAACAAAAGGAGTAGGTCGGTATACAGTGATTGACACCTCTTCACTCACCGAGCATGCCCAACCAATCGTCCAAATATCTTCTCAAACTCATCCGAAGTGTACTTCTTCATCTTGAAAGTAGGCGGCTCACTTAGCTTCAAGAGCTTAGCAAAGACATGAGGGTCAGCGCATACGCCATCGTACGTCCACTTTGCCCCTCCAGTTTTGCATGAGGGTTTCCACTGTGCACACGGTCAGACATGACACCACAGAAGAAAAAGACCACTGGGCATATGCCGTCGATTTGCTTACCGTCATCAACTTCTGAATTCCAGCATGAGCAGCACTTCGAATTTTATTTGCAGCCTCGTTCAACTCCTCCTCCAACTTTTGTTTTGGCTTATGATTCGCCACCTCAGCCTCGAGGTGACGAGCATATGACGCGAGTTCCACATGTAATTGACGCGTCTCACGTTCAAATGTAGGCATGCTAAACTGCGTCGGAGAGGAGAGAATAACTTCGACTGCAGCTGTCGCCGAGGTCAAGTCCGTACGAGCTTTCTTCGTGGCGGAGGTGGAGGCTTCTTCTGTCGCCTTTCGCTTCCCCATGACTAGAAAAAAAAGGACGAGGAGGTCCTTTGGAGCCAGTTGTGTCCTTTATACGTGCGATCATGTATGGCCATTAACGGAAAGGTCTAGCATGAAACTCGGCTGGCAACTAGCTCAAATCCTGACGAACCTGTGCCACAATACATTGAATACAAGTTTGTTCGCCGTGCTCGGTTAGTCGAGATCATATCAGACGAACAAATCGGCTTTGTGAACGGCGGGCACCATAGCCAATGCATAACAATATAATTCCGTATCAAAGGAACGGAACATAGCTCGGAGAGAAATCAAGTTTGATAAGCCCTCGCCCCGAATGGTCGGGACAATGCATTAGGTGACTCTCAACCGCAAAACACCTTCCTCTGGATCCCAGCAAAGACGAGCGGTGCCTCTGAGGCGGACATCGAAACCCCTGGTGAGACCAGTGCACATGAAGTTAACGGAATACTACGACTGACTGGGACTAAGAACCTACTCACTCAAGGGACCTCTCAGGTTCTTGTGGCGGAGCTGGCTCACCGACAGGTGTTTCCTCCGCCAGCGACAGAATCGAACGACATAACGCCTTCAATTGCCTCGGTGTAGCATGCCCTATCGCAACAAGGTGGAGAAGGCCCGCTAAAGTTGGATTAGTTGCCGCAGCTGTGTTAACCCGATGGATGAGCGCTGGTGTGGAGGAGGATTTTGGGAGGGGGTTCTGTCGTCCGCGGAAGGATGAGAGTGGTGGTGGTTTTCGGGTAAAAGGATCTCTCTCGTATTTGTTGTATTCTACCGATATATAGTCTGTACATGGTCAGCCTCCTATTTACATCCAGTCCGTATCATAATACTCCTCCACACTGGGGTAACAGCCGGGTGCTGCGGTCCCGAAACCATACTATACACGTTGTATGTTAAAGTCAAGATCACCTTATGGAGGTGTAATCGAGGGCGCGTATTTCTCATCTTTGTAGCAGAGGAAGAAAAGACGATGCGGGCACCGACCATGGACATGCCTGTTTAAATACCCATGAATCCTAATTTTAATCTTAACTACAGCTGCAACGTGACAGCCGTCAATTTATTAAATATAACTACCTTCTTTAATGAAGCATGCCCAGAAGGAACCCATTTGCAGAGCAAGACCGACAATAAGCTTGCGAACGCCATGCACTTACCCTGCGATGTGGTTGGCTTGGGCTAGGGGCTTACAGGAGGTGTCTGGGTCGAATGCAATGAATAACCCTCCCTCGAATTACCCCAGTACCATAAAACATCCCCCTGAATGCATTTAATACTGCAGGGCAGCCTCTCACTAAATGCCTGTAAATATGCAATTTGAGGATAGACATTACGAGGATACCCATCCAGGCTCGTTCAGCTATTTTCTCAACTCCAGTTTATTGGCAGGTAGTACGTCTAGGAGCTCATCAGTTACTAGAGATTCAAACAAAAGCACAGCTAGTGCACAAGCACACGCATTAGCCCTATCAATAGGGGTGGTTCTCGTTTAAATATGATCGGTAAACTCCAATTGCAAATGACCCTGCACACATACTCTCAGGGCAGGCCCTGATACCCCGTCCGTTGAACAAAATGCAAAACCCGAGCAACAAGCGAAATCCGTCGACGGATACAAATGTCCCCTTCGGGGTGACATACGAAAAAATTGGAACGATACAGAGAAGATTAGCATGGCCCCTGCACAAGGATGACACGCTTTCCCGGAGTGGTAGACCTACGGGTCTCAATATTTATTTTGCTCTACTCCTCAGATACAACGTTGCTCTTGCCGTTGAACTCAAGTTCACATATCCGGCGTGTGCATTTCGCAGTCCGTCCACGGATCATGCCATTTGTTTGATTGTCAAGTTCAACTATGGTTCATTGCATTGAGTATGGTTTTTATGCTACTTCATACTAACTACCACTCCGCAACCAACATCGCTCGAAGGGAAAGATGAACGAACGAGAACAGAAAGGTACTACGTATACTAAAGTATTAAAGCATGTGGGAGAATCAATGAGGACAAAGAAAGAGAAAGCGATATGAATGAAGAACAATGTGCTTGGTGGTTGTGGTAGTGGCGCATATACATGATCTTTAGAGTTTGGAGGAATTGGGGGGAAATGAAGCAAAAGGGGTAATGAACTAGGGCTACTAAGATAGGATACAATTGGAATTTCGAAAGCAAGAGGAAGAACAATAGAATGGATGGATGAAGGTATATGTCGCAGACCTAGTCCGGGTTTGGGAGGTAGATGGACGTCGGACGCGAGTGAGGCTGGAACTGATATCGATGCGAGGCGTCAACAATGGTGCATGTAGTAATGTGATGAATGGGTGATAGATAGTTGAACTGAACTTGATTGTTGTTGCTGTGTATGACTCTTGAATTCGAATTTGGACCATCTTATGTAGGTAAACATATGGAGTCAGATGCGGGGGAGGGAATAGGCCAGGGGAGGGTAAACAAACTAGCTAGGAGAGTTATGCTCGAAGAACAAAATGTGGGAACTGTACGAAGATGATCATGTATGGGATGGGAGATATGTAAGGTGAATTGACGTGTGTACTGATGATAAGGAGATTGAGGGGACGAGAACGAGGAAAGCGTAGGGATAGAGGGATTATACTGCAAAAAGTGATGACAGAACAAACAAACAACAGTCCAGAGATATGGGCGTAGGAGAGAGGAGAGGAGAGGAGAGGAGAGGGCAAAAACCAAGACCAATGAAAGAACAAAAGGACGAGTAGAGAATGAAGAGAAGCAGCGAATAAAAGGCGCATTGATTGTACTGGAAGGGATAGTAATAGTACTAGTGATGAATGGATAGGCAACGGATGAAGATGAACAAGGGGGTACGACGGAAGATGGATTTGCGATAGTACATAGATGATGTGTATGGGATGCGTTATGGGTAGATAAATTGCCGTATTGCTCGAATGGGAGGAATGCTTATGTTGAAAGAGAAGCTGCAACTTGAAGGAAACCTGAAAAATGAAAACAATGGGAACTTGTGCGAGTGCAATGCGATGTGGAGTTCCGCCGTCTTCAACCGGCCCTGGTGGCCTCTAAATTGTTGCCAGGCGGGGTCATGTAATGCGGTGAGTGCAAGTGATCATCTGTGTTTTGATCGGGTATAGAGGAGTGTTGTAGAAGGGAAAGTCCAAACGACGAGATAGTGCTCCCTCCAGTCCCGGCACTTGCAGCCGATCCATGGCCGAAGCCATAGAGAGTATTGCTGCTGCGCGGGAGGAATGCACTAGAGGCACCGGTCAGTGAAGAAGACGACGAGACGGACCCGAAGGTATTGGAGGATGGGGACGATGAAAAGAAGCGTGGAGGTGGTGGTGGAGAGGTGAGGAAGCTATTGAGGGTGGAGGCACTGGACGGGGGAGAGATGATGCTGTTGGGAGCTCGGCCGAGAGCGCCTGGTGCTTGCTGATCGTCAGTATTGAATGGCTGCCTGGGCTGGAAGACCTCGGAATTCGCGGACAAAGCAACGCTACCTTGCTGGGATGCAGAGTTAGCAACTTGCTGCTGCTGTTGCTGTTGCGGAGACGGACCATTGTTCGCAGCATTCGTTGGGGTGCGAACGCCAAGTGGATTCTTGCTGTAAGACAAACGAATACCTCCACCTTTAACAAGGCCCTTGAGGGTGTTACCATAGAGCTCGTTTAGAGCTTTTGTGGCGAAATGAACATCCTCGAACTATGAATCGAATAACAATCAGTATCATGGCTTGTGTGGTGACAGAACACGCATACCTCGACAAAACACATGGGCCCATTATTTTTCTGGCGGAAACAAAGTCGCCGGAAACCTGGCCGAGAGGAGAAAAGTTCACGAAGACTATCTTCGAGGTAATCTTGAGGGTAACCTGGGGGAGGGGGCGAGGTCGGCAAATTCCCAACATACAACGTGTTGATCTAAGGAGAAACGCATCAGCACAAGACCGTGGAGCACATATAAAGGAGAGCATAAACTTACGGGTGGATTTTGATCTACGCCGTTACGGGTAACAGAAGATCCAGTGCTAGCACCAGACGCTGGAGACGGCAATTGAGGTGAAGTCTTCCCACCATTAGTGCTGACAGCCAAGTTATTAATGGCCCTCGCAAGCTCCTGATCGGTAGGGTCATTGATGGTAGCCAAGGCTTGAGCAGCCGCCATAGCAGACATAGCAACTTCTGGGGCAGCGGAGTGAGGAACAGCATCACCCTTCTGGTCGGCTCCAGGAGCGGGGGAGAACGGGTGTCCAGAATCGGATGGAATTGGCGCAGAAGCAGGTCCCGGGATCGGTGGTGAAGATCGTCGAGAAATGGTGATCGGACGAGGAGTCGTTCCCCTCTTGCCAATGGTGCCGATATGGTCCCAAGGACCGACCAGAGTTTCTTCCGGGACTTTGGAGGACACGCTCGCGAGGTGGGCCTGGAAACCATTTCCGTTGGGGATCATCGGACTGGAGTGGTGACTGATGCCGTTCTCGGTAGGTGAAAGAAGCGAGCTGTTGTTAGAAGGTTGGCGAGAGATACCAGGTGAACCGGATGCAGAAATGGAGTGATAGTTCTCAAAGGCAGACATAGTGGAAGCCCTGAGACGCATCTCCTTCTCCTTCTTCCGTCGCTCACGCTCTTCCTCTTCAGCACGCTCACGCGGACCACGACTCGCTGGAGTGGTAAGTCCCATGGTGTTCAAGATGCCGGCCCTCTTATCTTCTTCATCACGCACCAGACCAGCGTTATGCCCCAGGATAGATGATGCCTCCTGAGGAACAGTCCCTTGCTCGCGCCACGTAGCACGACCAAGACCCATAGCTTCAATCGCACCCATTCGTCGTTCACCAGGCGTCAAGGTATCGTTGTTGAGGTAGAGATCGGCAGCATTTGGCGGTATTATGCCGCCAGTGTTAATAAGAGAGTGATGATAGGGAGCCGTCGCATTGAGGTTAAGGGAGTTGGCTGCCGCAACGAGAGATGGGTTTGGCGCGTTGCCGACTGGCCCAACACCGCGCTTGGTGTGTAAATTCTTCTTCGCCATTTCTGCTTTGAGCACCGCCCCCTTCTCGATATCAACGCGCCGCCCCTGAAGAACGTCTCGAGCGCCCAACGCCTCTTCGCGGGATCGGAACTTTGCAAAGCCGATGATTTGCTTCCTTTGAGGAACTCCGCCGTATGGGGAATTCCCATCCTCTCCGGGGGGAGCGGCAGGCCACGACACTGTACCATCACGACCTCCATCAACGACTACACCACCTTGATTCATGGTAACGAGATTGTAAGGATCGTACTGATAGCCTTGACGATTGGAAGGGACTGCACCATATGCCGTGTACTCCTTGTTAGGAATCTTCAATGTAGCCGCCTCAAATCCAGGGGAGAAAGTGAACATATTCTGGAATTCTCGTTCCTAAAAGGGTAACAATAAAGTAAGTATTGTAGTAGGAAAAAAATGAATATGATGCATACCTGCATATCTTCTGGGAACCCAACAACGAAGATCGTCGAAATCTCCTCTTGCTGATTGCTGCTGGTCCCCGTGTTCACTGCTGCCGGGTGATCCAACCTCGTAGTAGCGGCCCCAACGTGAGCAGGCCCATTGGATGGAATGTGAGGCCCGTAAGGAGTTTGAGAGGACATGGAGAACGACGGTGCTTGGGCCGAATAAGCGTTGGGCTGTGAGAGCTGCTGGTTAACGCCCGGCTTTGCACCAATCTGGTGAGGCTGGGTAGCAGATGCAGGAAAGCCGTCGAAATAGGGCTTGTAGTTCCCATGACCAGGTCCAATATCGAGACTAGGACGATTGTCGAAGTTGGGCATGTGAGACGAGACTGGTGAGGTGAGCTGTGAGCCCAAAACGTCCGCGGAAGGCGGATAGAAATTCGTGGTCAGGACCGATGTGTTATTCTGGTGGCGAGGGCGGTTGGCGTTCGGGTAAGAGTTGAAGGTATTCCTGCTATAGGCGCCGGGTCCAAACCCGTTGGTCTTAGCCTGTTGGTTTTGGGAATCCAAATCACTTGTGAAGTCCTGTTGAAGGTGCCTGGATCCGAGGCTGTTTCCGTTGGTTGGGGTAAACAAACCGTTCTGTCCGTGAAGGAACATGGGGTCTTGGGAATTCAAATGATGAAGCATATTTTGCGAGTTCTTATCTACGGGGGAATCCGGGCGGTGGAGCGGTTGCTGGGATTGCATAGTGAGATGATACGGTACTGAGGGAGAGCCGGACGAAGAATCAGAAGCGGAGCCGAACGAGTGTGAAACAGCGTGATCTGAATCCGACGACGACGGGGGTTCTGCGTCTGCTTGAGCGTTGAGTGAATCTAGAAGGGACCTGTTGATGAAGTCCTCGTCTGCTCGATGGGAAGGCAAGTTGCTAGGCGTTGAGGGAGCCAGATTGGGCAAATTGGTGCTTGTAGAAATAGATAAAGGGGATTTAACGAAAGCAGGGGAAGATTCAGCACATAAAAGGAGTCGAGAGCAGGATGGGGCGGTATTGGATGCTGAGGAAGAGATGTGGAGGTGGCGCTTAGAGGATATTATGGTTGAATATGTGGGCAAAGGGCTTTATATTGTGGGAACACGAATAGCAAGGGAGAGGAAAGGTTGATGACGCGCAGACTCCGACCAAATAGGCTGTGGGCGTCGACGAAGGAGACGATGGAAGAGTTTAGCTCGTTGTTGGAGACGACGAGGAGGAGGGATGTTGGGTGTGTGCGATCGAGAGGGTATGTGATGAAGGAAGTCGGACGGCCCCGAGTTTGGGCTCTCTGTCACATCTAAATCTCATCACGCCCCATTTTTTAGCCGTCCCACGCACAGACCAGGATAAACAATCCCGTCCCGCCAAACCTTATTGTCATGTGACCGGCATCGCGGCAGCCTTCCTTATCGGGCTGCGCTGCGGGGCTACCAAAAGCAGAATCCTGAGCACCGACCGCAGGGAGGAAAGGCGGACTGCCCACACCTAGCCCGTTGCTCACAGCAGACAACCCAGTGTCTGAGTCTCCTTCTGCGTGCAGTAAAACCCGCGGTAAGCGTGTGTAAAAGACAGCAGCACCATAATTGCGAGCAAGTCAATGGCGATGGTGATCCCGATGGATGCAGAAAGCGGAGAGAAAATTTTCGGTGTGGTCGAATATGGGAGGACCAGGGAGGAGGAAAGGAGGACAACGCCACAAGTGTGACCTGCCAGTTCAAATCGTAACGTCGTACGCGAAACGCGATCTAACGCCAAATTAAAGAATTTATTATACCGGTCACTCTTGGCTGCATCGGCGCCAGCCTGCCTCAGCCTGCGCGGACCACAACTGCGGGGCTACTGTCGCTGTGTCTTCGCCTTACACGAATGATCTTGCACGGATGTAAAATAGCAGGAACAAGCTCCGAAGTCCGGTTTGATACATCCACCTTGACCTCCCGCAAGTAGCGCATCGAGATCCTCATGGCAGAACCCGCGCTAGGGAGGCGCGTTTGGTGATAACGATCCGAGACCCTCGACTGGCATCCCACTTGAGCATTCCCGCTTCGAATTTTGGGTTATCAGGCCTGCCATAAGCTCCATTGACAGACACAGCCCTAACGAGGCTTCCCGCATGACAAGAGCAAACGAGGCTGATAAAGACGGGGTCCATTCTTGTGGGATGTAGATCATCCGTTTACATGAGAACAATGGGTAATCGCATTCATGATTCAGATATAATGGACCAACAATTCTGATATCAGCAAACAGCCTTGTGATGACGTGAGTGATGGGGAAACATCATCACTAGTGCGGATGACTCTGCTATCCATTCACGTAACCTGAATAAAAAATACAAAGTTCGTGATCCAACCAAGGCAAGGTCGAAGGTCCAGATCTCATTTCAGGGTGCGATCATATCATGAGGTTACAAGTAAACTGAATGGGAAAAGAAGTCAAGGACGGTGAGCACGTCCCTATCAGAAAAGGAAGACAGAATAACTCGCCGTTAGGGAAGATCCGCCATCAACAACGGAATATCATGAGAAGGTATAGAAAACGGCAAGACATAAGGAACAATAAAAACAAACGTCCAAAACCGACACAAGTCAGAATGACGCCAAACCATGGGGTCCTGGACTCGCGCTCTCCCTTCAAGAACTTGCCCACAGCTTGCCAAACATCTCTGCCCAGTTGCCATGTCTGTGTCCCCCGCGTCCAATATCCCCAAAGATGATCCTCATCTCTAACCCAATGAATACCGAAAGTATCCACCATATAAATACTGCCCAACAGAAGGCCCCCCAGAACCGACGCTTAGCACGTGCGTCCGCTTCGGCTAGCCAGTGCACAGCCCTTGGGTCAAAATATGCATAAGGCAGGGGCCGTACCAGCGGTTGCGTCAGTGCACCGTGAAACTGGACGGGCGGAGGTCCATGAGGGGGTGGTGAGTGAGGCCCTAGTGAAGGCACTTGGTGCCCAATGGGATATGGCACGGGCGATGGAGTAGGATAAACATGGTGCGGGTGGTGATAGGGGGGTACATAACGAGGGTCTGGGTGAGCGGTGTAAGCCTGAGGTCCTATATGAACGGGAGTACCTCCTCTGGGTGGTTGTGGTTGTAGGTACGATGGTTGCGGCATCGCTGGTGCTGGTGAAGCCATCGGCGATAACGATGGGCTCGGAGTTGCAACATGGCTTGAACTCGGAAGTGCCTCGTAAGCAGGAGGCGGGGGTGATGGTGCTTTGGAAGTATTATGCATAATACAGCGAATATCTCCCAGGATCAATGCCGGTCGAAAGTAAAGCTAAAGCCCGTGGAACGAGACACGAGACAGGGTATTTCCGAAATGAATGACCTCTGAACTAGGTGAGACGTAGTTGTTACAGAGCGTTGAGGGCGCGACCGGTGGTGATGGTTGTGTGTGAAGGTGATAACACCACAGCACAGCGTCACTGACGACTCGACCGCTGCGCAGCCCCAGGAAATGCATAAGCGTCACTCCGGCTTCTTGATCCGGTTTGCCGGAGGTTCAGAATAGGGGTCATCTTTTTCAGGCTTTGAACAGCACGATGCACCAGCGACAAAAATAAATCCACCAAGGGACATGCATGCGCAGATTAGCTCCAACTGGGGGGTTCTATCTAGAGTTCTGTTGTAATTGGCCAAGCGAGGTATCTGTGCCCTCTCCCCGCACCTTCACGTACGCAGTTACGTTGCGTAGATAGGGGTCAATACCATCTGGCAAATCGAAGCTAAAGGTGGCACAAAAAAGTCCCCATACTGCGCAAAACGTACCGGACACGAGGAGCGGGCAGCGAGTCTTGGCTATGCGTGTACCATATACGCGAGAAAGAAGGTATCACGGTGCCACTTACCAGGGACATGCAAGGGCAGGTCTCGGCGTTCAGCCACCTAAATCCAGGATGATATAGCAAGTACCTAGACCATCGCACATAGACCACCGCAATGAATCACAATCACCATCAAGGACTAGTGTCACTGGCGTCATCACCAGCAGAAACAGGTGTATAGCGAACGGTCCCAAGGCCAAGGCTGTGTACTACAATTCAATCATTCATCGACCCATCCATCACGTCGCGGAATTCGAAGCGTGCTTTACGGCACCAGAGCTTGATCACCACCCTCGGAAATGATTTAAGCCTTTTCACACCCGTTCCTGAATCCTGAAGTCTTCCATGGTAAACCTTGTCAAGAACTCGAGAGGGTCAGCGCAGAAAAATGAAATTCACGAGGCGAAGCTGTTGACGGCCACTCGGACACTGAGTGTTGGCGATTAAAGCGTGCCCGTGTGCTGATATTTCATCACAGATTTTGACAATTATATTGTCGTTGTATTTTCCTGTACTCACACTCTGCTCTCCTCCCTTCCTCGATCATGATTAATATTAATCTTACATGAAATAGACACGGAAGTTAGCCTGCACCACGGACAATTACATGCCCAAGTCCCGGAGTCAAAGAAGCTCAACCAGCAAAAATCATTATCACATCAAAATGCGCTAGTGATCTTGTTATACACCCATATAAAGTGGAAATGAAACCCGAGTAGCTGATACGAGAAATCCAAGAAGGAAGGAGATTCTAATACAATTGACTTTTGATGTACAGACCCAGGCTATACATGCGTAACTGCTCTTGCTACGAGCAGAGCAGTGACTTTAGTGACTTGATTATGAGAGATGGGGTGAAATAGATATAACCCAAAACACGGAGAGAACGGGATATGCGTAGAAAAGTTGACGGATAAAAAGGACATTAACTCAAGGAGAAAGCGATCAAATATACGATTAAGGGATAGCCAAAATGCCACGAAGAGAGTAAAGCAAGCATGGTAAAATGAAATCGAATGGGAAAGAGAAAAAAATAGAAAAATCTACAAAGAATAGGCAGGTAGAACAAGAGACCAAGAACGAATAACTAAAAAGCGATAATGAAAGCCTGGAGATAACCAAGAATTATAATGTCCAAGTCCAACAAAGAACCTGGTCATGCCCGAGCCTTGTAACTTCAGGGCTCGCTTGGAATGGTGTTCTTGATCCACTCTCTCAGATCGTCCAGTTCATCCTGGCCCGTCGTGTGTCCCACTCCTTTGTAAAGATGCCACGAGAGACCGTCAGGGGACGTCGGTCCGGAAGCTGCAGGCAAGCCGATCTCTGTCATCAATGAGTCCGAGCAAGCTTTGGCGAAGGGCAGCTTGACGAGAGGGTCAGCCTCGCCATGAGCCCAGAAGACAGGAACTGTTGGTGCGTCTTTTGATGCCAACTAAGGACCGGTATCCGCCAGGTGGGTTATTAACGTGAAACGTCAGTCCGTTAAGAACGTAAAGCCAATTGGCCATGCGTGCGAACACAAAGAATGCCCAAAGAAATGAAATCAAGGAAGGTGTCAGGATATAAAAATTTACGACAAATGTGAGATGCAGGTGAGAGGGATGACTAACCGATTTGAATTTTTCTTTGAGAGGTAGCCAGCCACTCAGAGCGGCAATTCCGGCGAGCTTCCTTTTTCCTGTCAGACCGGTCAGAAGAGACATGCATGCCCCTTGACTGAATCCCCCGATTATGATGCGATTGGCGGGTATGCCCTCCTTGATTTCCTTGTCAATCACATCGTTAATCAGGCGCACTGATTTGAGCATCCCTTCTTCGTCCTCAGCCGTGTTGAAACCAAACGAGAGGATGTCAAACCTATTCAGCACCAGACAACCGGGTACCACGAGGTGAATTCGGAGCAAATAAGTTTTGAATGCCCATTGAGTTGTGCAGTAGATACATACCAAGAAGGCATCTCAATTCCCAAGTTCGCAGTCACACTGCGTATTGGTCTGAGTAAAAGACAAATGGCAATGCAGATGGTCGCATATATAGCCGCAATCACAAGATTCCACGTCGTTGAGAGGAGATTGATGGATACGCGGTGTTGAGTCCAGACACGGAGGGGGGAGAGTGGTAGGAAATGAATGAACGGATGTGAAGCAAATAAATGCATTCAATGACCCAACAGCAGTGCAAGTGATGAGCTACTCACGAATGAGGAAATATCCACCTAACGTGGTGCAGAGCGGGGTCTCTTTGGTACAAGTTGGCGACGGGTTTCCATCCGTGACCAGTATCGCCGAGGCCCTAGCGACGTCGGTAGCAAACGAGAAGAAGTGGAGGCGGTCAGGAATAAAAACGACGGGCGTGGGCCGAGAAGCACCACAAACAGAAAAAAGCGGGGACTCACATGGATGAAAATAACGGTTGCAGTGTGCTTTGTTTTGGGTTGGACGACGATAGACTTCAAAGCGTCGACGGCTGCCATCATGTCTTTCGGAGCGGTGGAGGGGGGAGGTGGAGTGGTGGTGGGGAGGGAGTTGGAGGGAGCTATATATGAACTGGAGCTGTGGAGGGAGGAAGATATGAAGAAAGCGAGAATTGCAGCAACGACAGTCACAGCAGTGATCTGAGCCCGACCCGAAATAATCGATCTCAGGTGAATCGGCATCTACCGGCCTCCTTCAATTCTGAAGCGTAGTTGGCCTCGCCTCCTCGTAGCGTCGTCGTGTGAGCTATTGGCCCCTTGGTCCCAGTAAGGTCGTCGGTGTTTGTCCTGTGTTTCGCCCACCCTACCGCAGCTGGCGCAGTCTTGATTCTGCCTTCGTTTCGAGTGTGGGGCGTTGTCGCAATCAAGTCCCTAAACCTCGCGTCTTCAAAGTGTATGCATTTGTTGACATCGCTAGACCCAAGTAAGGGGAAATAACCCCGGCAAACAATACAAACCCACTTGTCCATTGACCAAGATCAAGCGATGACTTCATCGCCCTCCACCGCGGAGGAATCGGTACAACAAACCAGCGTCAATATCTCCTCGGGCGCCAATGACCATCCCACATCGTCGTCACAGCTGGATCAGCCAGCAGATGAGAATCCCAAATTATCAAAAAATGCGCAGAAAAAGCTAGCAAAGGCAGAGCGGTATGCTCAATACAAAATTGAGCGCCGTGCACGAGAGAAGGAGGCCAAAAGGGAAAAGAAACGTTTGCTGGCCGAAAAGCGTGCTGCCGGCGAATTGGATGAGGCCGAGGAGGAGTTGGCCAGACAGAAGAAGAAGGCCAAAATACAGCCTCTGAACTTCCATGGTCGTGTCATCGTCGACCTTGGTTTTGATAACCTAATGAGTGAGAAGGTGAGCGAACGATATCAATAGCAAGCTTGTTATCCCGTCGTGTTGGGTGGCGCGGAGTAGGAAGTTATCCAAGGTCGATTGTGGGCTGTAATTTATCCATCAGCATGATTTGATCGCCTTTCTGATACACCCTTTCTTCACCACTACGCAGGAGACCATATCGTTGTGTTCTCAATTGGCTTATACTTATAGCGCCAATCGCAGGGCCTCATACCCATTCTCCTTGATCTTCACTTCCCTTGATGGGAAGACCTTTAATAGACTCGAAGGCATGAGTGATGCGGGTTACAAGAGGTGGACCAGAACCGAATGGTGGCAGGAAGGATACGAGCAGCTCTGGTCGAAGCCGCCATCGAGTGCGCTCTCTTCATCAAAACTCGAGGAGGCCGCCAATGTTCAACCCCTAGCTGGCACTCCATCGATTAGTTCTGAACATCTCGCTACATACGACGAAGCAATCAAGGGCTCTGTAATCTATCTGACCGCAGATTCGGAAGAAGAACTCACCGAACTGAAAGAAAACGAGACGTATATCATTGGTGGGATATGTGATCACAACAGATATAAGGTATCTCCTCTGCTCCATAATCTCTTACCTAACGATCTCATCTTTCTCTTGCCCCATCCTGCGTAGAATCTCTGTCTCAACAAGGCCAAAGAATCCGGCATTCGAACAGCCCGTTTACCAATTGGCCGCTACCTTGCGTCTCTTCCCACACGTAAAGTGCTAACCGTAAACCAGGTCTTTGAGATTCTTCTAAAGTGGGTGGAGACAAAGAACTGGGAAGAGTCCTTGTACTCTGTCGTCCCTAAACGAAAGTTCCAGGCCGGAAAGGATGGCACTGCAAGTCGATCCGAAATAGAGGACGCAGAGAGGGGAGGGAAGAGTAGGGACGGGGCGGAGGACAATGGCGAAGTGATAATAGATGTAGAAGAGTTGGCAGGGGTGATCGAAGGAGGAGAAGAAGGGGTGGACGACTTGAAAAGAGATGGGAGCACAAATAATCAGGGAAAGGGTGAGGAGAAAGGAGATTCGGGCTGATTTGATAGTGCCGACTGACCCGGCGGCTCAGACCCTGGGTCCTAGAACTATATCTTTCAACCACCGCGGGGCGAACGGGGATAAGTAGTGTAGGAGAGATTTTACAAGGGCTTACATCCAAAAGGAGAACAGGATCGAGCTGCTAGTGAGAACTTGAGCCTTGAGAAGGAATCAATGGAGCAGAGGGTGATGTGAAGAGGAGAGTAATATATCAATCCTCAAACAACATGTACACGGTGGCCACATAAGGTTAGCGGTCGTGCATGCTGTCCTCGTTCATGGCGCCGCTGGTATTTGTACCTTTTGGACCTTGCCGATACGAGACCAGGAGGCAAGTCACCCGCACTGAATTGGCTCGAGGACAATACAAAAAAGGGTGAACGGTATCTTCCACCGACCCGTGGCGTATAAATTAGTATATATGACTTGCGGTGTCGGGATGGGGTAGGGGTATTCTACGACAAGCGATGATTATGCTGAAATAATACAACCGTTCATATTGGATAGTGTTGCCGAATTCTGTAAGGCTGTGCTGGGTATCATATGAACACGCCCTACAACCGTTTTGCCAGCGATCGTGACGGCTCCAACCTGGTGGTTGGAGTGCTATGATCTATGTCCTGACACGAGGTGCTATCTACACCTTCCCCCATGCAACGCTATTCTTCTCGATTCGACATTGTCCCATGGGTCGGAACGGAGAGTATCATGAACAACTGAGCAATCAGCCCAATGAACCTGAAATTGGAGCACAGCGGTCATCAATCACGCAAGGTTCAGCCCAATGCCAGTTCGGCAGTTTAATGTGACTGATGATCAGCCAGAATTTGGTGTTAAACGTGCCTCGAGAAGCTGGAAAACTACAAATTCCAGACTTGGAGCTGCTAGAGTAAGTCACCTTTGTTGCATGCATGTACTGGCACGCCTGACTGTATCTCATCACGATCGATTGAGAGCAAATTTTGCGTGTGCTTAGCACCACCTAGAGGATACTGCAATATGGCTTGGTTCAGCGCTTGGCGGTCTCCCGCGAGATATCAAGGTTGTCTTGCTTGCCCGAAGTTACGACACCTTCCCGAACTCACATCAACAACCGGCGGCACGAAACGGCAAAGGCTACACGAACAGGTGTACCTGACTGATGACAGTGATGAGAACATTCATGCTTTACACTTCTCCGGCGTGTTGAAGCTGCATGAGGTTACCTAGAATGGGTGAATAGGTCAGAATCTCAAGGCTTTGTACCGAACAGATGCGTAACATTCAACACCCTAGTGAATAGCTCCGAAGACCGTGGCAGTTTGCACTAGGTGTGCAGGCAAGTTGAGGACTCTGAGGTGACGTCACATTGCATGCGGGGAAACTATCCCCGAATTTGAAATAAGGAACTTGGCATGTGGATGGCCCATCTGGATAGGACAAAGTGCTCTATGTCTACATATTGGTCTATGCGTGCATCGGTACCAGTCCTTTGTTAGGTAGAGAATCGCATCAGTAGCTATGTGCTCATAGCACCTCCTTGAGGTTGACTTCTCCCGAGCCTCGCTCAAGTGGTTTTGGCTGTGATGGGTCGGGTTTCCAGCCAATCTAATATACGATTTCAAGTAGCAATAATAGGGTGACCAAGCGTGCACGAACCATGTAGATTATCTGAAATGTAGCAGGAATGCTGCCATCTTCATTGCCATGCATTTCTATCGAATACAACGTCAGCAAGGGAATTGAGACCGTGTACTATGTATCCACCTTTGTAGATCGCAGAAGCTGCCGCTAGTGTGTCTCGGTGGATAAATTGCCGCCTTGGTGATTCAGTTCAGCATCAGCCAAAACAAGTAATAAGATTACAACATACTTCCCAATCACTGCGTTACTCTCTCCCATATCTTGAAGGTCTTCGATTAGCTCCCACATGCTGGGATACGCGACTTTGACTTCGTCAATGTCGACTGTCAGGAGCTTGAATCCTGCACGTCCGAGTAAATTGGATATATCCCCCGTATCTGTATTGGATGAGTGGTCAGATCTCTATTTTGGGGTAGTGGCGTAGTGTGTACCAGTCATTGGGGACACATGTGGCGATATTCCACCTTCTCGTTCCATTTCCGCCAACTGGAGTGATGTCCTGAACATATGAAATGGGTGTTAGGGCTTGGAGTATCATTTTGTTGAGATTTACCGGACCTCAGCTCAAATAAAGTGTCTCCACCAAACATAGCACCGAGGAAAAGACCATCTGGCCTCAGTGCTTCCTTGATCTGAACGAGGACACCTGGAATGATTCATTTACCATGTAGGATATAGGATCTGACGGCATTACTTACCTGGTAGATCATTTATCCACTGAAGGCTCAAACAAGATACCACAGCCTCTTGCGAGTTGCGATCAATGACCTTGAGAAAGTTCTCCTCGTCCGCATGAATCCGCTCTATATCAACTATTTATGTGCAGGAACGTCAATTCTTTTGTACCCGAACGCAACTGGTCGTGGTAAGGGCTCGCCTTCGAACTCGGACTCGGGATCTCGAAAGAGAGTTTTTGCTGATGGAGCGAACGTGAGGGATTGGGCGTGAGTTGTCATGACAAAACGTACAGCTAGAATCGAGTAGTATTGATTTCTGGACTTTGTCTCGTTCAAGCAATTTCGAGAAGTGTCCTGGTCCCGACCCGAGGTCAAGGACTGTTCCGAAAGTGCGTTTAATATCCTGATACCCGACATGTCTCTCAATACACAGTATGTATCGCGGAGATTAATTGCGTACCATGAAACGCTCCATTAGTCTATCTGCAACTTCATCTCGGACATAATCCACGGTCCTGCTACGTTCACCACCGCCTCTGGTTGCAGCACGATCACGCTGGAGTCTTTTGGCATTGCGATCAAAGACTTGATATGGGTTTACACTTGTAAAACTTGGGGGAGGGGATGATGAAACGGCTGCAAATGCGCGGGTCTGGAGAGGGTATCTGGGGACGAGACGCGCAGCGGCGGTGGTTACTTGCTTGAAGGACATGTCCAGGAGTTCCCACGCCCTGTCACGTTTTCTGTGATCCACAACTAGCACCCTTTCTCCTCAAGTCCTTCATCGCTCCTCCCCACCATTCCTTAGAATCTCATTCTGGACATTTAAGCCTTTTGTTTGAAGGATCGGTTATCATATTGCGTGTCTAAAGGCGAATCTACGAACTTTGCTGTCCAAAGAACTGTATGAATCGCGTCGTTTTCGTGTTGAGAGTTCTCAAGCCGTGCTCAGTATCGCTAGTGAAATGAACCAAGGGCGTAACAACACCTATGAGGAGGAGTTGCTCAAGAAGATACGTGAGGGGCAGGAAGCGATGTGAGAGTGCTCTCCACTTCTGAGACTATGGGGTGGATCTAAAGTCGTGAACATCCAGGCGTGTGTATCAAGAATTACGAGGACTAGGCAGCGCGTGAGTTGTGCCGTTTTGACTTAGACCTCAGTGTGTAATGCAATTCCTTGCTCTGTTGTAGTCAGGTGGCTAGCGAATCCACAAAAACGCAAGCCCTTCACCCAGGTCAGGGCCAGCCTCAGACGAACGATGCCACTACTGCTCAGAATGCTCCGTCAGCCTATTATAGGGTATGTATCCAGGAACTCAACGGTTATCGTTGATTTGTTGAGCTGCCTAGCAGGACCATCAACACCTTCCGTCCACCAGCTCGGCTAAGTCTTCCCAAACCCCATTGCAGCAACCTAAACCCCAGCCCCCACACACAGAACCATCAGCTATAAATCTTGTGCAAAGCCACCCTGCTGGAGGTGTCTTTCAGGGTATCCTTTCCCAGGAAGGTTATTATCAACCGTTGACAACCAAGCATCCAGGTTATATTGCTCCCCCTACCGCTGAGGAGTATGCTGTTTATCAAGCTTGGTTAACGAATCAAACAGCGGCAAACGCCCAGCTCATAGACTCTCATGGGCATCAAAGACAAGCGGTTGCTCAACAATTCCAACCACAAAGCACGGGCATGTCTCTTCAGACTCAATCAACTGGACCAACAACCCAGATAGGCGCGTCTAGTGAGCCTCACACTTACCTTTGTCATACATACTGTATTGACTTTCCGCAGTGCCTCATAGTAAGGCTATTGAGTTTGCGCAACTTCAAGATAGCTCTTCCGGAGCGAACAAGGTCCGCGCTGCACCGGCCCAGCAAAATACCAATAATCCTCAGACTACTCAGTATCAGCAAACAAATACCCCTCCTCAAGCTGTACAGAATAATGCTCAAGCTACCGTTTTGCAATTAAATATCAGTAAAGGCGATGCTATCCGAGTGCATGCGCGGCAACAAGCCAACCTCATTCAGCAAGTGATATCCCGCTGGGCACCTAGCGCACCCAGCCATTCGTACTTTCCTATTGATGGTACACTCCTAAAGGTTTACAAAAACAAATCTGGTGTCATATCTATTATACGTCCTCAGCAAAATAAAAGTCCTGAGCACTTCTCTGAGAAGGATTTACCACACCTGCTGGAGCAGGAACTTCGAGAGGTGTATAACAAGCAATTGCCTCAACAAGGTCAAAGCGTACCCGCCATTAGATCATCTTCAACATCGATAGCTCCCGGTCAATCTGTCTCGCAGCCCACTTTACCAGCCCGTAATCCACGCCTCACTCAAGCGGCAACGCCCATTCAGGCTCCTGCCGTCAGACCCCCAGTATCTACTCAATCCCATATTTCTGCGCAGCCCCAATTATCTTCTTTACCTCCTGCATCCAAGTCAAACGATGCGACACGTCCCATCGTTCCTCCAACCGCTCAACTACCTCCGGCTCCCCAGCCGAATCAAGCAAATCAATATGAGCCATTACCACAGTCAGTTCCTAATCAATCACAGAAGGCCTTTATCCAATCCACCATGATTGTACCATATGAGTACTCACCCCAAGCACTCCAACACCAACAGCAAAGACAGATTACCAACAACACCATTCCTCTCCCACCTGTAAGGGCGCAATCGTCACCAACCCAAGGAAAGAGCACTTTGATATCTGCACCGCGTACATCAAGCCCGCTTAGTAAAGATTCATCTGTTGCTTCTACTTCGACACGGACGGCAGCCCAAGCGGATAAGAAACATTTAGCTCGTGATATTTTGCGGGCCCTGGGCGCACCTTCATCACACACACCCCAGAAGGATAACTCAACTGAGGCGGCAAACGCTGGTCAAGGTAGCGCTGTAGGGTCGTTGCGATCGACGCCTGCACCATTTCCTCCCTCGACGGATGGAGTGCGTACAGAATCAGATATAGCATCTGAACCAGGGAAGGAGGCTGGTATTCAGCGTGCAAGTGTTGATACAATGAACGTGGACGCGCCCCAGCCTGGGAGAAACAGTTCACACCCAAACGACATAAAACAAAGCACAGCTTTCCAAAGCGCTGTATCCAGAGCTGTAGCTGCCATATCTTCCAAACTAGCTTCTACTAGCTCTTACAATAACCCCACTACAAATTCAGGTGCTCGCGGCACACCTGTCCCTACCGCGGCTGGCACGATCGTTGATGGCTTACCAAATGGGGATATGGTGCCAGGACAAGACGGTCCTTTGCCTCCAATGAATTTGCTCCCTGCCACATCTTCGTCAACCACCGCTAACCAAGTTACTGTCCATGAAGCCGCGATTTCAATGAAGGCAAATCATTCAACAATAGAAGTTTTCCGTGAAAGTGGTAATGGCAGCTCCCTTGTAGCCGTTAACAGAATGGCTGGAACAACTAGTGGCATTTCCACAAATGGAGGTATGACATCGTCTGGTAGTGCAAGTGGCGCAAACAGGAGAGCAACTGGTAGCGGGAAAGAAAACTTCGCATATGTGTTGGTTCCTCCATTGCCTGATTACTTGCGGAAAAGAAAACGAAAGCAAAGAGGACAGAGTGAAAGCAGTTCGTCGCGAGGGGCTCCATCAGATAGTATGTCATAGCGGTTTGAGCATTTTAATCTTCCTTCCATCTGAAAATCCAAATCTGGTTTCTCATGTTTAACACAACCATGCCAACATATCACCCGCGGCTATCCACATTGCTTTTTGGTTTTGTTTTCGTCGCACATCTCCACTCATCTTGGTATCATTACATCGTGGCTGTCAACCGGAACTAATATGTTATCATCATTCTTTTCTTGCAACGCGATTATTATTCGATTTTAGATTTCAACTTCGTGGAGATTCGCAGTGAGCTGTCAGCACTGGGTAAATGTTTCCTTTTTCTGCTTTTCCCATGCCGTGTCTGACTCGTGGTTGACGAATTTCTGCTCCTGTCTCCCTTTCCGAACAGACGAGGAAGAAGTTAGACTGCTGAAGCTTGTAAAAACGCGGTTCAGTAAACGAGACTGCAAATGGAACGGTTGCGGTGCTGTTCTCAATTCGTCGGGCGGTCTGTTGGCGCACTTACAAGAGCACTGCTCGAGTAACGGGTCAAAGGTAACTAGCGTGGACCCGACTTGTGTCTGATGTCTCTCATTGATTTCCATGTGGCTCTCGACTTACCCCATATGATGACAGGAGGATGTATCATGTTTGTGGCAGCAATGCGGCCAATTCTTCCTACGAGATACACAACTATTGGATCATATTTCGATACATGCATTAACACCTTATGCTTGTCCCTACGGAGGTACGTACTCATACCCTAAATCAGATTTTTATCATCACTCGTTGTGAAAACTTCCACGACTATGGCGACAATTACCGCGTCATGTACATTTTAGTATGTTAAAAATGACACGGCTCATCTCGCGCTTTCAGGGTGTGATCAGACCTTTAGAACGTCTCAGCAATTAGTACGACATTGCAAGGGTCAGCACGAAAACGGAGGCGCACCCAAGCCCGGAGCGTCACCCTTTGCGCCAACATCTGCACAGCTACAAGAACTATCCTCTGTACCCAACCCGAAAACGTTACCTGCGTATATGGTGGAATCTAGACCTGTTTTTCAGTTTACTATATCAGCAGAGAGACACGCTATATTGGGACCTTGGGTAAGTCCTGATGTCCCTTCCGTTCCCTGGCCGTTGGCTTGCCTCCCTCTGTTCCTCACTTTGGCTGGGCGGCACGAGACCCAAGGGTCAACTATTTTTTTTTGTATCCGGGACGTGGCAAGTCTATCGGGGACAGGGTTGATTAAGTAGATATAGGGAGCTGATTTGTGATCGAATTTAGGTGTTACGGAATATTGCTGGACCTGTCAGCTTGGGTAATAAGCGATACAACGCCGCCTTGCCTCTCCGAAGTGCTTTGGCTGGAAGCGCAAATGGTTCTACGGGTAAGGTGTTCTCCCTTGTGGTCGCTGCCTGCAGCACGCTGACGCTGGGGGGTTTCTACAGGTCCAATGTTTCGACGAGTTGACCACACTCCCTATGAGTACATGGCGATTTCTTCGACTCATTTCTCAACGATGCCCTCACAACCAGCACCGCCGACCAAAATTAGGAATATGCTGGAGCTGAATTCAACTGAAGTCTCGGAGTTGTTTAACGAGGGTCTTGTGCTGTGGCCCCCGAGCGAAGCGGCAGAAGACACCCCAGATCGGGAGGCTACTATCAGTGGACCTGAGGCAGAAGCTGAGATCGGAAACCGAGCGACACAGGAGCAACACACAACCCTGGACAACAACGGGGCAGAGGAAAGAGGCGGTGAGTTTGTGGACGCCGGAGCTTCTGAACACCTGGCTGCTCCATTGGGAGAGCTGGTACAAGGGGATAGACGAACTCCTGGTGCTGCGAGTGGCGATGAATCGGAGGTCGTGGAAATGATGCTCGCAGAGTCATGATGCTGGAGACCTATAGTAGATTGCATCAATCATATGTGTATAGCATATGCAACACGATAGGATATGAGATATTGTGCATAGAAATTGTTGCCACAGCGGGTCGGGTCGCGAGGAAGGGAAGGATTAAGCGAGGTCGAGGGTTGGTTCTGTTCTGTAACCAAATCAACCGAAACCGGGGAATTTGAAAATTCAAACTGGTACAGTAATTCGGGTTCGCTTGCCCCACCCACCGTGCCCGCTCCTCCACTCACGTTCCTTGGCTGGTTCAATTCTATATCACCCACTCTGACAGTCCTTTGTTTCTTGTAACTTGTACCACGATGCCTAGCGTCGTCGAGCCCGGTCTGTCCTGCGTCCCCTCTCTGCGACGTCAACTAACCCGAGTAACAATTAACGTGACACAGGGCCCTTCTACGTTTCTTCCAGTTCCGCAAATCTTATTCTGTCGGATACGAGACCCATACAACTCAAAATCGACGCACTGCGCTGCATCAATGTCCTTCTCGACGAATTCCTATACAATATCCTCAGCACCGCTCGGTCGTTACATACCGATAGACTTCGGTCGAGCCTGCTCAGCTTGTTGCCCACGAGTCTGGGAAAGGAGGCATTGCTGGAGGCGGAGGTTGAGCTGAGAGCCTATTGGGACAGGACATATCCTAAAGAAGTCCCGCTGTCATCAGACCACGACGATGACAGCAAAACATTCTCCTTGGACTGGGCATTCGAGGTTCGTGTCCCTTCTGCCTCTCGTTCCTCAGGTTCTTGGACTCGCTCCTCGATGCTGGTTCTCTTCTTTCATTTTGATTGCTGATTGACATACCTCTCGTCCTGTTGGGCCTGTCTTGTCCCCTCTCCATGCCGTTCTCTTGTCCTGCTTCTCGTGCCTTCTCGATACAGCTCTTACGACTCAAGTGTGAAGCATATTCGACACTAAATGAACTCGACGCAGACTCCATGGCAGAAGTCCGACTCCACGAGCGGATGACGCAGATCGGTGGCTTATCTCCACCCAAGCAGTCTTTGGTGGCTCCGGCCTCGCTCTATCTCACGGCTATCCTAGAGTAAGTCCTGCTGTTTGGGAAATCATGGTACATGTGAATCAACTCGTTGCACAGGGCTATGTCAGAGTAAGTGTTCTGCCCATGCACCATCCGCCCTGTCCCATAGGGTCAGCAGGTGCTCATTGGCTTCTTTTCTCTTCAATCAAGGCACATATTGTCCAACGTTGCTCGCGTTGCAGCAAGAGACAGCAGCCGGTCTGCAGCTACTGTACAGGACTTATACATTGCATTGTGCGAAGACGATACAATCTTTTCTTTGTTCAAATCCATGAAAGGTGCGTCCTACTATTAATCAGGAATACGCACTTCGTCAACTTGCTACACTCCGATTCAGTTTATGAGCAAATTGAACAGTTCTCAAGAACGTCCAAGCCACGGCGGAGTAAATCATTACGCAGCGACAAATCGAGAGCGTCGTCTCCACAGCAAGATGTTCAGCGTGCTCGGTTATCTTTGGAAGCTTCCACCTTGACTGTCATTACCGCGTCTGCGAAAGCACCGGCTACCCCGCCAAGGACGTCACTCGAAAGGGCCAAAAGCATGAAAAAGTTTATCACGGGAAGTAGAACTTCTGGAGAAGACAGCCAGAACGGTCATAGGAAAGCGGATTCAATACGTAGTAGTGACACCAAAACTTTCTCAGCCACCCATGGTGAGGGTGACGAGGCGTCATATGTGGTAAGCGCGACCCTTAGAGTGTAAGGACTTACTGCCTCATACACCCGGACCAGGACTCACTAGAGCAGGAGTTCGATGACTTAATGAGATCCGACTCGACGATGAAAGTGTCACTAACACCCGACCGTTTGAAGACAATGGAGGTAATGTTTTAAGCTTCCCATTAGTCAGCAAATTAGTCGTTTTCTGACATTTGAGTTTTGTGATCCCATCCCAAAAACTGAAATAACAGGTGCACAAACAAGAAAAAGATCAACGTGCAACACGCCGGCCGACCCCCTTATCCTTCAATTCTTCTGATTCCGATTCCACTCGCAGGGGTGATGTTCGAAAGTCCCCTTTACATCAAGTAGATTCCATTCTTGAGGACGACGAGGAACAGCAACCTGCTTCTCTCACCAAATCCCCTTCCTCTAGTGCTATTGCAAGCCGTGCAAGACAGAAGAGTGTCAGTGGAACAGCTTCAACGACTGCAACAGCAGCAGCTCCAAGTAATCGCTCTCGTTCGGTCTCTGTGGGTGCGCGACTAGTCAAAAAAGCCTCTCCTCACCCAACTGCTCCTGTCCCCTCACTTCCCACATCTTTGTCCACTCCTTTCCAACACAGTGCAGCCATGGCTTCCACGTCAACCATGTCAAGCGTCCAGCCCAGCTTCCCCCACAAGTCATACATGCCTTCTGGGTTCCCACCCCGCACACGGAAGATCCAGCGTAATCGCGAGTCTATTGACCTGGACGAGATTATGGCTGGCTCAGATGATGACCAACCTGAAGATCCACCCAAGAACCCGAATCACCCACCCGAGACGCCCCGACGGACCACAAAGGTGTCAGCATCAACGCGAGCACTGATGGACTTCCTGGCTGAGGGCCCGCCTTTGGACATAATGCAACCCCAGCGTAATGCAAGCACCACGTCGATTAATTCTGGGGTCACTAGTCAAAACGGTAAACAGAAGCCCTCTGGACGGCTGCAGCGGATGATGTCCAAATTGACGATAGGTGGGGTCTCGGAGAAACTCCGCGGTTCGCTAGAAGACGCGAAGGGCGGGAGAAATAGTCAGCCTACTGTCTCAACGGCGAAGACCCTCAATACCAAACCATCGAATGGAAGCATTTCCCCATTGGCAAATCGACCTGTGCTGCCCCGACCTGCGATGCTGTACTCTTCCTCTCAAGGATCTACAGAGGGAAGTCCGACTGATAGCAGTGCTAGAAATCGGTTCGCTCCTGTCACACAACGTAGTTACGACGTCAGTAGCTCGTCATCGAGGCCCTCTCCAGGATTGACACCGACGTCTACGCCGCCTTCTGCGTACAGTTCTCAAGAAGGCGGCTCCAACGCTATCGATAAGGTATTTGGCATGTGGAATATTCCCCAAGGCGACGCCCCAGGACATCAGCAGCGTCTTATTGGTGACCACGATACAGGGGTTCATTCCAAATTAGACGGCATTACCGCCCCTATCTCTCGCAAGGTTTTGCCGCCTGACAATGTCCAGCAGCAACCGAACCCGGAGCGGCGCTCACACTCCCCCAGGAGCCAAACGTCGTCGTCCACAACCTCAATCTTTATATCTGGCCTTTTACCCATTTCGTCACAAGTCCAGCAAGCTGCATCTGCGACTTCATCACCAACCTTGGCAAAACCCATTTTCACACCAAGCCCTCCAGCATCATCCCCAGATATTGTGCCGACCACCGCGGCGGTAAATCCCTCGCGGAATTCGTCACCGGTTAAACTGAAATACCGTAAACCCGTCCCGTCACTACTTCCTCCCCCTGCACCCTCTACCACGCCACCACCCTCATCTCAATCGCCGTCCACGACCGATGTCGGCTCCAGCCCGACAACCACCACCGTTTCTAGCCCTGTTATACCCACCGCGGACGCTTCGGTAGCGGATGCCCCTACCGTTCGGCGCGACAATGGTACGGGAACACTCCTCCCCTATCCGCATATCAGCCAAGAAGCTGCTCTAGAAATGAGACAATTGTTCTCAAGAGCTGACAACGCGGACGAATGCCGTGTGATTTTGGAGATGTTTATGGCTAGGGCTGGCATACCCTTGTCTTCTGCTCGTAATCCAGGTCCTGATCCTACGGTCGGCGACAAAGTATTGGAGGCACGTAATAATGATGACAAAATAAGCATAGCAGGAACGACATCTGTGGGAGCAGTTCCTCAGCTTAGTGCTACCGCGATAAGCAAGCTGGGGAATTCGGTCTTTGAACCTGTTCAGGACGGCAGGATGAGTCATCAGGCCCAGGCTGAGGAAGGGACAAAAGCGCTGGAATTTGCCTTGGTGGACATGCTGCTTGGCAATGGTGGGGATTCTACTGAGAAACCATCAGCTACCACACCACAGGACGACCCACACCACCATCTATCATCAGTGCCTTTGGATTCCTCGGTTTCAACCTCTGCGCATCCAGTGACACATACTTCATCTCAAAATGTTGATGCCTAACTCTCCACACTCTTTTGATTTGTCTCAATCACCTAGGCGTTGCTTATTTATCCTTTTTCATGGTGCCATACGATATTCTCGAGCTTATATCCCACATAACTTTCGTGTTCTATACCACTGCTATCTCACATTCTGGCCCGCAAGCAGAGTGCCAGTATACACAGTGTTTGATTGGATCTACTTACCTCTTACATCTTTTACCCTTTCAACGATTCGTTTTCGTTTTCGCTTTCTCATTCTTCACTTTTCACATTTGGATATAGGATGGTTTGGATGATATAACGATGATGCCCATTTCCGCGCGCCAATTCTTTCGTTTGAACTTTGGATCACCTCCCATATTTTACCCTGACCGCTGTTGCGGTCATTCGTCATTCGTCCCTGTTGAATAGTAAGCACTGTCTAATAATATTACCCTGCATTGCTTCAAGGTTCCCGCTTTGAGTGGCTAAGCGACGTTTTTTTGTGCTCGACCTTGAGACTGTTGCCTAGATGGCGCTGCCGATCCTCGGGGCATGGTGCCTTTTACCCTTGGCAGACCTGGGGTGATACGAACCGTGGTTCGATCAGGGTGAGCTGGTATCAAGCTGGTTCGTGATTTTTTCGAACGATCATGATCGGATGATTGTCTCTGCATTTGAAATTCCATCAAACTTCGCGGATTTCTTGGGACCCATTCAGGTTGAGTGTATATCATAGTTGGGCGCATTGAACTTGCGACCGTTGTTTAGCATGAGAGTTAGGACATAAGGTATAAAGGCAGTCCTTACTTGCCCACTGCTACGCTCTATGGACGTACCATACGTATCCAAATTGTGGACCGGGTTGGGCGTCAGGCAACGACGGAGAAAATCTGAAAACTGAGATAATGCACATACAACACAGTACAGTGGTTAGCACATTACTGTAACAATAACTAACTATTGAACATCCAGAGATACCTGAATACCCATCGCAGCCAATTCCGCACATAAATACCGGAAGACGAAGGGCACTGCTACTACATCCAAATCACCACCCTTTCGGTCTCGCTGGAGCAGATTTTGCGACGACAGCGCTACCTTGATATCCGCCTCAGATCTTTGCAAGTGTTGTCCCGTGATTAGTGCCTGTCGTTCCTGCTCATCAGCCTCCTCTGCCGCTGCTCGACAAACTCTGCAATATTCCCCTCCTGGGCCCATAGGATGCATTGAGCCGCCTACAACTATTTCCCCCAATCGGACGTCCTCGTATCCTAGAGATATCAGGCTTCCACAAGTACGACAGACCCATGCAGTTGAGTAATCGGAGCAGTTCATTAAACGGTCCTGAAGAAGGAATGATGTACCGTGTGCTATTAGAGCGTCACGTTCCATCTCTCCGAATCGGATACCACCGCCACGTTTTCGGCCCTATGGCGAGAGATTTAATTCAGAAGATAGTCCAGCAAAAATAGAAAAATAGAATGACGACCCGGCTATGCAATCTGCAAGGTTCAACAAAATTGCGAGAAGGGCTCACCTTGACGGGTTGCCGTGTGACTGGATCCACAGCGCCTGTAGTACGGACTTGGAACTTGTCCAACACCATGTGTCGTAGGCGTTGGTAATACACGACACCGATGTAAATATCAGCCGCGAATTCTTGGCCAGTGATTCCTGAATACATTGGCTCGTTGCCATAGTAGTTGTACCCAGATGCCAACAGCTGTTTTCCAAAGTAGTCCACGGCAGTATCTTCTTCTGAGAACCTGGTCATGGTGAAGCGATGTCAGACAATTAGAAATTTACGCCAATTCCCAGATAAAAATATGACGTACTGGAAAGGTGTCGCGTCTTGTGCTAGTCCATGCATTGCACCAGCCTTACCAGCCATGCTTTCCACCAACATTCCAATAGTCATACGACTAGGGAAAGCATGTGGGTTGATGATCACATCAGGCTGCATACCGCTCTCGGTAAACGGCATATCAATTGCGGGCCATTTTTGTGAGCATACACCCTTCTGTCCATGGCGTGATGAGAACTTGTCACCGATAACAGGTGAGCGCGTAATACGAAGCGTGATCTGGATTTTTTGAAGTTCTGAGTCCCCAGCATCACTGCCTAATGGGCATCAGATGGTGGATCAGCAGGAACCAAGCAACAAAAACGGAAGACCAAACTTACCTATGAGTCGAACTTGATCAATATAGGCGTCTTCGTCCCCCTTGTATTTGACGAATTTTGTTCTGTGTGTTGTGTCGTCGATATAGGCAGCCAAGGGGTCGCCGCGAGCCACTTTGGATCCTATGTATGGTAGACCGTCCAGATCCAAATAGTTCAAGCAGGGGTGTGCTCTATCTCCATCAATTCTAATGTCTCCACCAAGACCGAAGTGCAAAGTAGGCGCTGAAGTGGATTTTGACGCCCCGCGGACATCCTTCAGATCAATGATTTGGGACTTATACACAGTACCGTAGCCAAACCCGCGTTCGTGGGCGGATTTATTTAGAATCATAGCGTCCTCCATGTCATACCCGGTGTAGGAAATGACAGCGACGATCGCATTTGTCCCATTAGGGAAGGAGTCCATAGCGTAAGTGTTGTGTAACGCTGGCCGTACAACAGGGCTTTGTCCAGTTTGTAGACGATAAAGTTTGTTGTCTGTTCGATGCCGTAGAGCAGTCGACGGCGTGCCCATGGTTTGTTTACCCATCTACAAGAATGATTCGTATACGCCAACAAATTGAATTATAGCTGCTTACCTGGCACTGATAGATATTACGGGGACTCTACGCAGAGTTCAGTGGCGTAGCACTGCCTATAAAGGGACAAACATACCTGATTGAAGTCTGAGAACGGTGTAAGGTTCGCGAGAATGGATAGGAAGTTGGTAGGGTTGTGTTCTACATGCGTCGTGATACCAGGCTCAATTTCCTCAGGTGTGCATGCAATATTCATGTACACCTGTTCGAAGGGGCCCACTTGGTCGTCTCGGCCGTTAGCCACAAACTTGACGGGTCGCATCATTCTTGATCGCGACGAGAATAGGTACAGGCCAGGGTATTGACCACCTCTGGATTCTGGCACGAATCCAATTTCCAAGTCTAGCGGTACATCGTGTTTGCCCTCCGTCTTCCACACCCGCAAATTTTGTGCTAGTTGTGCGGCTACTGCTGGTCTGGCCCACCCGATTATCCGTCCGTCCAGCTGGACACAGATATTTCTACGACCATCTACCGAGGCAGTGAACGCCTGGGTCATCCCGTGGGCACCAAGAAGCCCAGGGATGTGAGCGACAGCCAAGGGCGTAGTAATGATTCGACATGTCCGCGACAAATGATTTAGCAGACCGCACGGAGAACCGTCTGGGGTGTGCACCGGGCAGAGGAAACCTAAACACATGGCGATAAGAAAAAGGCCCCCAAAAGGTAATGCTACCCACCCCAGGCCTCCGGTAGCAGTTTTCGGACTGTCGTGGTTTTCAGTTCAGCGAAGAATGCACCACGGTGTATACACCTGAAGTGACTAATATACCGCTGCCAATTCAGTTTCTCCGCAATGATTGTGAAGCCTGATGCCTGTTGGAGATCAAGTCCACTAGGAGAGACTAAGTTGCCCGTAGCAAGAAAGTTTGCCAATTTTGCACCAATGTCAAAGTTGACTTTTGTTATAGCTTTATAGAAATATCTCCCTGCGCTACATCAGAGGAGGCCTCAGGACGAGTATTCAGCACATACTGTCGTTGAAATCAACGATGGCACCGTTTCGTACGTCGGTATTGATATTATTTCGTATGGCATTCAGAATCTCTTCCAGTCGTTCTTTTATGATCATACCGTAAAGCTGTCCGGGCAGCAGGACCTCCTGGTGCTGTGGCGAATCTGGGTTGTCTGGGCAACACGACCCAGAAACCAGGGCATAGAGTTTCCGGAGCATGAATCTGCAGGAACGCAGTGAGCAGAATCGCATACCCGTGGCTTGCATGACAAACTCACAAGAGCATTCTGAACTTATCGCGCGGTGACTCGAGGTGAACAAGAATCATTTTTCGAATTAGATAGGCACCAAGTGCTTCGTTTGTCCAGTCATCTGGCATGCCTAATACCACTCGGAACTTATCCCCTAGGTATGCCAAGCATTGCTCTCCGGTGTGCATTGTAAATGTAGCTTTGAAACTGCGCAGCAAAAGTTCGACTCGGTCTGTCAAGAAGGTATTGTCGTAGTCTTGCATTATAACTCCCTCAAATATTTCCTTGTCAGAGGCACCGATTAGGGCTTTCAGGATCAGCAT
>KB722736.1:3314273-3378024 GCA_000349905.1 Volvariella volvacea V23 | reverse complement strand
GATGGGAATAACGTATTCTTGCTTTCGCCAACTGAAGCGAAGCATAGCGCTCCCGTTGGAGAGGTAGTGCAAGGAGTTTGTTGCACTGGATTGATCTGGACGAACGCAACGAATTTGTACCGCATATTGAGTGTAGGAAGGACCACGATTCGCGAAGGAAGGCCGAATAAGGGAGATGACATGGTTTCTTCGAGGTAGGATGAGGTAACGGATAAGCCTCTCGTTGCCATTAATAATAAAATAGCCCCCAAACTCCTCAGGCTCCTCGTGATGCTTGACAAGCTCTGCAGACGACATGGCGCGAATATTGCACCGAACAGACTGGAACAAGAGTCACTCAGCTGGACGGTAAAGCTGTCGGTCGCTACTTACGCGAACCATGATAGGTACTAGTCCACAGTCTTTGTGAACCTCGTGTTTTTGGCCCTGTGGATCAGTCCAACATAGCTTAATGGTCATTCGCCCTCTGTACGAGGTCAGGCGTTCTCGTGCCTGAGTATATTATTTCAGATAAGATAGAGACAGACGTAATGGGTCACACCTCTGAGGGGAAGACCTTGCGTTCAAGCGCAGTACGATCCCTATCTGGAACCATGGGCCGTGCGATTGTCACCTGCTCGATCCATACTGAACATTGCATTAAATACTCGGAAGAGCGAATGCTAACTTGGACTCACTCCTCATCCGGTTACCCCAGCCATCAGTTCCGCTCCCACTGCCATCAAATACCACACGCTCGCCGACATCCTTCAGGCCCAACGATATGAGGCCTTTTCCGTCCCCATCGCCCGCCGGTAGGCCAGAGTCATCGAACAAGGCATTAAAGGACTCTATATGCGGTGCGACGAATTCGTTCAAGATGTTGTAGGTCGAACCCTTGCCTGGCGGGTTGCGGAACGCCTCCTCTCTTTCGATGGTATTGAATGTTGGTTTCCGTTGCGCTCGCGAGCCTCCGTCGGGCATTTTGGGTAGGGCAAATGATTCCAGGAATTTGCTCCACCAGCTACATCAATCTCAAAAAAAGCGCACGTGGTTGTAAGCCAGCACGTGACAGTCACATCCAGGCGGAGTTTGAAACGCCTTTGGGTTGGGACGAGAGTGGAGAGTCATTGCTGCTGTCTGTAGGCACTTATCTTTCTGTTCCTCTCTTCACCGCCGCTCCTATGTTTCAAAGCTCTTGGGGAAATCCGCAAAATCAGCCGCCGCAAAGCCAGACCAGCAATGCCTTTGGTCAGCCAAGCGCCTTTGGAACATCAGGTCAGTCTACCAACTTTTCCGTTTTTCTATGCCGATCCCAACTGACTATGTACTCCCCTGTTCCGTGTCTATCACCAGGATTTGGCTCAACCGGCGCGTTTGGTCAACCACAGCAGCAGCAGCAGCCTGCCGCCAATCCGATGTTTGGAAATCTAGGCACCACATCGACTACGCCTGCATCTACCGGTTTTGGTACGCGACTCTTGAACTGCGCGAATGCCATAGGTTATATTAATTGTGTCATTTTAGGGGCTTTTGGTGGCACCGGCACTACACAAAACACGACAAATACGATGTTCGGCTCTAAACCGGCCACTGGTTTTGGTGCATTTGGTGGTGGTGGTGGTGGTGGTGGTGGTGGAACAACCCCAGCATTCGGATCGACAACATCAGGAACAAATCCATTTGGGCAGACACCGTCCGGTACCACAGCGTTCGGGCAGCCATCTACAAGCGCGACAAATGCCTTTGGTGGGGGTAGTATTTTCAACACCAAGCCAGCATTCGGGAGCACAGGTGCCGTGTACTTCACAAATTCAGTCATCGTTTTCCTCACCCTGGACAATAGAAACAACGCAACAACCCGCCACAGTGCCAACTGCAGGAACCTCCAACCCTCCCTATGCAGTAACTACCGAAAGAGACGGTAGTATCACACTTCAATACCAAGCAATCACTTGCATGCCTGCCTATATCAATGCTTCCTTCGAAGTAAGGAACTATCTCTACTTGTCCCTGCGCTAACTGATCCGTTTCGTAGGAGTTGCGATATCAGGACTACCAGCAGGGAAGGAAGACTGCCGGACAGTTTGGCCAGTCCGCTGCATTTGGCGGGGCCACCGCTAACCCTCAACAACCCGCGACCACAAACTTCTTTAACCCGCAACCCGCAACAAATACAACCAACCCCTTCGGTTCGACTACTGGTACCTCTAACTTTGGAGCATTTGGTCAACCAAATCAAACTCCCGCAAGTACTGGTACGGGAGCCTTTGGTAGTGGCGGCAACGCGTTTGGAAACACTCAGCAGCCACAACAAACCACCAACGCATTTGGTTCATTTGGAGCAACTCAGAACCAGGGACAGCAAGGTGGAAGTTTTGGTGGTTTTGGAAATCCAACTGCACCCAAGACAGGGTTTGGTTCCTTTGGGGGTACGTATACCTACAACTAACATTGAAGGGGGCTTCTCATCTGGACGTAGGGACAGGCTTCGGTTCAACACCAAGTGCCTTCAGTGGAAGTCAGCAACCTCAGCAACCCCAGCAACCTCAGACCACGTTTGGATCAACACCTGCCGCGCCTGCAACTAATGCCTTTAGTTCCTTTGGTGGTACGTAGACGTAAACAGATTTGATTAGCTGCTCATGGACCATTGTCCAGCTACCAACACTAATCAACCCAAGTCTATCTTCAACACTCCCCTGAACACGACTCCGGCGAGTGGAGGTGGATTTGGTTCGTTTGGCCAATCGAGTCAACAACAACCCCAACAGTCTTCACCGTTCGGCTCGACACCCTTTGGTGCTCCAGCGAGTCAACAACAGCCAGGACAAACCAATCAAGCGACGACCCCTGGTATGCCTCTGTTTGTTTAGCAGCCATGTATTTTCTTACAAGTTTCAAAGCGTTTGGTGCTCCTGCAGGGGCTAGTGGCACTACGACAACCAGCTTTGGCAGCACATTCCCTTCTCTTGGAGGCCAACAGAATCAGCCGCAACAACCGCAACAACCGGCCGCGACTGCATTTCCAGCATTTGGAGGTTTTGGTGCTACGAAGCCTGCAACCAGCACTATCTTCAACCAAGGCCAACCCGCTGGTGGTGCCGCACCGCTGGCGGGATTTGGCAGTACTCCGACTCAGGGGGCTACTGCCACAAACTCGTTTGGCAGTAGTTGGTTGAAACCTGCCCAGCCCTCAACTACTCCTAGCATGTTTGGTTCCTTTGGTGCCCCTGCTGCTTCTACTACCGCGCCTCCTCCGTTGACTGCTTCCATTGCCCAGCCTTTGGGAGAGAATCTAACGATCCAGAATCTGCTCAATGGACCTCGAATTACAGATTTGGATCAATCACAGACAAAAAAGAAGCCTGGTTTCTTCGTTGACGTCCCAACCCGATCACCGGTACCCCGCATCCAGCTAGGTTATTCACCTGCCGCTTCAAAACCACGAGGATTTGCGACGTCTACGCTCGGTGGACTTAATGGGTCTATTAATGCACAGGCCAGTGTTTCCTTTATTAATGGTAAACCTGGTGCCTTGTCACTCAGCAAGCTAGCGGAACCGGGCAAAGCGGGTGGTCTTGGCGATTCCTTACTTGGCCGTAGCTCAAGTCCCTCACTCGGAAGCGGTGGAAGGCAAAGCGTCAAGAAGTTAATTTTACCATCGAAGGTAGATCCAGCGGATATCTTTGTGAAGACAGGAGGATCAAGTGGATCGCTACGTTCAAACGGGAAGATCGTATTCAGTCCAGTGTTGAGTGTCGCGTCAAGAGAGAAGGACTCTGAAGCACCGATTTCATTGACGTCTACGCCCCCAACGCGGCCGGCTGGAGAAGCCTCAAAATCGGCGGGAGCAATTGAATCCGCTCGTCAACCGCTACAGCAGCAACGCAGCAATCGATTCACAGCCCACGGCTCCTCGCAAAGCATTGGCGGAGATGAAGTTGTTGATGTGGATGCCCTGGAGGAAGGAGATTACTGGGTGAAGCCCGATCTTTCGGTGCTGAAGAACGCAGGATATGATGAACTTTCTTCATTCAACAACCTAGTCGTTGGACGCGTTGGATATGGAGAGATTCACTTCCTTGAACCTGTTGATCTGACTGGGCTGTCGAGGCTGGGAGCACTGCTTGGGGAAGTCGTGAGATTCGATGACAAGGAATGTAGTGTGTATCCGGACAATGACGAGGTGGATAAACCACCCCCAGGCTCAGGATTGAATGTGAGGGCGAGAATCATTCTCACGCGTTGTTGGGCGGTGGATAAGGCCACGAGAGAGCCGATCAAGGATGCCACAAACCCAATGGCTGTGAAGCACTTGAAGAGGTTGAAGAACATGAAGGATACCCACTTTGAAAGTTTCGACATACAGGATGGAAAGTGGACTTTCACAGTGGACAATTTCTAGTCCGCCCCGTCTTGCTGCATTTGTCCTGTCGCACATCCATGCCGTGCTCTGGCACCGAAAGATGGAGCCTCGGAGACGAACGCAGCTTGTACGGTGTTAGTACAACTTGAAAATTTATCGCTACTTGGTTAATAGCACTGGTGCAGGTCTAGACTCTCGTTGGTGTTGCCGTGAGCCGTGCTATTTGTTTTTCATGTGGTCCTCTGTCGTCTGTCGATCTTCATTCCCTGAATCTGCGCATTCCGTGTCCGTCGCCTCGTGCTTCCCTTAGTGTCGGTTACTGCCATGGCTTTCCACCCTCCATGTTCACCCGATGTCCTTCACACTTGTTGACGCCAATGTTATTGTTTCTCCCGGTCTATCTCTACGTACAGTATCTCAGTTATATGTCGGTGTGTAGCTACGAAATGAGTATATTTAGTAGACGAGTTGTGCATCGAATAGGATCAAACGGAATCTAGGCTGTGGACATGACGGATGGTGCGGAGGATGTCGGGTGCGTGACTCCGGTTGCTTTGAAAGCTGGTCACGTGATGGCTAACTGCCCGCGGGGATGGGTGGATGCAGGATTGATGGCCTACGGCAAGTGCTCGTCCGACATAGGGTGGTATAGGAAAGGGACAGTCACGGGCTCCTATTATTTTTTTTGGTGAGCGTGTATATAACAGCTGCCCTTCTTGGCTGTTCCCCGCCTCCAACAAGAAACCTGTCTCCTTTCTCCACAACCAGACAACATACGGTTGTTTCACACATCGATACGCTATTGCACCTCGCTTTACTCGACAATCCAACTGCTACTAGTCCAAAATGAAGGTATGGGACGTCCCTGCACTCAAGTGGAGAAGCCTTGGCTGATTTTTGTATTGCATTCGCTTTCGGTCGATGTCGTCACCACTCCTTCCGCATTCACCACCAATGTAGTTCCTCACCGATAAGCAACTCGAAGAGCACTCCGCCGCCTCCCGCAGGGGCATGATCGAGGGCGCCATCGTCAGCGGTGCAGCTGCGATGGCTGGATCGTATTATCTGCATAGGACCATGCCAGCATACCGACATCTCCCCTGGTCGCTGAAAGCCTTGGGCATGGTCATCATCGTCGCCCCTTGTGTCTCCATCCAGGCCGAACGCCGTGGTCTGGAATACGATCGCACTCAATGGTAGGTGGCACGTCTTTGGCATCTCCCCAATGCCCTGCTAACGGGTGTCCCTTGCTTTGTAGGGAGGGCGAGGGCATGAGAATTCTGGACGAGAAACAGCTGCAAGAGGAGCGCCGCTGGCAATCCATGTCGTTCAGGGATAAATTCGAGGACTGGGCCGATCGCCATCAGTACACCATCATTCTTGGTGGCTGGGCTGCCAGTATGGGCATCGCGGGTGCCATCATCTCCCGTAACAAGTGAGTTGGCGCTGTCAAGTCGTACACTGCATCACTGCTGACCGGGGGGCGGATCACCTTAAACAGATATCAAACGACGGCACAGAAGATCGTGCAGGCCCGTATGTGGGCACAGGGTCTTACCATTGGTGTGCTTATTGCGGCCGGTGCTTTGACTCAGAGTAAGCGTGCAGAGGCAGCGAAGCATGTGAGCCCCACCGCTTTCTCTTATTCTGGAATGCGCTGCTCACATTGTCGCCTATACAGGTATCAACGGATCATTCATGGAAAGACCTGGTATGTGGATCAACTCTGTACTTGTCACTTGGGGCTTACTGATGTGCTTTGGTCCAGTTGGATCAACAGGAACGTGATCGCCAACAAGGCAAAGTCGAGACTCCCGCTCTTTCAACCCAACCTAGGGGCGTAGCGAGTGCCTCGGTCTAAACGTCTCACCTCGTCTACACAGCCGGTGAGGAAAAGCTCGATGGACATTCTTAGGACATCCGACATCGATATTATCTATTCCTGCATCTATCTGGCTATGTCGCCAACTATCTTTCCCATGTCACCGCAAAGTGTATCCCATATTCTGCTACGCACATTAGACGATGTATACTCCAATTCAATTAATATGACCAGACAGGTTCGAAACCCCTACTCCCGCAACGTAATCGCGTGGTCCAGGAAACAGTTGTACGAAGGCTTGGCCGGCTGCTCTTCTTGGTCTCACATGCCACGAAGCCACTCGCTCAATATTTCGAATGAGATTTTGAATTACAACATAATTTCCCGAAATGACGCAACCAATCACCTGATCTCGAGTCGTCTCTGATGCTCTCGCAGCGTCTGCGTGTAATGCCGACGCTTCGAGATTTCTGCTCTGAGCAAGGCTGAGTCGGTGCTGACTGAGATTGCCCCTTGCATCTGCCCCATAAATCGAGGCAGGACCAACGCCACAAATCCCTGCAGGTTTTTATTAACTGTCGTCATTGCGGCGTTGGACGAGGACAGTCCTATTTCTACCCGAGTACCTGAAAGCATCGGGGCCATGGGTTCGTTCGTCTCCAGATATCCCATCTCTTCAGCCCCAACCGCACTAACCGTCCAAGCAGCACTAGACACTCCCTCGGACTCGGCAGTGTCACCCACATCTGCACCCGCACCACCCAGCAAGTCTGTCCTCGATCTTCCCAAACCGCTCTCGCTCTCCGTAATTCAAGAAAATCTCGATAGCATCAATGCCCACCTGTCCGATCTGACGCCCGAAGACATCCTCAAATGGGCTACAGAATATCTCCCGGGTCTCTTTCAAACCACTGCATTCGGTTTGACGGGACTGGTGGCCATTGATATGTTGTCAAAGATTACGACCACACCACCGCCGTTGGTTTTCTTGGATACATTGTACCATTTCAAGGAAACGTACGAATTGGTAGAGGACGTCAAGAAAAGGTACAACAGGGATGTCCATGTTTACAAACCAGAGGGTTGTGATGATGTTGAGGCCTTTGAAAAGAAATGGGGTGAGAAACTGTGGGAGAGAGATGAGGACACGTATGATTTCGTCGTCAAGGTTGGTTTTGCGGTTTTTAGTAGTTCTATGATGCGGTGTGTGGAATGTTAGGGGCCCAGGCGCTGATCAAGAGATAATCTATCCTGCTTTAGGTTGAACCTGCACGACGAGCATATGAAGAGCTCGGTGTAAAATCTGTCATCACAGGACGAAGGGCCAGCCAAGGCTCGGATCGAGCACAGTTGAAGCCGCTCGAGATCGATACCACGGGGTTGATCAAGCTGAATCCCCTGTGGGCTTGGACTTTCGACTTTGTCCAATGGCACATCGACTCGAATAATGTGCCAAAAAATAAGTTGCTTGATCAGGGTTACCGGAGTGTGGGAGACTGGCATAGTACCACCAAGGTTGCAGAGGGGCAAGATGAGAGAGCAGGTCGGTGGGCTGGGAGAGAAAAGACTGAATGTGGACTTCATAAAGATTATTTCGTCATGAAGGCTCAGGCGAAGGCCGCAGGTGTGTCAGGATGGGGATTGAATTGATGCAGCTGCGGGACTAATATAATCCCTTTTAGCCTCGCCTTCTGGATGATGAAAGAGGGTTACCCTTGCGCGCGAATGAGATAAATCGTACTTGTTTATCGATACCGACATTGGAATGCTGAATTTGTACAATCTAACCAGCATAGAATGACTAACTGCTATCGTGCTCGATGATCCGATGGTATAGTAGCTAATATGTGCATCTAAAGACAAGGGCATGAGAAAGCGTTCGGCCATCGACGCATCTGTGCGATGTAGGTCCCAATATGTTTTTCTCCGGCGGAGTCGCATTTCCATGTTTTCTCCATGGTGTGTGGTTGATTTGATACAAACATTCATCCCCTTCAGTTCCTGGTCCGGGATTTTACACGCATCTGAGTGCTTGGCCTCCCTTCTGCCCTCCCTGAGTCACGGTGTACCCTTAGAGTCGCAGTTGCCTTCTCCGCTTGAAATTTGTTCGTCAATCACTTATAAGTATCTATTATTGTAATGTGCTGCAGTTCAACTTCCAGCACCTCATACCTTTCTATCCGATTGTAGCCTTGAGCCCGGACACAAAGTCATGACTTTAAAGTATGTACCGAATTGCTCAAACTCTATCAATCATCTCATAACTGGTTCCCGCATCTGTCATTGGCCCACACCACCCCCGGGGGTCTTGTACTTACCATGTATGAATATTGACGGAACTCTCTGCTCGCTTAGCCCACATTTTGGTCCGAATGGGGCTCGATTTCCTCCTCTCCCTAAGTTTCGCAATTCATGGATTGAGCAGCAGGTCTTCACACATAGGAGTCTATATGCTAGACCCACCCATATTTTTGAAGACCACCCCGATGACCCCAGCCCAGACAACGAAAAGTGAGTCAACCCTCCTCTCGGAAACGCTCGTTACCTCCGCCCAGAGGGGGATAACATGGGGTTAGAAATAACCAGTAGAGGATCGTAGCACCCATCGGGATGCTATCATTGAGCCATCTAACCGCATATGTTTTCCTTCTGCTCATCCACCTCGGTCATCTTTTACCTGTTACCGTTTCCGGGTACCGGGCGAGCAGGGGTTGAGACAGAAAACATGGGTCCTTCTCACGCTGTGGTACCCCACAGCTAACCCCTATGCAAACCTTATTGCTGCTGGTGCGCACTTGGAGCACTAGTCTAAAAATTCCAGCGGGTCTGCCTCCGCGATAAGTCAGGAAGGCTCTCCACTGGGCTCCAAGTTCCATCGCCTAGAGCCTCATTACTGGCACGCGTTGGGAACTCGTCGGCGATGCAGGGTTTCTTCATTTATTGTCTGACTGTGGGTGTGAATGTGGAACTGACGTCAATTTATTCCCCTTGCCGCACCCTCGCTCGCAACTGTGCTTGTTGCATTACTCGTTGCGGTTGCTGTGCCTTTGGTATGTGCTCGGAGATAGGTTCGAGCATCTCGGGGATACGGCACTTGGCCTGGTCGTCACAAGCCTAATGCTGGAAATGTATCCTGGTCTCCGAGTCGGTCCTTCAACGGTAAGTGTCACCAAAATTTTTCCCCCATCGAATCATGACCACGCCAATGGAATGCACTATGTTGCCCTACATGGGTGACACACACCCTTGGGGTCGATATGACCGCCGTGCATCATTTTCACTTGACTGAAAAACAAAGTTCTATTGATCACTTGTCTTACGACCTGCCTTTTGTGTCTTGTTTTCCCCCATGCCGGCTAGAAAATCAGGGCCTTGATTGTTGGTAACGCAACTCTGGCATCGATGTTGGTATCTATTTTTCAGGCTTTCTTCTATAACCTCACCATTCTCTGCGTAACACCGGGAGTCCATTTTCTGCGACTCGACGCCTTTAGCGCGTACCCCACAACCCTTTTTTGCGCTGCACGCACGGTCTCGGCACCCCATATTCCCATCCTCAACCCACTAATCTTAATGCGCCTATAGATCCGTAAAGTACCGACTTCCTGAGCGACTACGAGTTCATCCGGCACAAGCCCTCACACTTCGCGCCTCAACGAATATTCAAGGTAGTGCATCCTTGATCTCCATCATCTTCCATCTCGCTTACTCACCACACTCGTGCTGCCCCACCCGCTGTTTGTGGGTCCCTCAGCTGATGTCTTTGAGGTCAGTTGGTGCAACTTGGCTTTATCATATTTAATCACACCCCTGAATGACACTATCTTAGTCCTTTGTTGGTGGTCTGTTTATCGACCAAGGTCTTGAAGCTGTTCAAGCATGGCTAGTTCCTCTGTTCCGCCCATACGTCACGGAAGCCTACCTAATAGTCAAGCAACAACATGGCCTACCGCCTGCCTTGCCCACTCCAATGTCATCACCGCACCTCCCGCCTGCAGCTCCCCCTGCTTCTATCCCCATCACGGATGGTATACCGCCAGCAACGATCGGGCACTTGGCTTTGTTCAATCAAAACTTGCAGAAGGCCAATAGACAAGTAGAGTGGGTGTACTCGGATGGATCTAGCGATCAGGTGGGTAAACCGCTGCTCATCTCTAGAGTTGAGTTAAGATTGAGATCGAAATCATATCTTACTGCAGAGGCGAAGAAGTCATACAAGTGGGTCGATATCTCATAAGGGTGCCGCTCTCGGACCAGTTGGCAAGGTCAGTAAGACCACACCAATATGGTCCGTCAAGGTCTTAGTGGATGGAGAGTTTTACGGACAAGGGAAGGGGAGCACGAAGAAAGCAGCTAGGAATGAAGCAGCTAAGGAAGGCTTGGAGAGATTGGGTGTACACGTCTGGTAAGCACAGTCGAGATGAATCTCTAATGAGAAATTAGTAACACTGATGCTTTCCACTTCTTGAGCCTAGATGATCTCGACCCAAGTTTGCTTCTAGAATTCGATGATGAGGACGTCGATGCCGTCGAAGAAAGTGCCTCGAAATCAAGTGTACAACAGATGGAGGGTGGAGAAGCTTCGTTATTGGAGGTACAAGGAAATGAATCCCAACATCATTTCTCCAGACTTGAGCCGGATGAGCTTCAGCGTACAGCCGGCTCAGGTGTGCAGAGGTCGTGGGTGGGACCTACTGATCAATCTTCAAATTCGAGTTCGCGATCGCGATCGTTTTGCTCTGCTGCTGTTACATGCTCACTTAATTCTTCCTATTCTGTTACCACTTCCTATTCACCCTTTAGATTTTCAGCTACGCTTTCTCCTCGTTCGCTGCCTTCCTGTGAGGCTTTCTTCATAGGCAAACGTAGAAATGGCACTTACGCTTCAGCGTCCGTGCCGTTTTACTGGGCTAGGCGTATTAGACCATTGAGAAGATTGGGGTAGTCAATATCCATCCGTTTGGAATATTCGAGCCTGCTTTTCTGCTAATTTTCGCATGTTAGTACTATATTGTTTGCTCTTCTCCTGTCCATTCAAGTTTAGTTTGCCTGGTTTTATCCTTCCGCTGCTGTACTTGTTACGACATTTATGAATGCAATCAAGTGTACTATACCGTCTTTGTTCGTCTTTCGTGTCATTCGAATTGCCTCCTAAACAGCCGCGGTAATAATAACCGCGAGCTTCGCAGCATCCACGCCCTTCACCCTCAAGTCCGGTGGCCTCCGACTACTGTCTCGGCCTCAGGGATAGACAACCAGTCTGTCGAGGGACACAGCTCGAGTCGGTCATCGGCGAACAGCACACTTGGTGCATTCTAGCTGTTTATGAACTCGGGGACGAGATGCTAGTGGGAAGTGAGTACTCCCAATCGTAATATCTTTAACTTAAAAGCTGCATTCGGTAATATAATTGATGGCCTTGCGTTGGACCTTCGCGGGAAGTCCTTTGAGTCTGTGCCAGCAGCGGCCAGGTTCGCGAGCGCTCGGTCGTCTGGGGGTGAGCGTGACACAGAGAAGCATGGTGATAACAGGTCCGGACTTGCCTCGGGAGGGTCCAGACTAGCATTTAAAGTTGGATCGCTGAGGTGGAATGAAGGGTCGAATAGTCAAGGTTGCTATCACGCATATAGCGTGAACCTACACCGTCTGTATAGCAGTCTAGAAGCAATCAATCTGTCAACTGTTGGAAACGTAGCTAGCTAGAACGAGGGTATCAGTAAAGTAAGGGGAAGCGCGACTCTAGCTCATCTATCAGTTGTAACAAAAAACATCAAAAAATGATAGCTCTAGCACCACTTAATACACGAACAAGAGCGTCTAGGCGGGAGGCGCCCTGTTTCTTCATTACCGTTGGGGATAGGGTTCACTAAAAGGTGTTCAAACAGCATCAGCATTGGCGTTCCCAAATGAATGATACATCGGGTACAACACAACATTGACTGTTTGAGTTGAATAGCACTGAAACCAGCCTACCATCATTCGTCGCATACTTATTATATGGTGCTCAGGTGTGGTGCTGTGCGCTGAGCATCAAATGGCCGTCCCCGCAATTATAGTGCAGTTACGTGCCACTCCGTTGTGATCATCAGCGGAGTGTCTGGGATCGCCCGCATGTATGTGCTTCCTAAGGCACCACGTTCTGATCGCCATTCATTCTTGTGAGTGCTTTGGATGTGGTTCTCCGTATACGACGAACGCGCATCAGAGCCTCCGCAGTGGTACTACAGCAATAGCAAAACACGTGGGATAGATAGCAAGGCCAAGTCAGAGGCACGCTGTGTCATTAGCTAAACAGATTTTCGAGGTGCCCGAGGCTCGGAGACCGTGATTTCTGTTGGATAGGTTGGGTTTGCTAATGGGATGGCTCTACTCACGGGGTGCACTTCAGCAGAATTGCTTGCAGCCAAGCTGATACATGTTGGGCACGGCATTGTGGGTGTATTTCCGCGCCAGCTCCGGTGACTGCAAGACAATGTGATAGTACGGCTCTACAGACGCAATTGGAAGCCGTCGAGCCAATGAGTATACCATGCGTTGGCCGAAGAATTTTATTCCTCAGTTATTCATGCAACATTGGAATCTGGCCAAAGAAAAAATGGTCTGCGGGGCATGCATAACGAAAGCGGACAGTATGGATGGGAGCGGGAGTCTACAGGGTGAATGAATGGTGCTAGATGGCGGTATATTAGGAGTGCAGTGTATACATAGGAGCCTCAGGGATATATTTATGCAGATCCGGTTGTGTAGAAGCGCCAGGCAAAGTAGGCACCCAAGAGAGCAAGGGGGACAAAATACATTGCACTAGAAGGGTGGTTGGGATTGAGAAAGTTATAATAGTAGATTGCGACGGGGACACATACTTGGAGCCTGTCTCAACGGCTGATTTTATTCTGGTCTCCTGTGCGGCAGCGGCACCGGATTTCAATTTCAAACCCTGGGTAAGTAGTCCTGAAGTCAGCAACAGGGTAGGACTACAGATAGTTGACGGTTGCGGAAGGAATGAATACATACAGCAGACTCGAATTCACCGACCAAGAAGCCAGGGAGGAGTGCTCGTGCTTCGTCAGAGTGACCAACATCCTCGAAGGCTTCAGTGGCATCTTGACCTGAAGAAGAACCGAATGTCAATTCCAGGTCATTGGCAAACGAAAAAAGGGTGCCACGTACCACCTTCAGCAAGAATCACCTCGTCGCCTCCTGGGTGCTAAATGGTATTGAGACCTTTAATCTATTGTGTACACCTCATAGCCTTTGGTGCTCACCTCATCCAAGAACTTGGTGACATCGTACACTGCGTCGCAGCGTGCATCAGACAAAACGGACACATGTGATTGGTTGACGCGACATACCCTTGCCGTGGATAAGGACGTACATGCTGTCTTTCGACTTGTGAGCACGCAACTCCTCGACGGTAACGTTTTTTGAGGCCATTTTGTGTCAGATAGGTGTGAGAAGACGAGATGACTGAGTGGAGAATTAGCGGAAGGTTGAAGTGGTAAGATTGGGAAAAGAGAACAGCAATGAGCATTTATAAAAATCCACCAGATTTTCCCACGTATGGTTGGCCGCTAGAACGGATGCCTGGGGTAGAACTGTTGCGCTGGCGACTTGTGATTGTAATGGTTCCATCACCTCGACTGCGTTCCGTCTACCGCTCTTGTCAGCGTTTCACATTCCAATATATTGTTCTGTCAGTGAAGGAGCCGATGTCATTCTACTATCCTTAGGAATACAGTATCTGCTCGATTTAGTACTCGAGTGACCAAAAAGCGCTAACAAAAGCTGGACAATCAAGCGTGGATCAAGCCATTTCCCTCTTCCACCACACAAGTAAAGGCAACGAAGGCACAGTGAGCCGTGTTCCTAGGCAGATGCGAGTGGATCCCAGTCTGCGAGCCGTGGCACGGATGTCGTTATCTTCAGTCGAGTGCTGAGACAAGCATTGAGACGAGCAGTTCTTATTGCGGACGGTGGGCACTTCGATGTGTGCAACGAGGAGCTTAGCTGTCAAGAAAATGCTGCATTTTTTTGCGTTTCTATTTTATACTCCGCCTTGAAACTCCGAAAGCAAGCGAGAACAAACAATGTGCTGTTGGGTATTGTGGCCCTCCCCGTGGCCCTCCCCATACTGCTGTTCTTCAATCCCTTTCGCCACCTTCTCATCTACCCATACGGTTTCGACAAGGCCAGCCTCATCCGCTGCCCTTAGCACTTATTTCTTTCCAGACATGGAAGACGACATCTCTGATATCCTTGGTCAAGAGCTTCGGCCTGTCGTACGCGTTAACCACTCTCAAACTTGGTCCAACTTCTCCTCTGTCAAGCTGGGATTTTATCTGGTGCTCTTTCTCGTCGGTTATTTGGCTGTTGCAAAGGCATGGGAGCACGTTCTGAAATGGCGGGAGCGGTCTTACAAGTTGTACGTTCAAGCAAATTTTCTTCCAATCTGCTGTTGCTGACTGAATGCCACACACGCGATTCTCTCCAGGGCAATGCGACGACGACATGGCATACCGGATAATGATCATCGACCTTTCAACGTAGCTTACGCCGCTGTAGTTCGCGCTCGTGAGGAGGAAGCAGGTAGAAAGGCCAAACCTCGGCCAGAAAGACCGGTACCGACATCCGATCAACGACAGAGAGAACAAAATGACACACATCGCCCTGGTGAGATCCTCTGTTCGTTTAGCCTATGTCAAATGCTTATCGTATCGATCCTGCTCTATTCATTCTTTGCCACCTAACGCGTGGACTCAGCGTGGGGCGGTGTAGGGAATGGGCTGCCCGGGAGATTCGACATTTCCTCCGATGGTGTCCATGACTCAGGTGTGGCATCCCATGGACCCGCTCAGTGAGTTGGACCCCACCACTTATTGCTTTCTTTTCTGACTCAATTATCTTTTTATGCTGTTTACGTAAAATAGCACAGCAACGGATCGCTACGCACCCACTCAAGGTGGCATTGCAAAACCTAACACTTTTGAGCCCATAGATGTCGTGATGATAGGTCCGGCACGACACTTTAACCGTCGTCAATATAGCCTGCTTCGTGCCGATAGCATTCGCATCGCAAATGAGCAGAGTGCTGGTCAGGCCCACAAACGGGATGATGGTCATCGAGGTCTAAATGGAGTTAGCCAGAGAAGGTTCACCCCCCCTATTCGGGTTTCCAAACGTGTAATGGAGGACGAAGAGGATGTAGATGACGAGGATCTTGAATGGAAGCGTGCGAGAGATAAACGTGCTCGCAAATTTTCACTTGAAAAGCCATCCTACATTACTGGTGAAATGGATGTCGACGATGAATTCGAAGATGAAGTAGCAGACCTTCCTGTCATCGCAAGGGGAAAGAAGAGAGATCGCGCTGAAGCGGGTTCGACATTTGGCGGTGATGACGAAGATGAAGGGTTTTTCTCCGAATATGAGGATGTTTTGAAAACTCGTCGCAGGCAACGGAAACGCCAAACAGTTTCAAAGCGAAAGTCTGATGTTGGAAGTCACCGGGGCAAAAAACGCGACCGTGACCTCGAAGACGAGCAAAGTGAAGATGCCAGTGAACCTGGCCAAGTCAACTATAGCTCTCGGAAGAAGCGAGGCAGGAAAAATGTCGAATACGTTGGTACAGATGAAGATGATGAGGTTCTGGATCTGTCGTTGGAGGAATCACCTTCTGTCCGCGGTAGACGTCGTCAGGTTGGAGAAGAATGGGAAAGTGGTGGCGTGAGGTATAAGATAGGTCCCAACGGTCAACGCCTTCGCCAAGCACTTGTCAAGAAAGCAAGGCAAAAATTCCCCATGGTCAGTGCATGTTTGATCACACACGCGGACAATTTAGTCATTGAATACGGCTTGTTTCTCATACTATAGCCCCAAGACTCCCATCATCCTGATCGTGACGCAAACCTTGAAGTTTGCATCGAGACATGGCTCACGGAAGCAGAATACAAGGATGCCAAAGCTCAACATTTGTTAGCGTGGCAGGATTCACCTTCACCATCTGTGCCTGCCAGGGCATCCATTCAACCTCAGGTGCGCAGTGATGTCAATTTATGTGTTTACCTCAATTAATTCAGACATTTGTTACAGGATAACCCGGCCCCCGTTGGCAAGGACCTGCTCTGGAGATCCACTATCTCCAGAGTACCTTCAACTGGCTCAACTGCGTCGGTGCAGGATAAATATGGCAAACCCGTTACTCGTTCATTGGCTACCACCAGTGGCTTACGACTCAACCCATTCCAACAGGCACCCAGTGTTTCGGGTGGCAAACGTATTGCCTCTGCACGTGTTACACCCGTGCTGACGAATTTCCCCATGCCTATACCTTCACCGATATCACCTAGCTTAACGGATGCAACAAATACTACGCCCAAAGTGGGTCCCCGGCACAGAACTTTCTCCAAATGGGAAAAGCAAGACTTGGAGGCATCGGCCATGATGAAAATGCGGGAAGTTAGCAAGAAAACTGAGGCTGAGAAATTGGCCAAAGAAAAAGAGGAGAATGAGAAGCGAGCTGCTGCTGCCGCCGCCGCGGCTGCCCCTCCGGCCATCTCCTTCACACCTTCGTCGGATGCTAAAGTACCGCCTGCCGCCGACAAGACTTCCATTTTCAGTTGGGCGCCCAAACCCAGTGATGGTAAAACGCCCGAGTCCAAACCTGCGGCAATTCCAACGATTACCATCACGCCACCTAAGCCCTCAGATGAGAAGAAGCCACCAAAACCACCTGCAGCCTTGTCTTTCCCAGCTCCACCATCCATTGCGTCTGCACCAGTGACATCAGGATCCTCCACTACGCCATCATTTTCGTTCCCGCCTTCTGCACCACAAGCTTCAACTGGACCAAGCCCTGTTGCCCCTCCTGTGAAGCCATCTATATCCTTTGGACAACCCGCTTCATCAGCAACACCTGCTTCATTATTCAACACTGGTGCTGCTAGCTCTGCAGAAACAAAACCCTCTGCCCCTTCTGCCCCTGCAACTGACGCTTTCTCTAGGCCTAACACAGGCTCTGGAAGTTCACTACTCTCTCGGATTGGTCCAATTGCTCAGGATACTGCCAACAAACCCGCGGCACCCGCATTCTCATTCGGCCCTACTGCAGGTTCTACTTCGACCCCTTCACCTTTCACTAGTGTGCCTACCCAACCAACGCCTTCTAGTACCACTTCGGCTGCCCCATCTGGAACAGGCTCAGCACAGTTCAAGTTTAATTTCCCTACATCTGCACCGTCCGCACCCGCACCTCCCACTACTGCCATCCCTGCATCTCTAACAACCACCTCAGCCCCAGCAGCCGCAGAACCCCCCAAATCAAACTCCTTTAGCTTCAAACCAACGTCGTCAGCTGATAGCGCAAAGCCTACAGGATTCACCCACTCGTTACCTGCTGCCCCGCAACCAGCGGCTTCATCTAGTGCGCCAGCTGTGAAATTCAACTTCTCTGCGCCCGCGGCACCATTGGCACCATCGGCACCTTCTTCAACTGGATTTACATTTGGTTCTCAGCCCGCTGCACCTTCTGCTGCACCATCCGCTCCCACAGATACTAAAGCTGCGGAAGCACCGAAATCTACTTTCACATTTAGCGGTGCATCTGCGGCTTCTGGTACTAGCGAGAATAAGAACATATTCTCGTTTGGCGGTGCTAAACCAGCTGGTGGATCGCCTTTCACGTTTGGGGCTAGCGCTCCCAAGCCGGCAGCTGGCAGCGAGGCTCCGACAATGACGTTTGGTGGTGCAGCTTCCAGCAGTGAAGCTCCAAAGCCACTCTTCAGTGGAGCGGCCAGCAGTGAGGCTCCTAAGCCGTTGTTTGGCAATACTGGTAGTGGTGCAAGTGACGCGAACAAGGCGCAACCATCATTCTCGTTTGGCAGTTCTACGGCACCTGGCGCTACTCAATCCGGATTCTCTTTTGGCAAGAGTGCAGCTCCGTCTACTCAGAGTAATGATGCCATTAAGCCTGCGGCTCCCGCATTCCCAGGATTTGGTAGCACCACACAACCTGCTTTCGGTTCTACGGCTGGTTCAAGTGTAGCGAATCCTTTCGGAATGACCACCGGGGATGCTAGCAAAGTTGCGTCAGGTAGTGGTGCTCCTGCTACAAATCCTGCGGCACCCAGCAATTTCTTCAGCGCTCCTAAGGCTCCCTCCGCTGCTCCTCCTTCTGCATTCACTTTTGGCTCTACTCAATCCGCTCAGAACCCAATGCCTACATCCGCCCCCGCTAACCCTTCAGCACCGTCCACTGAGGCTGCTAAACCGCAGATCGGTTTCTCGTTCGGCGCTAACAAGCCTGCTGGAAGTTCAGGGTTCAGTTTTGGGATGAGCAACGCGAGCAGCTCTGGAACCAATCCCCCCGCTGCTTCCGGTGCAGGTACAGGTGCAAGCTCAGCGCCATTCTCGTTTGGTGCTGGTTCAAGTTCATTTGGGTCGACAGGCACCGCTGGGGCAGGTGGAATGACATTTGGTGGCGCCGGTGCTAGTGCAAACAGGCCGACACCGGCTCAGTTTGGATTCCCTTCGACAGCAAATGCTGGCGGATCGATATTCAGTTTCGGAGCTAGCGGAAGTGGTCAGCAGTCAAAGTAAATGGGTTATCGGAAGGTGTTTATAGTCATGACCCCTTGAGTGGTGGATGGCAAAAATACTTGTCAGTTGCTCATAGGACTTGGGCCCTCATAGAGGTGGAGAAGACGTCTCTGGGATTTGAGGAGGTGGCACTTTGCTTTGTCCTGGAGGTTGTTTGGGTCTTTGCTTGACTCATGCTCGACCGCTTTCACATTTTCTCTTTTCTTTCTCCCTTTTGCCGATCTGGTTGTATTATCACATTATTATTTACATTTTGCATTCGCACAGAACGAGAATGAAGAATAAAAAGTTGCGAGGGTTGAAGTTGTTTTTTTCTCAATGCTTTGTTGTTTCAAAAACGAGAGATCCGCCGCGATATCCCTACCACTCAGTTTGTCCTCCCTCTTTTTTCTTTCTTCGGTATTCATTAGATTTATTTTCGCTTTCGATTTACATTAATATTTGAGCCATACACATGGACAGTGTATATTACACCTTTTTCAGTTTTTCTCTACGTACACGCCGAGGCTGCTCTCATAATATATCTGCCGCTTCCTGCCTGGCTACCTCTGAACTTGGATTGAAGATGCCTGCAAAATGTGATGAATCACGGATCTATTTGTACATGAGTTGATTTTGAATGCCTCAAGGCTTCTTAGGATGTGCTTCTGACCTCATTTGACTGACAGAGTGTTGGAAATTCACATGGTTCAACCCCAGCTCCCAATGGACCCAAGTGGTGTCATTCTGGAAGGGATGGTTATTGCGAGAAGAATCCGTCGAGTCCGGCTACGTGCATAGAATTTCTGACCACTGTAAGGCAGCAAAGAAAGCAGTACCCCGTAGAAAGGACCGGTGGAGAGCCGCTTGGGTTCCTGAATTTGAAATGCTACGGCCTTGAGGAGATGTAAGCGTCCAAAACGAACCTTTACACCATTGGACCGGTTTCCATTCCCAAAGGGACTTGCAGTGTGGTTTTGCCGCGCAACAAGCGACCGCACGATACACGTACAAGATTGGCTTCCAACTTGAACTTGGTTGTTCAGGTTCTCCTGCGATATAGGACTTCCTCCCTTCTCCAGCGCCCTTTCAGCCAGGACACGAGTTGACCTTGTGCTCGGTCCTGACTTTAACTTCGTTTCTTACCACGAAAAATCACTTCCAGACCCATTCTACGTTCCGTTCTCGAAACTATCAACTTTATACCATACTTTCAGCCATTCAACGCCGCTTCGGTGCCCCCTAATCGTCAATCGGCCAATCGTCGTGGACGCACACTTCCCCTGTTCCAAAGGATTTCCTTTTACTGGGACAATTCTCTTTGTTGTAGAATCAGGACCTCTTCCTCTTTCCCTCCACACGAAGTGTTCACCTTCTCGCAGTTCTTTATCCCCATCCCACCTTTTATCTCAACTTCCATTTAAACTGCGATACACCCTTTCTCTGTATTCCCCGTCCGGATTTCTTCATTCCTTCGCCCTCTGTCAGGTACATTGAACACCCTAGGAGACTAGCAAATCGCCTGTCACGTCAAAGAAATGCTTGCCAACACCCACGAGACGCCACGACCAAGACCTCCAGCAAGAGCTCGCCGCACTTCCAACTACCATAAGCCAGCTACGCCGCCTCCAGCCTACGCTCCATCGTCCGCGGACACGCCGGGGGTCAAATCCAAGCTCAGCCCCACGGGGACGAACACCACACAACGTCAGCCACGCCTGGACACCCTCCTCGGCTCCCCTATGATTGCCACCTATCAGAAAATGGGCTGGGAGTCCCCTGTCGAGGCCTCGGTTGACTCTCAAGATCAACAGGGTCAACAGTATCAAACGCTCGGGACGTATGAAGCTGACATGGAGAAGAAGGACATCGCAGCGTGGCTGGCGGAGCGGAGTAAAGAGGAGCTAAATGAATTGCTTGGAAAAGCGGGCGATTTGATCAAAGAACGCGAAACGGGTATGTTTTCTCTTTATTTTTAGTCCCCCTTCCCCCCACGGTTTTACTTCCGCGTCTTTGCTCGTGCTCCACTGTCTTGGAAGGGCACGAAGACGCATCTCGGGCTCTCGAATTAGGTGGCTGACGGTGACCCTTTTCTTCTTTACAACCTGCAACCCTTGGGCTACACCTCGTGGTCGGATATCTCGAATCGGCCCTCGGGTTGGGTGAAACAGAGTTAGGTCATACTGCTGCAGCCGTTAAAAGTTTATACGAAAACAACGTCGCGCTCAAGCATAAGCATCAGACCCTGCTCGGACGCCTTCCTCTCTCCCCCATTGCTTCTCCTGCCATGTCCCCAGTACCTCTATCACGCACCCCTTCGTCCAGTCTCAGCCGCTCGACTTCGGATTCAATTATCAGTGCCGCGAATTCCCCGTATCCTACATACAGAGCCCCCGGCGGCGTCCATGTCGGAGGAGGACGGAGGATATCCGTTACACCAGCTGATATATCACTCCTCGCTGACCAGAACGCCGAGCTCCTCGACAAACTAGAGAGATTAGAAGCAGACGCACAAGTTTCTGATCAATCTGGGCGACGAGTATTAAAGCGTCTGGAGAAGGAAATCGCAACCTTACGCGAAGAGCTGGAGAAGACTCAAGCACGTAGTCAAGAGTTGGAAGAGAAAGCAAAGAACAATTTTGATGCAGAGAAGGCTGTCGAAGAAGCATGGAGAAAGAAGGAGAGAGGAGCTCGGTTGAGAGCCTCAAGGTACAATGCGCATGATCACGGAGATCCCGATGAGGAGACGGAAATCAGGGACTTTGCACCTGGAAGTGCCGCGTTTGGTGGTCCTGGATCAGTGCTATTCCCCACTAGCGGCTCCAGCTCACAGCCAGGCTCCGCGCCAGGAAGTGGGCGAACAGGCCGAAAATCGCTTCAAACATCCCCCTCCGTTGAATGGAACGCAGTGCCGTTGGAGAACGCTCTTATATCACAATTATTGGAGAAAATCAAGGAGCTAGAAGATACCAACTCGCGGATCATTGAACAGCAGATAGAGACGAAGAACCAGCTTCAGGCCGTGCAAAAGGACACCGAGAACATTACAAAGGTCTACGAAGCATTGGCCGATCACCCTGACGGCGAAGTGGAACTTGTGGATGGTCAGGACGAAGAGGATCATGCGCTTCCCACCTCTGCTTCAGAAGCCACGGTACGTTCGCGAAGCACCAGACGAAGGACAGTTAGTGCGATCGATTCGTACGACGATACTGCACTGCTGGGTTACTCCGGCGGACACCACAGGTCCAGGAAATCTGTGATAGATCTTTTTGAGCCGCAGTCCGCAAGGAAAGCAAGCGAAACTGTACGCTTTGCTCGGTCCAAACCCCTCAACCTCCCCGTTCCATTCCCTTCCAGCACTCATAATCATAAACACTCGTGGTCTTTGAGCAGTACTGGCCTAACCTCCCCAGCCCTTTCTTCTCTAAGTCTCGCTACTCCGCCGTATCAGCGTCCATTGGACCTTTCACCTATTGATCACTCTCGACCTACACTCCAGAGTGAATTAGGAGGTGCATATAGTTGGGGCTTGAATGATAAGCAACATCTCCGAACCAGTAGTATATATGAACTCGCTGGGATATCAGCACCTAATTCGCCTTCGCCGACCCCGCAGGTCCGATTATCGACTGCAACTCCTCCAATGAATGGAGGCATGAATGTCGTGGGTTCACCATGCGTCTCAGAGCACACCTCCACCACCACGTCTGGCGTCCTCCCTACACCCGACTCATTCGCCAATAGCGCCCTTAAGCTTTCCATTGAACCTCCTACACCTGATAGATTGGCCTTGGAGAAAGCAGGCTCGATCGGTAGGGCACGATACCAAAAGATGACGCAGACCGTCAGATCCAGGACTAGTCGATGGGTTGACGGGAGATTTGCGGATACTCTTTCTGGAATGGTGAGAGATGACGGTCATTCGGAGATTGGTGATGAAGATGCCCTTGAGTTAAGACACTTTGGTGAGCCTGAGGGTGGAGAGGGGGATGTGGGTAGGCCCGTTACGCCTTTGCCTATCCGGTTAGCATCGGCTATCGACACCGTCATGGAAAGCTTCCATGGGCGATATGGCTCCTCTGACGGAAAGGAAACACAAACAAGCGATGAAGAGGATAGCACTCCCGGAAGGGTTGTAAGAGCCAGAGACGCGGGTGCCAGTGCGCCAGCCAAATCCCAGAGAACTGGTATAGTTGGGTTCGTGCTCGAGATTTGGTTGTGGCTCCAGTTCTGTGTTATCATCCTCGTATTCTTGTGGGCCATGGCCAAGAGAGGGCCAAAGTCGGTTTTGGGAGAGGCAGAACACAGGAGAGCGTCAATCCGTCGGTGATACTCCAATTAACCTTTCTACCTGGCCCTCCTGCCCACCCACCAATCATCTACAATGCTTCATCGCCGTCCTATGCTTTTGATTCAATCTTGTTGTCCCATATGTCGTCTTTTGTTTTATTCCTGTTGCCCATCATCCTTCCTGCTTTCATCTGCATATATATTTTATCTGCAACCACAGTAGTATATAGAAAAACCAAACTTGGAGGAAATAGGCACATTCATTCATCTTCTCTTTCATCTCTCATACATATCCCACAACTCGGTACCTTCATTTCGTCCATCTATTTTCTCCACTCGTCGCTCTGATTCGCTGCGCATACGTTTTCAGTCTGGTTTACGTTTGCTCGCATTGAATCACCTGAGCTACTCTTTGGATAACGGAATACGATTAGCTGCTGCGTTTGTATTTCGGCATGCATGTTACACATCAATCTTTATATGCAAACAGACTCTCTTCATTCATTTCACCGTTCATTTTATCGTAGGCGCTGTACTTGAGCTTGGACAATCATAGGAATCGAATTTGCGGTCACGTGCAAAAATCTGCAAGAGGCAGATTTGCAAATGTACTCGAAGATATATGTATTCTTCCGTTCTATATCTCAGCTAGTCCGCCAGGTGACTTGCGCAAAATGGCTCGTAAAGCGCCAAAGCCAGCTTCGTCTGAGGCTCCATCTCCTCACAAGGATTCTCTTACGCCGAAAAAGCGCAAAAGAGACCCTGTCCCGGAGGCAGTACGACCCGTAGTGGACGATGATAGTGAAGATGAGAGCGAGGAGGTCTCGAGTAGCGACGATGAAGAATCGGAGGCCAGTACAAATGAGGAAGAGGAGGAGCAAGCGGAAGTCAAATCGCCACCAAAAGGCAAAGGGAAAGCAAAAGGAAAAGGAGACGCACCCCAAAAGAAGACTCAGGTGGCGAGTGATGATGATGGAGAGCAGGACGACGAGGACGAAGCTATGCAAGACGAGCCAACTCTGTCGCATGCAGAGAAGCGTCGACAGCGCAAACGAGAACAAAAGCTGCAAAAACTCACGCAGCACCAGGAAGGACCACAACGGGATGATATCAAGCGGCCTTCCAAGAAGCAGAAGCTCCAGGATGGGTCTGCAAAGGTTGTTGCACCTACAGCTGAGGGTGGAAGGCAAAATTCGGTGTGGGTTGGAAATCTGTCGTATAAAACTACAGTGGACGATTTGAAGAAGTTCTTTGGCGAGTGTGGAGAGATTACGAGGGTTAATATGCCTATGAGGATTCCTAACACTCCTGGTGCTAATGGGTTTGGGCAGATGAAGAAGGGTGAAAATCGTGGGTCCGTCTTTCACCCCCAGTATCGAGTTTGTTAATGACACCAGCCAATCCGCCTCTAGCTTCGCCTATGTGGATTTTGCTACGCCAGACGGTAAAATAGCAGCAATTGCATTGTCAGAGCAGCCTTTGACCGGGCGGAAATTGCTCATTAAAGATGGTACATCCTTCATTCTCTCCATTCAATTCGGCTCTAATATGCCGTAGGTGACGACTTCACTGGGCGCCCAGTACCTGAGGGAACTGCCCCAACCACCAGTTCACAAACGCACTCCAAGACTGCTCAAAAAATTCTCAAGGTCCAGAAGCAACCTCCAGCACCTACGCTATTCCTAGGGAATTTAGGATTTGAGACTACAGAAGCTGATATCAAGATGCTATTCGAAGCTCATAAACACCCTCGGCCACAGAAGAGTGAAGGAGAGGCCAAGAGCGCTGGAAATGGCAAAGAGGCGAGCGACGAGTGGATAAGAAAAATTCGGATGGGGACGTTCGAGGATAGTGGAGCATGTAAAGGGTGTGTATACTTTAATCAGCACTTCTTCCTTCTCTTGAACCGCCGGAGAACGACTTTGAGAGCCTATGCTCGCTTAGCTCTTGGCGGTGGAATTCTGATCTCTTCCCTGCTTTACTGGGTTCTGATTTCGCTGCCATCACGATTCTAGGTTCGCGTTCGTTGATTTTGTGTCAACAGAAGCAGCCACCTCTGTGCTAATCAATCCGAAAAATCATCGACTGAATGGTCGACAGCTAGTTGTAGAATATGCCAGCATAGATGCTGTAAAACGAGGCGCGTCAAAGCACCTCGTCGCTGATGGCAGTGCCCCGCAAAAGGGCAAGAAGAGAGGTGGCGACAATGGCCTAGGAAGAGGTGATGTGGAGGGAGTTAAGCCAAAGAAAGATTCAGCCTATGACAAGGAGGATACTAAGGATGATGGCGGAAGGGTCAACAAGGCTCCGAATGATGATAACCAAGAAACAGAGCCGAAAGTTGTGGAGAAGAGGAAGGTGGGAGGAGGTCCGAGAATCAGTGGAGGGCAGAGAGGGCCAAAGCACAGGCCCAAACCGGGTGCAGCTCTGGCTACCGCGAAGCGAGAATCTGTTGCTATTATGCCTAGTCAAGGCAAGAAGATCAAGTTTGGAGAGTAAGAGTTTTTCATATAGACCAATACCCAGATGTACGCGCATGTAATAGTCAGTACTGATGTCTCAGCGACCAGTGAACATCGCACTCGAGCCTTGGTTGGAAGAGCAGCATTTAAACATGATTAGACTTCAGAGATACAAGCTTGAGAAAGGGCTACTGGTAACAATCGTATATATACACCCCCGACCCAGCTCAACTTTCCAGTTCCGATTATCATAGCCAAAAGCATGGCAAGGCAAGCTTCAACTACGGCGCTCGAAAAAGAGAAAGGCAAGAGGGCACGGATGATACAAAAATAATTATTTCGGCGTAAAACTTCAACAAAATGTCCTACAAGCATTTTTGTTCTATTCAGCCATCGAGGCCTCACTCGACCGACTGCGAAGGGATCCACTGTCGTCTCCTTCCTCCTCTGAATCCTCTTGCACCATACCAACTTCGTATTCACCGCATACGTCCCACCTCGAACCTTCAGCAGCTGCAGAGACGTATTTGACGAATCTCATCACCCTCTCGTCTCGCAAGACCAGTAGTAGACGATTAAATCCAGGTTGGACAGTCAAGAGTGTGCTATCTTCCTCTTCTCCCTCTTCTTCGTCCTCATCCATGGGAACAGGCGAGTTGGAGCTGCTCCGTCTATCTGCGCCGTTGCGAGGTGATCCACTGCCATTTCCGCTTGCGTGTTTACTACTTGAAGCCCCACCGTTGCGCTGGGATGGTGACGACGACGACGAAGTGCCATTGATTTTTGATGGTGCAGGCTCAGGGATTGCTGGCTTGGATTTCTTGTGAACGCTAGAGCGATAGACAGCTGGATCATCTTCTTCATCGTGGGGTGCCATATAACACTAAACGTTGTCAATTAGCGATCGAATAGGGCTAAACCCGTCAAGGGATGCAAACCTCCCAGCCACCCCACTCAGCTTGCCATCCGTGAACAACGGGGTGATGTGCTCTTCTCTTGCTCTTATCGCCATCCCTCGTCGTTTGCTGTACTTCCGGTGTCAATCCAAGTACCACATCCAGCCGGGCCTCCTTCTCTTCACTCGTAGCTAGTGTGTAATCCAAACCAGGTCTAAACCTCCTGGCTTCCGACGAATACCTCAACGGCAACAAATGCGATACAATAGCCAGCCACGCCCTAAACGCCGGACTGGGGAACAGCTCGTCCTGCAAACTCCTCAAGATCTCGTCTGAAGAGCCATGTGCAGCTCGTGGTGAAACGGCCTCTGCAGGACCATCTTTTTCGTGAGGTTTCAAGACACAGTATCGCCATTTATGTGGAGGACCTTTAATGGTCCAAGTTCCGTTCGTGCCGCAGCTGTGTGAGGGGATGAGGCCTACTCGATCTTTCCCAAGTCCGTCTTTGGTATCTAGCTCGCGCAAACGAGGTTCCAGGCTTTCTGCGAGAGCATTGCAGAGGAAGGAATGAAGTTCAAGTGATGATTCCTCTACAAATCGGGCTGCTAGAGCCCTCATCGTGCGGGGTTGCAGGTAGACGGGGTTGAGGAATTCGGACAGGAAAGCAATGTGCTCTTCTGACAGTCCAGCATCAGGAAGCGGAGCAGGGGTACTCTCAGGGTACGCATTGAACTGGGTTTCTGTTGATGCCTGAGAACGATGTTGAGTCAAAATGCGCTCCCTGGAGATGCTGTGAGCATACCAATTGCTCTCTTGAGCTCTTAAAAATCTCTGAGGTAGGTGGATCAGGTACATATCCTTCTTCACCCTCTTGAGCAGCATGGAACCAGCCAGATATACTTAGTCTCTCTCTTCCATCCTCTCTCTCGCCGCCAACGACAACCTCCTCAACTGAGTGGAAACTCCTTCCGGGCTGGACTTCGAAGAAGATAAACTGGTTCCAGCTTGGCGGAATGCTCTTGGAGGGTACGCTCTCCGGCTCGAGTTGCCCGTCTTCACCGGATTTCACGGGATATAGCTCCAAAGCCCCTCCCCATTCTTTCTGCCACAGCTGGTAGTGGGGCAGTGGCATGTAGAGGATGTACGATACGCGTCGCGTACCGATCACATCATCATGATTGAGAAGGTGACAGCCTTTTGTGTACGAATTGACGGACATGTCTTGTTTTTTACCGGACAGTGGACCGCACCCGGTTACGGTTTGTAGGAACTGCCGGAATTTGGGCGAGTAGAGAGCATCGCGAAGAGCAAGGAGGTTAGGAAGAAGGGATATTTGCGATGAAGTGAGGTAGTTCAGAGAGGCAAGGTCTCCAGTCTGATTCACCTGGATATATGCGTGATAAAACGACGTTTGTTAGCAGGGCCACCTGGGGTAAATAATATCTAACGGGCGATTGAGAACGACGAAACGTGTAGGCCTCGCGTCGCGTCTACGCCCTGAATCAGTTTCCCAGGGAGTCCAAGGCGTAGCCGGAGAATTGACAGACAGGCAGGGACGCGAGCGGGAGAAGAGACGGATCAATGGGCCAACGTCAAAGCTGGACCGGGCTGGACCCACTCGATAATTAACCTCCACACTTGTCGAGGTGAAGTGAAATCAGCGGGTGCCCGAGAGACGACAAGACATCAGGGCTCATGACGCAAGACGCCAGAAGAGTAGCGACCCTTGCGCAAGAAAAAATTTGCAAAATCTACAAGAGGGGAGACTATAGACCCACCTTGTAGATGTCCGTCTCTTTCTCGGTGAAATTCAGTTCACTCAGGCACTCATCCTTGACCTTCTTCAGTAATTCATCACGGAACAGTTTCTCCACCATCGCATACTTGTAAGGCTGGTTAGATGAGTATGCAGTATTGAGCTTCGCGACATTGTTATGATCAAATAGCTCGGGTAAGAAAGCGTCTGCGGGATCTGCTAGTTGGCCCAACACACTCCCAATCGCAACTGGTTGGATGGGGTGACCATTGCTGTGCGAAACCCCATTCCCGTTGGCCTTGGGTACCGGGATCTTTTGCTCATTTTGGGTGGATTCCGGCCTCACTTTAGATGTGACGGGGTGTCCATTTCCATTAACCCCTGCTGTGGACGAACGAACTCATCAGTTGCATAACCGGTAATTATGGCAGGCCGAAGTACCATGTGAGAGTTTCTGTCTCTTCGTGGCTGTAGGGGACTCCAGAGCGTCTGGGGATGCTGAACGTCTGTTATCTTTGGTCATACTTCTTGACGTGGGGCCTGCTGGTCGTAACGGGATATTATGTCGATGGGTACTTTTGTGATATAGTTAGTCGTATACGATCGTGAAACGCGGTTAGATGACCCTCAAAAGCGAATTCGAAATTTTTGATGATTGAAGTAATTCGTTAAAGTGCGGCGGTAAGCTGTGGTGATAGTGGGTGCGACGCAAGTTTGGCCTTTTGGGATTGTCGTCCGGGCTGGTAGTCCACAGGCGCAGGCTAAACTACGGAGCAGCAGGAGAGGATGCGTAGGGCGTTGCGGTGGTTGGAGGTGGAGTGTGTGGGTGTTTACAGAACTGGCCTCTCAGCACGCGGGAATCAAGTGACCAGGTTTGGCTGAGAGCAGAAGGGCATCAGAATAGGCGTTTTAATTCTAATGAGGATAGAAGCTGAGAACGCGACCAGAAGTGCGCATACTCACGCGTCAAGCTTTTGATATCCTACTCCGGGACAGCAGACTCTGACCAGGTGCTGGCCGCAGATAGGACTTGGTGGGGGGAAGGAAGGAAGGAGATGAGGATATCAGGTGGGTATGGCAAGTGCAATAAGAAGGGCTAGCAGATAGCTGACGAGAGTCGATCTGGGCCTAGATGCACGGCAAACGAATTCAGTCGAGATTCCCGGGGCTTGATTGTTTGTGATAAAAAATGATGGCACAACCCCGATGCAGGAGGGAGATCTGACCCAGCACTCCGTGGAGCTTGCGCGGTCCAACGCGAATGTAGGGCAGCGCTCTAATTGGTCTCCCTGTTGGCTGCAAGAAAGTCGGCAGGGCATGTCACCAACACGTACGAGTGGGTCCCTTGGCTCACATCCTGCTACCGTTCACGACATCGGCTAGAAGCTGCAATTTTTGAGGCGCAGCTAGCTGGGCTTGTCGAGAACTAGCCGTTATGAGCCACGAGACTCGCCCTCTGTTGCCGAATCGCAGAAATGGTGGGCGCCCGTTCACATTCTAGACCACTGACTAACCCATGATCTCCCGACAGGCACTGGCTTGCAGACGCATGTACGCCGCACGGGGACGAGAGCACCATGAGAGTTTCACCTCCAGCAGTCTCAAAGGCACGCTTTCGCCATGGTTTGCTCTGCTCCAGCTATGAACCACTGCACCCGTGTCCACTCGCACGACTGGCACCCGCCACAGAAGTATTACCACATCCATGCTCGACACTTCCAAGAATCCTAGCTCCAATGTTGTATTCCCGTTCACATGCATCAACGAGCGACCAAAGTTCCACAACCACAATGCCAGCAGTCGGGTCCAATCACCAGATTGCGATCCTCCCCCATGGGCTATATTCACCTATTCACCGGGTCTCGACACCAGGTCTGGACTCGGGATCGCTTCGGGGGCGGTAACTCACACCTTAAGACCTTACAGCGCGCACCATGCTAAATTGACCCATATGGGCGATCTTCGATGCAGTATGTATCTCGGTCTGGCCAAAGGTCCTACTCTATGGTGGGGCGCAGTGTGGAGATTGGAGTCACCCTTATTTGTTTCTTCATTCAGTAGCATACCGGACATGCCCTAGTAGCGTCACGGTGTTCAAGATTCAATGTATCTCACATATAGCTACTGTGTTCTCCTTGACCAGCAGGTGCTGGATGACATGACGTAGAAACGTTGAGAAAATCCAAATCTTTGGATTCTATCCCCGTATAGCTTTCCGTACAATATAAGGTATGCCCTTTCCAACATCAAGCTCGTGAGTCGAGAATTGTTTCCGAAATACATATACATGAAGACCGTAAGCCAAACCCTTTTCTGATCCTTACCAACACAACCTGTGCTTATCACAACACAAAGTCATCATAACTCGGGCCGACCAGATAGCGTTGGGATGCATAGATTTGGGAGGCAATGTACAACAAGGAGTGCAGTAGCGAACAAGTAGAACGGCAGGCGACAGAAAACGAGACGAGAAAGGAGCCATTCGCCCAATAATAATCGATGGGCAAACGACTCCGGAAGACAAGAGAGATGCATAGATACGGACTAACCATGAATAAGTACGGCGTCCGATTAAAGTCATCGCACGAAAATGGGGGGCTGGTGGTATGTACATTGCATCATCGTAATGGTATAACGCCTGTCAGGCGATACCCTAGTGATTGACTGGGATATGAATACAAGGAGTGCAGTGCTAGAGGGCGTGAATACTATGGTAACGTCGAGACTTAAACCTTAATTGTCACATCTTTATAAGAAGGTAGCGAGTCTGACGAGGACGACCTTGAAGAGCGACGAGGGCCATGCCGGTGGTGACGATGAGCGCGATGAGAGTGGTGGTGGCTAAATGAACTCGATACTTGGGTTAACGTGGCTGCCGTTGCTTGGGAAGCGGAAGGGCGTAGTTGTGTGACCAATGCCTCGGTGGCTGTATCTCGCAGATCTTGTGCCAACTCTGCCGGCAGCGAGCTCATCGGAATAGGAGCGTAAATGACTGGCTCGTAATCTTCTTCGTAATCGACTGGCAGTGGCTCCGATGGTGAACGAGGCAGAAGAAGGATTCTTTGTTGAAGCTGAATAACGCCGTCGGAATCGGGGATATCACGGTAGGTTGGTAATACGCTTGCCGTAGCTTGATCATGCCGGGCCAAATACGAATAATATCTTGAAACGGCAAGCAAGAAATGAAGCTGTAATCATTAATGATGAGTAAGTGCACCAACGAGGCAAATGTTAGATGGTATGATGCTCAAATGGGGATAACTGGCCTCGTGTATGGAAAAGACAGAAGGAAGTAAGACACTCACGCGAATAACAGTCAAGATGACCATGAATGCGACGAATGCCAGAACCGCCCGCTCTAGCCATCTTTCGCAATTCTCTAGGTTCAGTCCCATCTCTAGTACATCGCGCAAAAGCTCAGGGTGATGTGAGAGTTCTTCACAGACACCTGCGCGGGCGGACGTTTGGAAAGCTCCATAAGTGGCCAGCAGCGTAAAGAACGTGCAAAATGAAAAGTCGACGATAGAGTAGTCGCGATAAGCCCGTACGAGAGAGGGCTTGTGCTGTATAAATAGAAAGACAGGGTGCGTTAGGTTCTGAGGGTAGCCGGCGATAACAGGGTCGATTGGAACACCCCCACAAAGCACGAAGGCATAGTGCAGTGAGGCGATGAATGGAAGAACGTAGATAGAGTGGAATAAGGTGGAACTAATCGTGCGAGGACATACCTTTGCGATACCAATGAGGCCGGTTGTGCAGACAGAGGCTGCTGAGGCAAAGTAGGCGAATAACAATAGCCATATGACCTTGACGCCATCGATTGTCCACCTCCCTACGGATGCTTCCCACTCACTCTCAGGCTCCCATTTGAAGGACCGCCAAGCAGCAAGGACTTGAAGTGTGAAAATGCTGTTGGTAACAACCCCAAACAGCGCAATGGCCAACGAGGCGGATCTACAATGAGAGCTTTTGGTGAGGCTACTGAAGTTGGACGGAAGCATTGAAACAGTATTAGGCGCAAGTAATCAATGAATAAGGGAGATTGGACGGAGGGGGAACGAAGGTTAATTGCTGCAGCTGCACTTAAAGGGGAGGAGGTATGTGCAAGACGACGAACACACCTTGAGGGGAAGAATGGCGCCATTTGCAATAGTCAAGGACAAAAGGTCCTGCTGCGATTGAACGACTTTTCGGGGCTTGGGAGAGTGGGACGAAAAGGTGGCAGGATCTAAAGCAAAGGAGGGAACGAGGTAAGTCGTGTCGGCTCAATCAGCCTGATTCCTTGATGTAATCCTTTCTCACGCCCTTCTATCCCGTCAGCACCGTCACTCAACTCTCCCACTCAAGCAATTCATCCCTTCATTTTGCTTCCTTTGTTTGCCATCGAGAGCCCCTATAATGCTCATGGACTTTATTATCCCCTACGCCAGATGGAGCACCAATTTGGCGCAACAGCGACTGCAGTTGGGAAGCACGACGCTCATCAAGTGCGCGCAGCAGTAAGTTCTGCGCACGCAGTCAAGGCGTAAAGTCACGCCACAACAACTCATGAGGCAATCGACCGTGTCTGTGGTCCTGTGGATCCCGCTCGGCGCCGACAGGACTACGACACTGATGACACTGACTCAGGATTCATGACAAATCAGACCACTCTGCGCCTTCTGTTGTTGCCCCATGTCTAGCATAATTCCGAAATTCAACGTGGCTTGTGTTGTAGTTATTGCTCGTTTCTTGTATTCAACCTTTTGAACTTTCACGCCCAGTGACAGCAATAAATCTAGGCGACGCTAAGCGAAGTAGTTTCAAATCTCGATCCACGGCGCGGTGTTGTCCTTCCTCTTGGAGACCAAACAAACGCGTCAGTCACGTGCCCTTCCAGCTTCCTCCGGAAAGCTGCTCAATCCAGAATTCGTACCAACATAGCTGTTCTCAGTCTCCAGGGAATCAATGTCCTATATAGACCCAAAAGCTGCAGAGAAATCATACCGACCCAAGGCCGGTGTACGTTTAACCGATTCCCTCCGTCACTTCATATTCCTGACATGAACCCTCAACCTTCATAAAACACCCACGATAACAGTCCATGTCACCCGGCCTCAAACGTGCTAGAGAACCCTACAGACTCCGAAATGCAATCACCGGCCTTGCACTCGGTCTCTTCTCAGTTGGTGTATGGGCCTGGAGCATCAGCGCCGTCAAACAAGATCAATTTGACGATATAGACGACGAGGCCAGAGAGCTCATCAAATCAAGAGAACAAGCTTCCTCGTCTGCGTCGACATCGGGTACATCAAACAAGGAGGTTGTAGGCGGGTCTGGCGTTGGGACAGGTACGACTGGCGTGGTGAGAATAGGAAGTGGGGCGACGGGAGCGGACTCTGCGAGAAGTACTAGCAGGGAAGATGATGCCGTATTGGACGCTGTTTCAGTCGTCGTGAGTCCGCCTATACCGCTGCCACCGCCGACATCAGAACCCGTCAACGGTGGTCCTACAATAATAACGCCACCGCGAGGCATATTGCAACACCTCGATGCAAGATTCCCAAGATTGTTGGATCCCAAGACTAAGACGGTAGTTTGGGGTGCGCCGCCGTTGGATAACATTGGGAAGCTGTCGGATCGTACGTCGTAATACGGTCCGATAGTGCGGGATGGGGGGAGGAAGTGAAGAAAGTTACGACTATGATATTACCACCTGCTTTCGATTACATCGCTAATGCCTTGTTGATCAATATAACACTCATCTCACCACACAACCTCTTCAACATCTTAAAATTTCGATACGATGGTCTTGGAATGACTGTCTAGTTGTGGGTAAATGCAAGCACAGTCCGATCTAGCGACAAAAGCGACAACAGATGCGATTTGTACATATGACGAGGGCTAGCAAGTGACACTAATGGATATAATGAACATAAAGGACAGTTGCAGGATGGACATATTGGGCATAATGCGAACGTTGGTGGTCTATTACCAAGGTTCAATGAACATCAAGAGACGTAAAAAGTCATGCATGGACATAATCAAAGTCTGATAAAAGGATGCATACAAAGAACAAGAAAAATCGTTCAACGAGTTGACGCAGAGAAAAAAAGATACCACAATCAGCCAAGACCCCAAATACCAGCCTTCCTAACGCCCTCTACAAGGGCGTCCACATTACCCAACATGGTTCCCAGATATTCTTTCTTCTGTTCCGTAGTCTTGACCAACACAGATGCAGAGTTTTGACGTCTTCTGCTCTTGACCTCTTTGGGGGAATTTTCCTTGTCTCGAGTCTGCCCGCTCCGCCTGGGGACGAAAGCAGGACCTAGATCCCGGGACTTGTCATTGTTGACATCTCCTAAACTGCGGGAACCGCTGCCCTTCGAGAGGGCAGAGAGGCTCTTTCCTCTAGAGTGGGCAGGTCCACTCCGCTCACTGAGGCTCATCATGGCACCTGTGAGGGAACTAGCAGCACTGTCGCTTGATCGAATCCTGTTGTGGCTGTTTAGAGGGGTATGAGGAATGCCGGAGGGTTCCATTCCAGAGACGGAGTTTCCAGAGGGTGAACTGGCTGTGCGTTCGATTGCAGAAGGTTTCTGAGGGCTTAATGGGGTGTAGTCCACGTCCTTGTTGAACATGTGAAGGGGCTTTGTTTGCAGTTGAAGCTGTGCGTCTCGGTGGGCACGCCTTGAAACTGGTGTTTGTGCTATTCTTGAACTTCGAGAAGACGGTGGTGGCGATTGGGGTGGTGTCTTTGAACTTGCGCGAGATACAGAGGGTGGTAGTGGTTGCTGTAATTGCTGCTGTTGACGGGTATAGTTCTGAAGAAGTTGCAGAGCGGATTGTTTATCCTGTGGATTTGATGTAGGGAATGGCACAGAACCGACAGACGATGCACTTGTTACAGATGATACAGAGGAATGCGATGAGTGAGATGAAGTTGAAGTTGATCTTGAAGATGATGAGTCGTTCAAACTAAGCTCGGAAGATGGAAAGATGGAGGATGAAATTGAAGGCCTTCGAGTAGATGGAAGGCTCGGCGCAAAACCATTTACGTAGGGCTTTTTTGGTGATACCCTCGATTGCTGCTGGGGTGCAGGGGTGTGCGGAGTGGATTGAGAAGATGAGAGATCATTGTCACCGGCCATCGGTGATTCGTCCAAAAGGTAAAAGTATAAAAACTCTAGACACTTCATTCTGGAACCGTAACGTTAGGGAGAGAGTAAGAGTAGATTAGCAATAAGCTTACAGACCTGACTTCTCGAGGAGTCCCAGCTCGCTTGAGGATTTTGACGACGACCTGAACACCCTGAACTTCTTCGAATGTGCGTAGTGCTTGAGAAGAGTCCACCAAAATACACAAAAGGGTATCGAGAACGACAGAGGTCAATGGTGGAGTTGATGTATGGGATCCGGGATGCTCGGAATTTGGGCCTGGGTTGGGAACGGGTATAGCAGAGAGATAACGGGATGCCAACAATAGGTCCAATAGTATCTAAGTATTGTGCTTGTTTAGTATTGAATCCCTATCGCGATTGCATATTTACTGCACACCTCTAATGCGTATTTTCTGCCCAAGGCAGCTTTACTTGCAGGATGATTGAGAGCTATGCCCTGGATAAGCGATAATGCCAGCGATAATTGGGACGCGAGGTAGACTGCATCAACCTCCTGGTCGTCTTTACGAATGTAAGAACATGACGTTGTATCGGCAATAATATCAGAGCTCACCATCTATTGAACCCTTGTTCGTTAATAGCTCCAAACGTAGTGTAGAAGTAGCGAGCCAAGGCAAAATTCGTGTCGGTACTGCAATCGTCCCTCAGCTTTCTGAAGCCTTTCAGGTAGAGCCAAGTACCTACCATTGCACTCGAAGGTATACTGCAATGCGAGGAAATGGTCGTGTGCTTCTGGAGATGGGCTTGTTGGTGCACATGCAGCAGTGATCAACTGTTCAATCACTCTTAAACTCTTCGTTCTGTCACGCATGCAGATTCTGGGCGAGGATATCTATTGTTGGAAAGGGACCCACAGAGTCAATATAATTAAAAGAAAATGCAAAGTGGAATGGAGACTCGCCTCGTCCAAAGCGCCTTGCAGCGCTTCCCTTGTTTTCATCAATCCGTCACTCATCTCTCGTTCTCTTTGTTCCGATCAAGTTCTTTGAGGGTGGGTCGTAAAGTTCGTGAGATGGGTCGTGCTCAGCAAAGCGAGACAAAGCGAAAGCAAAAGAAAAGCAGAAAAAGTTGTCAGGAGGACGGTATGGATACAATTGCTATAAGAGGTATTCGAAAAGGTTGAACTTCTACTACCTTATCGAGTTGTTTATGTTTGCTTTGAATTCTGCAGAAACGCGTCTGGAGGCCGGCAGCACGTGATCGAGTTCCATGGTCACATCGGTCGCACGGCTGGACGTCGGAGGGGCGCGACGAATGATGGGATATGTGGATTCCAGTATATGACAGCTTCTCTCTGATTCCCAGGTTATAAGGAACCTTGGAGCCCTCTGCCGGTCTTTCCCTTGACAACATTGTTCAAACTATACCGTAGCTCGAAATCATCAGGAGTCGCACAAAATGGCACCTATTCTGACAGTAAGCCGTTCAGCACATCTCAGCGAACGCGTCACAATGACCCATGTAAGCAATGGACCCGTCTTATCCGCTTTGTCGCCGCAGAAACCTCTCGAGTGCATATTGGTCAACCTGTTGACCCAAATCTTGACGGTGGGCAGGTCCATTGCGAGTCCTCGGATTTTCGGCGCTAACATGGATATCTAGTCGGACTTGCCTCTGCACAAGGAAAGACAATCAAGGCCTACGAGATTTCTGGATCAGCTTTGGATCCCTCTGCACAAGTTACAAATGTAGTGCTGACCGTCAATGTGCTTTTGTCACCTTTGTCCAACGAAGAAGTCAAGATAGTTCGTTGCCTGGGCTTGAACTATTCGGACCATGCTGTAAGTGCTACTAATACGAAAATCCTCCATAAAATCTTAAGCCCACCGCGCTTTGCAGGCAGAAGCTGGGCTGGCAAAGCCAGCATTCCCAATTCTTTTCTACAAACCTCTTAACTCGCTTATTGGCCCCAACTCCACAATCACAATTCCAAGGGTGACACAACCCCCACAAGAGCACCTCCCAGATTACGAGGTTGAGCTAGTCATCGTCATCGGTAGACCTGCAAAGGACGTGTCCGAGAAAGATGCGTTGGATTATGTCCTTGGATACACTGGTGCAAACGATGTGCGCACTCGCCTCGTTTTACTAATTTCCGGGGACCTGACCAAAAATACAGATTTCGTTCAGAAAGCACCAAATGGCTGTCTCGCAATGGGGCTTTTCCAAGGGATTCGGTTCGTTGTTTGCCCCCTCGTTTGTTTAGGGTACCTGCTCACATTTACCTACTAGATAACACTAATCCCCTCGGCCCTTGCTTAGTTTCTTCTACCGCCATCCCGGACCCGCAAAAACTTCCTCTCAAGTGCACTGTTAATGGCACCGTACTTCAAGACGGTACCACAGCCGACCAAATCTTCAACGTCCGTCAAACCGTTGCTTTCCTTTCCCAAGGCACCACACTCGAGCCAGGCTCCATCATCCTAACTGGGACACCCAAGGGAGTGGGTTTCGTCAAGAAGCCACCTGTGTATTTGAAGGACGGGGATAAGGTCATCGTAGAAGTTGGCGGTGGAATTGGCTCGCTGGTCAATGACGTGAAGGAGGAGCGGGCACCAACAAAGGCTAAGCTGTAGTTATAGACAAAATTGAATGTCATTTGTTCGAATAATATCCATGAATACACGAGCAGCAATACATTTTTTGCAGAGGAGCACAAGGACTATGATTACCCCTTTCAGTTTTACAATCCCAAACCACCCATAGCAATGAGCTTGGTGTTCAGGTAGTCATCGATACCATGTCCACCCTCTCTTCCCAATCCGCTTTCCTTAATACCACCAAATGGCACGACCGCCTGGCTAATGAGGCCCGTATTAACACCGACCATGCCGACTTCCAGCCTTTCTGCGACTCTCCAGACTCTTCCGATATCTCTGGAAAAGAAGTATCCTGCCAAACCGACGTCACTGTCATTCGCAAGCTTGAGGACTTCTTCCTCGGTCTCGAACTTGATCAGGGCAGCCAGGGGGCCGAAGGTCTCTTCTTGGTTGATCAAGGCAGTGGATGGAACATCGGCGAGGACGGTGGGGAGGAAGAACGAATTCTCGGGATTGTCATTGAGAGGTTTACCGCCGACGAGGACTTGGGCACCCTTGTTGACGGCATCTTCGACGTGAGAGACTACCTTGGCTAATGCCCGGGTGTGGATAAGGGGACCATGAGTGCTGACGAATGAAAGGATTGAGCAGTAAGCAAGATATTTGTGCAAAATACACGTACGTTCCCTCTTCGAGACCGTTGCCAAGTTTGAATGCTGCGACCTTTTCAGCTAGCTTGGAAGCAAAGTCCGCGTAGACAGAAGAATGAACGTAGATTCTGTTGGCACAGACGCATGTCTGGCCACTGCCTCGGAACTTGCATATCACGGCAGCTAGCGTGCATCATAAATATACGACTACTCTTGTGGGGTGAGAATACGCACCGGCGACAGCCTCGTCAATATTAGCGTCATCGAAAACAATGAAGGGTGCGTTTCCTCCGGCCTCAATGGAAATCCTGCAAAGCAACATGAGCAGAGTTCAAGCTTTTGACGTCCTGCCGTAGCTCACTTCTTGATTGTGGAAGCTGACATTCCATAGAGCAATTTTGCAACAGGCGTACTGCCTGTGAAACTGATCTTGCGGATCTCCTTGTTTTCACAAAGTTCCTTGCCAACTTCAGAAACGTTCTTTTGCGTGGTCACTACATTGATGACTCCATCCGGAATTCCGGCACGGCGGGCTAGCTAGTAGAACTTGAATAATCTGAAGTGCAGAATAGCGCTCGTCTCTTACCTCCACTAGAGCAAGACACGAGAAGGGTGTCTCTGGAGGTGGCTTGATGACGGCGGTACACCCGGCGGCTAGTGCAGCACCCAGCTTGCGGGTTATCATGGCAGACGGGAAGTTCCATGGAGTAAGAATAGAACTGTATAAATCGTCAATGACTGCTTTAAATATCACTGAAACCTTCCACGCACACGACACCTACAATACAGTTAGTGCAAGATTCTCTCTTTAGTTAGGGCTACCTACCGACAGGTTGCTTGATGACTACGTTTCGGGTGCCTGGGAAAGGGCTGGGGATATGCTCTGGATAACAGGTTAATGTTGAGCCGTTGTGATCATAATCGCGTTCGACGTACCTCCATAAACGCGCACCGCTTCCTCCGCTGTAATGAAGGCACGCATTCACCCCGGGAATGTAATCAAAGTAGCGAATATACCCACCAAACCACTGAAATAAGAGTGTCGAGCAATGAATGAACCAGCGAGGATGTGGTCTTACCTCAATAAACGATGCACTATACGTATTCTCACCCTGGAGTCATGGACGCGTTTGTATGTGCTCAGTGTTGAACAAGATCCTGGAGTGACGTACCTTTGCTTCAGCCAAAGACTTTCCATTCTCCAGAGTCTATGAAACGTGAAGTATGTGCGCATTCGACTAGGTGGAATGAGCTCACGATAATCCGACTGAGATCCTCGTGGTTCTCATGCATCAAGTTGAAGAGCTTGACCAGGATGTCATGTCGGTGCTGTCAGAGGGACAATGTGGGTCGCGTATCACGGGCGAACACGAACACGAACCTTGGCCGTAGTACGACTCCATGATGGAAAGGCTCGGGCTGCAGCATCAATGGCTTGCTTAGTCTCAGCCAGACCTAGCTCTGGCACCGTTCCGAGCACTTCGTGAGTAGCTGGGTCTATTCACGGGGTTAAGACTATGAATAGCAGCAGCATCTCGTTACGCACTTGTGACCACGATCGTATCTCCCGTCGGACTGTCCACCCAATTCCCATCGATGAAGGCTTGGAATTTGGCAAGACTAGGGTCCTGCAATCTGAACTGCGTGACGTCGTCAATCCACGGTAAGCAGACTTGAGTGGAACGTGCTTACAGCTTCAGCTTGTGCGGAGGCGATTCGTCTCATGCTGAGCAGAACTTTGGGTGGGGAGTGTTTGGGCAGACGGGACAAGCTAGTTAAGGATAAGAACTGCAACTGCACCCGGAACATGGTGGGGTGAGCACCGGACAGCCGTGCATGGTAATGACAGTGTGCTCCTCAGCCCCTCTGGGACAGCAGGGAACTGCCGGGCGAAATTTCACATCCTCGACGGCCCGCGAATGCAGGATCAGTCGTTCACTCAAGCTCGCGCATCAGTCTCGTAGGCTTTTGTGTGGGCTGCTTGGCGACACGCTCGTTACGCGCACTCTTCCACACCAGAATCAGCTAATTCTCCTTTGGTTCCGCTTTGGTTGACGAATTTCAATTACGTCCTTGATGATGCTGATGATGGGTTGACCATCGCCCGTGACAGATGTTACTCGTGACGCGATGTCACGCTCATTAACTCTCCATGAAGCGCGCCCCCACCTCTTCCTCAGCAACCCAAGGCGATCCTCAGCCCACCGCCAAGCGCACGAAGGCGAGCCAAGCTTGTGCCTCCTGTAGGAAACACAAGACCCGCTGCGAAATTTTAAACGAGTGGAATGGCACCCAATTCGCTGCCAAATGCCATCGGTGCAAGGTTTTGAATCTAGAGTGTTCATTCCAGTCTTCTGGAGGCGCCATTAGGATTACACCACAGACTATTGTCAAGCCGAACCAGAGCTCGGAGGATCCGTTTTCATTTTCTTTGCCATCGAAAATCGTTCCTTGCTCGATATTGATACCCGCCGAGGGGATCTCTTTGTCGCGATTAACGTTTCTCAACTGGACGGCAACACCGATGACATCCATCCGCGAACTCACCTATACTAAAGCTCTTTTCCCTTCACCTGACTTGCTACCAATCCCGGATAGTGTGTCGGAGAGCTTGGAGGATATTCTTTCTCCCAATCAGATACAGTCATTGCTACAATTGTGCGCGCCGGGATCTTACCTAACGATGAGCATGTAATAACCACCGTTCTTAGATTTCACCACGCATATCAGCCATGGCTTGCCTACGAACCCATCTTGGACGGCACACCGACTTTGTTCCTTGACGCCGCCCGCTGCTTAATTGCTTCATCCCATCTCGATGCGGAGACTAGATCGAATGTTGCACCTCGTTTGCACAGGCTAGTCGAGAGGCTTGCAAAAGAGCAAATATATGCACCCCCGTCGCCTTTAGCGTTCATTCAAGCTTCACAAATTCTAGCTCTATGGGCGCCGATCACCCCTACTGATAGCTTACAACCCAAAGATCCACGACTCGTGATAGCATCGTCCGTCAGCACTGCTGTGAACATGAACCTTTCTTCTGCATCTGGCCGTGTAAACAAGCTCAAGAAAGAGAAACGTGCTATGCCGGCAGAATGGAACGAACAACTGGATGGGATTCTTGATGAGGAGGTGCGGAGAACGCATCTTGTAGGTGTTCTCGATAGTAAGATTGTAATGACATAACTCATTATGGAGGCGTAGTTTGCATCGGTACTGACAACGGAACTGATGTAACGTCGTTAATTCCTCTCAACGGGTTGCACAACTAACATCATATTTCAGGCTGTGTCTTGGAACAGGAAGAAGACCATTGTCAGTGCAGTCGGAAACGGACTATCAGGCCATCGACACCTCATTATATACAACACTAGCAAGTTGTCGTGAGACCAGATTAGGACTTCGAGCAAAGTTATACAGAATAGCAGAGGGCGCCAATGATATACGCTTAATTGGCATAGAAGACCTACCGCGCTTTCATGAGGCGGCCCTCCAGATGTTATTGAGGCTGGATTTGTTTGAACGGATGATTGCGCCGTATCCTGGTATGCAATGTGCTTTATCGTTGACCTCTTAATCATCTTCTTCATTTTAGTGGTCTCACCATTCGAAAGGGATTACTTCCGTGTTCTCCACTTGCAGTTCCATGGTTGTCGACTGCTTGTCCTACACCACTTTTTACAAGAGCTACGCACTGCTCATGCGAAGACTAAAGACGATAAATCGTTTTTCCATGGCGAATGCCAAGGCACATTTATCGTGACTGTATGGGGGAGAGACGCACTCGCCTCGGCAGAGGCTACGCTCACGCAATTCTTGGCTCTTCCTCTTCAACCGCAAATGGATCTCATTTCACTCACATCGAGTAGCCCCTTCTCAAATTTTGGTCACGCTCCTAACATCATGTCGTTCATGCCCGACCATATTTTTATGCTGTTGACGCTGGCGTCCACCTGGCTGCTGGTGCCCAACATGTCGACTCACGCGATGCACAACTCCCATCTTGGAGATGTTGCAGTTGACTTGGTGAGGATGACAATGACTAGGCTGGAGTCCCTTGCTTTGTCGGACGATCACGCACCTGCGAGGTGCGCAAACTTCTTGAGGGCTTTGATTAGCGCCTGGGAGAACCTCAATGGCAACCCGAAGCTTTGCCCTCCCGGGGTTCCACATACGAATCTCAAGCCAACTACAAGGGCGACGAACTCCACCCACAGCCTTCAGGGATCGGCATCTGGTGCAGGACCCTCGACAGCTGTGCAAAATTCCGCATTCCCCAGCATGCCAGATGCAAGCCTTCTCCAAGTATATTCCCAACCCGGTGCTGACATTCCCCCTCTCGACCCCGTGTCTAGCGGCTTTTCAGTGCTTACGGATAACACACAACTACATGTGGGCCAGCCAGGCACATTTGGAGATACAGGAATTAGTTCGATGCCTTTCCCGTTCTCTGTGGACAATGGTCAGGAGATCTTGGGCCTTCACCTAACGGACACATACCAGGCGCCACAGGCGGCAGATGAAAATTTCTGGGACTCGTTCCTCGAGAATTTGATTGGCAGTTCTCAATCTCAATTTACGTAGCTCGGCAGGATTGCGTTTTCTTCATTCTGGGCTTATATGGTATGCGCAACTAGTCTCAACGAGGGTACTATTATTAATCGTGTATTTATATATGGAGCATCAGTATATGGGTCAACTAATTGGCATCTACAAACCATGCTTGGCTTTCCATTCATCAATGATACCCCGATAGTCAGAAGGGCGATAGGCCCCAAAGGTTTCAGCGAAGAATCCACCCTTCCTATTCGGGTTTAAACCCAATTCCCGGAGGAAGTGATCCATAAGCTAATGTAAACAGAAAATTGTTACATTTAATTGCTGAGAGTCGCTGTTAATGATGCCAGAACGTACCGGTATCCAATCTAGCATATAAAGTGGGAACAACCTTCCCTCCTTCGGCCACCGTGCCAGTTGGTTGGCGACTCGTTCGGCGGTCTTGATATCGACCTCTTCAGCAGGTATGGTAAGTCTTCCAGTCATATATGCATAAGCCCATAGAGACGTCACTTCAGCTTGGATGCAAGTGGAAGCCGTCCAGAAAAATCCAAGGAAAGCAAGGGAAGTGTCGCCGTTCTTGATCATCTCGGGCGGAATGATGTGGTTGTACATCCGGAAAGGTGTTTTGTCGTATATGCTCTCTTCAGTTGGGATGGCAGCCAGGAGATGAAACTGCTCCCGTAGTCTGACTTGGGCTTCAGCCTCGAGGGTACCCCACTTTTCAGCCAAGTCTGCTGGGTATTCAGACAGTGCAGTCGGTAAGCCGAGCAGGGCACCATCGCTAGGGGAGAAGAATGTCGGATATGGCGTCCATCCTGTGGCACAAATGACCATGTCGGGTTGGAGGGTATCTCCATTGCTGAGATGAACTTGGGAGTTGGACACACTCGTTATACTAGCGCGATGGACAGTGACCGAAGACGTGTCGTGAATGAATGGTATCACCTCGGGTTCCGTTATGAGCGCGACGTTGCTGACACCGAGGCCAATACTAGAATAGAAAGATCAGACCGCGGCAGACACACACAGATACATAAAATGCGTACCCTCCGGGCAAATGCACCTCTAATTTTTTTGTATTCTCGTTCTTGTTCACTTGCCCATTGTAAAGCTTTTCGCCGAACGTTCTCCAATAACCCAGGGAAAGCTTCTTGCCAATGCTATTCTTTCCACTGTGATAAAACCTATAATGCCAATTCTTCTCCGCATCGATGGATGGACAGCTAGAGATCCCAAACCGATTTCCAAATAATATCAATAGGTTTCGACCGCCCATCTTCCCCATCGTTAACGCTGGTGGCCCTCGTCCCCCTCCATTAACTCCTCCTTTCTTCTCTGCCAGGTCCCGGATGATCCAATCCACTTTCTTTCCATAACGACGCGCAATGTCGATACAATCCACGGCGAATTTCCCGCCGCCATAAACCAAGATTCGTTTTGTTTCCGGAGAGGTGATACGCTCCATGTTCTGTGGGATATACTTGGAATGAAAGACAGGAATGCCGAAGTCTTCAGCACTGCCTTGGAGTTGTTGTGGCATTTTGGGATCGCTAGTATTACCCGACGCAACAATGAGTTTATCGCATATAAGTGGTTCTGTGTCGCCTTCCACCCAAACTTTCCAGGGACGCATCTCGCTTCCACGTTGAATGACTCCACCTTCTCTCTCGATCTTGACCACCTTCGCTCCGAACCGTATGTGTTTCTTCAAGTTAAAGGTCTCGACAAACTGGTACAGGTACTTCGTAATGCGCTCAGCTGGTATAAAATCTTGAGGACCAAGTCCAGTACGATCCATAGGCATGGAGGAATATTCTATGAAGCCAGTGGGTTGCTGAGATGATAGGTGTGGATAAACACGTCCAGGGGACCATGTTCCTCCGAGCTCTGTGCTTCCCTCCAAGACAACCAGGTCGACATTGGAGTCTAAATCGAGCCAGCTTTTTCATGGATAATATGAAGATTTACTAGGGAGCCGTGCACGAAGAACACTTACGTCTTTGCGGCCATGATGCCAGTGATTCCTGTGCAATAAATGTTCATTATTATTCTCTCCACTAGTTGAGTACTTGAGTTACTCGCCTGCACCTATGACTATCACTTTTGTCATTGCGAACACCTACTCGGGCCACGAATCGAAGAGAGATGGTGGAGATTGGAATACGTTGAACTTGCAGGATCCAGTGCTGTGAACCCCATCATAAAGAGGCCCGCAGCTCCATTAGTCTACTGGATTTGGTAGATACCACGAATGGGTGAACCGTGGTCAAGACGCGTTGAACCTGGGGTTATGCCGTAAACGCCGAGCACGACACGAACTTCTGTTTGTACGTTTCATGCTTTGCACTGTGATCCCATCAACCCCTTCTGGGCATTAGGCTTCGATGAACCCATGGGTACTAATTCGAGGCAAAAGTACAGCCGAGAGTTGAGCACAGTAATCAACTAGCTAAAGTGTAACGATGCCTTCAGCAATGCTCCTTCTGGATCCCAAGATGGCGACACATGGCCTGCTTCGGCACAGTGGGGAGTGTCACTCGGAATACCAGGAACTGAGTGTCTTCGTTGATACCAGCATCATATTCACCTCCAAACCCTCGAGAAAACCCATTCCTAGTTTGGAAATCGTTATCGGCCTAGTAACAAGCAGTTACTCAGTGCATGTTTTCTCTCATCTCGTTGAATTCACTTACGACAGTGAATAGGAAATAGTCATTAGGCGCTTGTGGCCCCACTGGGGCGAGTGCTAGTGATTCCCACTTCGCGTCGATCAAGGTGTGGTCGTCCGGCTTGCCTGAGAATCCAGGGTTAATGCGCACCAGCTAATATCCGACGACGTGACGTACCGTTGTGCAGTCCAAACCGGGTGAGTTGGGAGGAATCGATGAAATCAACAAATGGAACATATTCAGCGGGCTTGACCCTTTTCACTAGTTTGCCTTTCTTGGCTATGGAGTGCTCTCGACTGTCATACTTCGTCCCGTGAATATCGGTTGCTGCCTTGATAGAGAATAGATCCACTTGCCTGCTTTTTTGTCAGACGTTACATATGCAGCTGTGGTGAGGGGTACGTACTTGTACTGCGATTTGCTGTGCCCCTTTTTGTTACCCCGTCCAGCACCATCTCTGGATAGAACGAGGAATACTCCGGGACTAACGAAGTGGATTTCATTGCACTCCAGTGCCTTGCCCTTCTTGTCCAAGGGCAACGGGACAACCCACTCGCCCACTAACTCCGGTCTGGCATTAACATCAACTACATCGTAGGCAAGTAGACGAGTATAGCGAGCGGTTTCGGCTTTATCACCACCATCCTGAATTGTCGCGGATTGTAACATTGCGTATAGCACATTTGCCTCTGGATCAAGAGTCAACGATTCGAACCCTGGGTCCCCCCTGTCAATGAGCAAATGTAAGACCAAAAGATGCTACCCTCACCATTATTGCCCGGACGCCCTGTGTGTGGATCAATAGCAGATGTGAAATTTAGTTTCCCGGATTCGTCACGCGGAAGAATTGCGTCAGGTGGTTGTATTGTTTGTAGGTGTCTTCCATTCTCTGTAAACTTATAGATATAAGGACCATATTCATCACTAATCCAATAGCTGGACGAGCGTTTTTTATTAGTACTGATCGAAAGTCGAGATGAATAAATAACTCACGTCCCATCAGGATTAACCACTAGCCCTTCAACGTCCAAAGTCAGCGGTAAATCCTTTGCAGGGATAGGCAATTCGGGGTCCGCAAACGGGCTGCCTTCTGGGTCGTCGAATTCGCGCTGTCGGGCTCTATATGCCAGCGCATCCAAACCCGTCGTACGATTTCCATCCCGTTCGAGCTCCAAGAGTGTCTTTACATATCTGACGTCAAATGTCTGTTTTGCATCTTCGTAGGATAAGGGTGCATATTTATAGTATGGTGCAAGCGTAAAGTCAAGTTCATGTCTACGAGCCTGGTAGTCGATTGTCTTGTCGCTGTATTGGGTTATACTTTGGCATGATCCAGCTGACGGGTTAGGCTACTCACACATTATATCCTCGATCCGGATGAACGAATAGAGTTCCCTTGTATTTGCCCTCGGGAAGCTGTTTCCACGTTCCATGCTTGATTGCGATGGCACTCCCTATTCCTCCCAACGTATCACCAGTAGATTCGCGAAAATCATGAGGTATAATCCCGAACCCGACTAATCCCTATCTCAACCAAGTCTGAGCAATCTTATGGGACAACGACCCGTCTACTCACCCTATTGATATAGATCTGACCATCTAGAGTCACAGAAGAGACCGTCGAGGCACTCAGACCATCGCCCAAAATTTCTTGAGATGCTTCATAGTGCAGCAAGGGGCCGCCAATAGCCAATCCGGAGTTGATAATCGGAAGTGCAGCAAATAGCGTAGCAAAGCGCAACGAATAAAACATTGGCGGGAGACTGCCTCGAGCACCCACTCTGGTGCTCTTGTGTGCGAACGGGTTCAAGATTTGCGACCATTCTCTGTGAAAGGGCAGTTATATTGTGGGCGTGTAGGGCCTCTACATAAGTGCCACCTGCCATCGGAGATCAGGTCCACCGTGTTACCAGGGTCGATGCATAGGGATTATCTCCATTGCTCCTCTGATTAATCCATATGTAATGGAATTCGAGAGAAGGGGGACATGAGGTGGAGATATGATAAAGGAGTAGACTTTGTTCTTTTATTGCTGCAGAGCCAGAGAATGAGAGGCGTGATTATTATCGGGCTCTTCCGAAATCATTCACACTATATACACTGGCAGCGCCAAACCAATAGAATTAAGGAAAGGAGGATACAAGATCACCACGTCTCTAACATGCAGTACCAAGGGAACTGCACAGGGCTGCCTTGGGTACACCTGGGAGTGTCACACGGAATACCAGAAATTGGTTGTCGACATCTAAACCAGCGTTGAACGGTTTGCCCAGAGACACACCGTCTGTGCTAATGAAGTCATTATCAGCCTGTAGGTCGCAAGCGGGTGTTATCACATTTAACACGCCGAGCATACAAGTGATCAGCACACAGGAAGCTGTCCTATTCTTGAAACAGGGACTTACGACGGTGAATAGGAAATAATCATCTGGGAATGCTGGGTCGTTAACAGGTGCAAGAGCCAACGACTCCCATTTCGCAGCAAGTAGAGTGGAATCGTTGGGTTTGCCTGAAAAGAGGGGGACAATGAGACACCCTTCGCACGCGCAATAGAAATGGAAGCAACTACCATTGTGCAAGCCAAATCGTCCCAACTCCGTAGGGTCAACGTAGTTGACGAAGGATACATACGACGCAGGTACGACGGCGCTGTTCAACTTGCCATCCTTGGCAACTGGATTCTTGGGATCGTCGAACTTGCTACCGTGGATATCAGTGGCACCGACAATGGAAAACAAATCTGCTTGTCTGCAAGACCACAGGGCTGTGTCAGGGGATAGTTACTCAGACCAGACCACAGTTATCGCTCACTTGTATTTTGAGTTATTATCATCGCCACCTCGGCCGTCGCCATCGCGAGACAGTGCCAAAAATACTCCGGGGCTCACGAACAAGATTTCACTGCAACCGAGGGTCTTTCCCTTTGCGCTAAGGGGTAGAGGTACAACCCATTCACCGACCAGTGGTGGGGGGACGCTGAGATCCGAGACGTCGTATGCGACCATTCTAGTATATCGAGCCGTTGTCTTGTCGTCGCCTCCATCTTGCATAGTTGCTGACTGAAGCATGGCATAAAGGATTTGATTCGCAGGATCAATAGTTAAGCCCTCAAATCCTGGAACACGTCAAGCATGAGTGGCTACTGCTGTGGTTTATATCCTCTCACTAACCTTGGTTTCCTTGACGGCCGGTTTCTGGATCATCATCAGACGTGAAATTAAGATCTCCATCCTCGTCAAAGGGTAGGAATGCTTTAGGTGGTTGGATAGCTTGGATGAGCTGTCCATCGGCCGAATATAGGTAGATGTACGGCCCGTATTCGTCGCTTATCCAGTACCTGATGAAGAGTAGCAAGTGAGAGGTTGAACCGGTAACAGCCAAATAACTTACGTTCCATCGGGATTGGCAACCAGACCTTCGACATCCAAAGTCAAGTGGGGCTCACTCTTCGAGGCAATAGGAAGTTCGGGGTCGGCCCTCGCTACTTGTGGGAAACCAGGCATAGCAGGTCGGAATGTTTGAGGGTCCAATCCGCTGGTCCTGGTGTTATTCCTCTCGAATTTAAGAACAGTGTTCTTATAAGTGAGTTGTAATGTCCTCTGTGCCTCCGTGAAGCTCAACGGCGTTGCACTAGAATACACGTTCAACACGAAATCGATTTCATGTTGTCGGGATTGGTAGTCGACTGTTCCATCTCTGTATACACATCGTTTTTAGTATGAGGGGAAAGTGACACCGGATGTCCGTACACATTGAATCCCCGATCGGGATGAACCACAAGCGTCCCAGTTGCAGTTGTACCATTAGACTTGAATGTCCCATGCTTGAATGCGATAGCGCTTCCTATCCCTCCAAGGGTGTCTCCAGTAGATTCCCTGAAGTTAGAGGGTATAATACCGAACCCAACAATGCCCTATTTACGATGAGAATAAAGCAAGAATATTAATAGCGACCGACATACCTTATTACGGTACGTGACTCCATTCAGAATAGCGGTGGCTACATCGGCCTCGACGTCAGCCCGTGCTCCATTAACCGGAGAAGCCACGACTTGAGCCAATTGGGTGAGTTGCAGTGCTGCAGCTAGTAGAGCCAGGAATCGGGATTTTGCCATCCTTATTTTCTGAATGCGTCAAGTATATCTGAGAAGCCCGCAGTGCAGTAGCAGAACTATGAAGTGAGGCAAGCAGCACGTCCTTGACTCCAAAACACCATCTTTCGCGTCCTTAAATGAATTAAAGGACACTGGGACGAACGTGCGTGAGGCTGAAGGGAATAAGGCCGTAACACATGGTCCATACTCTTCCCTGGGATTCGAAGCCATTGTTGGATTTCCCAATCAAATCTTCGACGGCGATACAGCATGATGATGTGCCACACACGTGATCGTGCCAGCTCGCTCCGGAGCGGTTCTTTCTGGTTGGACATTCAATTGACAACTCCGTTGTTATTATAACACTGGTCGTGTGCTGTCGATATCAGAGATGTCGCAGAAGTAAGCGATAATAGCCCGTATGGGAAGAAGGAATAAGATTGAGAGGAAGTGACTGCGTGAGAGTATGCTTCAAGTTCTGCATTGACACCTCAGATCCTTCAGGACTCGTATGCTGTCCGAGTGCTGTCCGATAGTAGCGATGATCGCCTCGGCAGGAGAAAAAGGAACAGGATGATGGAATTAAATACATGCATGCACCTTAGAAGGTCTCTATGTGATGTGGGTGTACATTGAGGGAAGGTATTACAAACGAGGATGTCCTTGGATGGCTTGTGAGCCAACAGGGCATGTGTGGCAAGATCTCGGAACGACTTACAGAATTCCATTTCCCGTGCAGTATGTTAATGTAGAAGCTCAAAGCAGCAAACAGGAAGTTGCAATGACGAGAACAGCGATGCCGATGACGGCTGAAGAAGCCACATGCTCCCGTGAAGACCCCCCTTCTGCGTCTTCAAAAATGTCATTCTGTGCGCCTAGCCGTTCTGTTAGACCGATCCGCTTCTATGAAATGTATGAGGTCGGTTGCTACACCTACCGTTACTAAAACCCATCTTTGCATTGTAAGTCGGAGACTTATGACTTCCGGCTCTATCAAAACCATCTACAAAGACGTTGTTTCCATCTAGTTGATTCCAGTAAACCATCTGCTTCGGGCCTTGTACACACAAATTTGGATCGTCTTCACACCACACAGGAGGCCGAGCCCTGGCGACAGCTCTACTCCCGGGAGTGCCTGTAACCCTACAACGGAAGCCTTGCATATACATATTTGGTTCGCCACACCCGTTCGCAACCCAGCCCCACTTGAGTACTGATGAGCAAAAACCGCATGATAGCATAAAGGCACTACTTACTGCGCATATACAGCTACCATCTGGACAGGCGGGTAAATCGGGCACTGAGTACGTCGCCAATCGTTTCCATGGTGTGCTAGAGAAATAGTGTCAATAATCACGAGCTGAAAATCCACCAATGACATACTGATACAGCACTGTAAATACAACCAGATCCTCTGGCGTTACCTGGGACAATTCCGACTGGATAGCTGTGAGTACGTGTTAAACAGCATGACATCACGCGCGATGCGCACATGATATGAAATGGCAAACACTGTCCCTGCCGCCATGCTCTCATTTTGGGTATGAACTGGCATTGGGCGAGGATCAGATAACGCAAGATGTAAGCACCAAAGGACCTACTGTTGGGTTCTGAAATACATCCAGGCGGTTCTCCCGGCCCCACCTCTGGGATGTCAGGTTGGTCATTGCCATTTCCAAACTCCCCAACCTGAGCACCGCCATAGGAGAGAGTCGTGAACGCGCGGTTTACAGCAAGTTCGACGGTGAATTGCCCATTAGCGGGTCTAGAGTTGCAATTCGGATCAGCGTACATGTGGGCTCAGCCTCTCAATCGCTCACAGATCGAGAAAATCACCCTCGTCAGGCGGGAACTCGTCGCACTATTGATGTAAGTGCAAGAACCTGCCGTATAGTGCTGAGACACATACCCTGTTGACATGGTGAAACCACCAATCTCTCATAGTAAGCTGAGTGGATTGCACGGCGCATCAGCCCACGGACTCAAACAAACGGCAGGTGGAATGCAGGAACATACCTGATATAACGGGTTCACAGCATCCGCCGTATTTTGGTTATCCACCCCCCTTCCAGTTCCATTCCGACAATACATTCCAGGGTGCCACGCGGCGACATGTCCATCTGCAGTACCATACAATGAACACAGAGCAACGAGTAGCGACAGTGATTGAGTCGTCGAGAATCCACGAGATATCCACGAAGAGGGTAAGCGCATTAGTTAACAATAAATCACAACAGAGGGGTTCCGAAAGTCGTTCTGTCGTTAGAAGCAAGAGAGCCGTCTAGGTTTCCGTCCAGAAGAGTTGTTAAGGAAGAGGACTTGAAGTCGTAAATCGTGAAATAAAGAAGCAATTGACCAGTAGATAAAGTGGTTAACGGTGAGATGTTGCAGGGCCGCTACAAAAGACGCTGAACTGCGGCTGTCGTAAGTTGTGCGGTTCTGCCGCTGAATGGAAGACTGGACGGAGCACGGTGAGACCCAATGAAGGCGGGTATGACGCGTCGGGTGAGTCAAACCTTTAAGAATATAAGCAAGTTTTCCGGCGCCCAGGGGATTAGAATAAAGCAAGGCCTAACTGGTAATCTACACCAGTGCCTTATATGTCGTGGATTCCGATACAGCAAGTAGGAAAACCAGGATGAAACGAGACGAGCGATGATGTCGATGATTGAAAATGAAAGAAAGTCAAATGAGGTGGACATAGCCCTAAAGCCTGTCAACACACGCTCTCGCCATTGTTCAGGAAGAGTAACAGGTACACGATTGCCGAGGTGGGAGAGTGCGCCAAGGGCATTCAGATTCAGATAAGGTCCTCGCTTCATTTTTGGACAACAATCACGCACCAACATCATAGGGGCTAATGTCCACCGGAATACTCATGCAATCGGGGTCCAACCACTAGGGTTTGGGTGTGGGCTGTTCTAGCTTCCCAGCCACTGGTAAGCCCCGTCGCCCCGGGCCACAACGAATGCCGCACAGAGTGCTCATTCTCGCCAAGGACTAAGGTCTTCTCAGGTGTTCAGAGTGGCATCAATAAATGACTACCGCAGCGCACGCCTCAAACTCGCATAGACTTGATGTCTTGCTCGGACTTGGTAGGGTGTTGATGCTGTGTGTGATTCGTGATGGAAAGCGAGCCAAACGCCCAGGTTTGCGCCAAGAATCTGCCAAGGCACGCATGACGGAGGACGAGGGATGCCACAGCTAGACATGATGCAGGCACGAAGAGGAGTGTTGACCAGGAGGCTGCGAGGTAGATGCCAGCCTCTAGTTCATGGTGAATTAAACTCCAAACCCGGCGCAGGGAAGATAATGATGTTATGATCAAGGCGATAACAAAGCACAGGAGGTACAACACCAGAGAAAAAAGCTACAACACTGACTGGAAACCACTACAAGAAAATTACATCGATGGAGTAGGACGAGGGACCGGGAACGCAGGCATATGATTCGCAGGGCTAATACTCATCGCTCCCAAACTGCTTCCCAGCTCCTCATCTCCCTCCTCACCAGCCTCATTATTCACCTTCGCCCCAGGTATAGCTAAAAACCCACTCCCGCCCATTCCAATCGTCTTTGCCCCATCTGAATCTGAGCTGTCATCGTTATTATCGTCATCACTCCCGCTTCCACTCTTGTTGCTGCCTGTGTTCGCGTTCCTACTTCTTAGGTCAAGGGGACTGGAGCTCCGTGCTCCTGCTTGCTTGTGATATAGGTCTTCGTTCTCATCTTCCTCTTCCTCATCTTCGTCGTCCTCGTCGTCATCTAGAGCAACACTGGCCCACTCTCTATAGATGCCCTCAATATATGTTCCCGACTTTGGCAGTCTATATGGATCGAATGGGAAGAACGTGTTCAATTCTGAATTTGCAAGTTTCGAGAGAACAGCGGGATGAATGAGGTTTGTTTGCGAAGTTGTCGAGGAAGAGTCTGCAGAGGGCGTGGATCGGGATAATTGCGAAGACGCTGGTAAAGATTTGTATTTGCCTGGATCAATGAGCGGGTAGCAATACATGAATGCAGTTGCGTTTGCCACTTTTGCGAATTGCATCGCAACACTGCTCGAGCACACCTAGAACACACAATTGTTAACACGCAGTATCCCAAGTCACAAGAAAGAACATACCCTCAAGGGATTAAGCGCCGAATTGACAACCGAATGCAGCACATTCAACTCTGGCATCCACTTCCTCTTCTTCTCCCCACCCCCCACCATTCCCAACTCATCTTCCATCCCACCAACTCCAATCCCTAACCCACTCCCACCTTCATCCACCTCCCCTGCCTCATCCTCCTGCAAATCCCTCCACCTAAAGCAAAATACCAAAAATGCAGCTTGCGCAACCGCATAAAACACTGTAATCTGCTCAAATCCGGCCACACCGCCTATCCCGTTCCCTCCACCAAATATACCACTTCCACTCATCACCGCGTCTTTCAACAGCTGTTCTACATTCTCCAGATGTACACGCATAAATTCGCACAAGACGCTGACAACTCGTCTTGTTCCTTCTCTGTCCACGAACATGGCGCGACTGACGAAGCTTCCGATGTAAGAAGCAGCAGTTACCCTAGTCACAGCCGACGTGTTGACGTGTGCAGCTGAACTAGCACTCACGTCCCCGCCTAAATTTGAACTGGGACCGGTTGGTCCGCTTTGGAATAACGCTCGCTCGACCAGCATTCCTTGGAATATATCCGCAAACTCGGAATCGAGAGAGGTATACCAGAAGAGAAGGAATTGCGTGTATCGCGATTTGAACGTTGGTAAGATGATGCGATCGAATATTGAAAGGAGGATATGGAATTGTGTTCGGAAGAGGGACTTGAGGGTTTCATCGTTTCCGGAGAGTGGTGTAGAGGTGCGAGGTGCGGAGATGGCTGTAGGTAGGGATTGCTTAGACGGGGACGTTAACGAGGGGAGTTGGGGATTTAATGACGTGTGTAACGACGGCAGAGATGCCGTTGAGAGACGTGGTGAAAGTGGTGGAAGTGGCGGTAGATCAGGCAAGCTGTTCTGGTCTGCGCCTGTAACAGTTTCATTTTTGTTGGACAATACTGTGGCATATGTACGTTGGAAGTGTTCGAATACAAGGGTTAGTATTGCATCTAGTTTCTTGACCATATCTCGAATATGTTTGACGTTGGTGGGTATTTCACCTCCGTCTGCGTCGGAGGAGATATCACTGAAATCATCCCCCTCCTCTCCTTCGTCTTCGTCATTATCATCGTCACTCAGGTCGGCGTCGGAATCCTCTCTCTGGGGATCTTCACCAACAAGAACGTCCATGGGATCAATTTCGAATATATCGTCGTTGAGGCCTGGGCCATCCTCTTCTTCGAGCTCTTCGATCTCAACCTGTATCTCAACCTAGCATAGATTAGGCAAAGAAAATCGGGGACAAAGGCGAGGTACCTACATCCATTTGAATGGCACGGTCGACAATAGTTGCCAATATTTGGTCCGACAGTTGTGGACAGTAGGCGGAAACACGGAGGATATTGCGAATATAGGTGACTTGTTCTATATGGCCTTGTCGCTTGTGGGGGAAGAATCGGACGAGAAGTGGTTGGAGGGTAGAAGGCAATGTAGGTATGAGGGAAAGCAGATGCTTTAACAGCAAGTGAAGGCGATCATAGACTATCCGTCTGGTCAGAGGACTTGAAGAGGCTTCTGTGGAAGCTGCGTCCAGGACTTGCATCCCATATTCTGTTGAAGAAACAAAGGTTCATATGTATCCAACACGGGAGAATATAGTGACCTACGAAACGTGAATCCCTGGGCTATCCGTGTCAGGACGAGTGAAAGGTACTCTGGTCTGGCGCTTAGCAGCACACCAATGAATTCTGTGTATGACTTTACAGTGACCGTGTCTAGGGTTGTCCATGGAAGATTGATGATGGCTTCGACAAGCGCAGAATGTGTGCGCTCTAGACGTGAGACAACATAAGAAAGGGCGGACAGCCAGATACGCAGTTGCGCCACGAGGGGTCCGATATCCTCTTTCCTCTTTTTGATATTAAATTGGTTGACAAGCTCGTCAAATGCTTCGTTTGAGCCCTGGGGTTTGGGATCGCCGTCGTCATCAATGGGTCGCGTGCTCTCATGGAATGATTTCATTATTGATGGTGCTTACTTGGGCCTTCTTCTGAAGTGCATCGTTAACGTAAAGGATGGACATGTCCTTTCTGGATTTCTCGACTTGCTTCACCCGGGAGTTTGTGGCAATGGGTCTTCTGATGAGCGAGGATGAAGCGCTGGGGGTTGAGGCCCGCTTTGTGAATTTGTCGAGGGGCGACTTTTGGGACGAGGACAAGGACGGCATTGCGTCTGGATATCGTTGGGAGGAGGATGGACCGAGCTGTGTGGTCCTTTTGTTGAACTGGGAGAGTCTTGAATGCGGGTCCATCTCGGACTGATTTTGACTCGTGAGCCGTCCGGTGCTGTGAGCGCAATAAAAGCAGTTATCTCAATCTTAATTTTGCCAATTAATTACATAATCGGTGCAAATCGGGATCCAACAACTCTGTTCTCGACACTCGTACTCGTCGGCCTGGCCGTAATTCGTTCCCTATCACTTTGAGCAACTCGTCAAGACAATGTCGGCATCACCGTTCTCGTCAGCACACAGAATATATGTCAAGTCTTTGTACAAGCGCTACTTGAACAACGCCCTTGACTGGACAGTCCGACGCGACCTCTGGCGGCAACAGGCACTGCAGATCCGGGCTGAATTCGAACGCAACCGGTAGCTTTCTCGGATGAACGGTCATTGCTGAATTTTCATGGGATTATTGCCAGTGACGTCCAGGACCCGCGAGCTCTTGCTGCCATTCTGGAAAAGGCAGAGGCCGACCTTGCCAGCAAGAAGCACCCTGATCCTTACATCCGTGCGTCTTCTCTGTTCGTGGTTGTCTCTCGACTCACGCTGTTCCTTGTGCAGCGCCGATGTTCCCTGGCGGTACCAAGTGGTGAGTGTGTTTGCTTTGTCGGTAGACCGGAAATAGCTAACAGGGAAACGACAGGGAACGCAACACTCCTGTACGTGGTGTCGGTGAATGGGTGGATGGATTATCTGACGAGCTGATTATTTGCAGCCATCAATGGCGCCACTCTATGACCACGAAGCTGCTGGCAACCACCACTAGGGAGGGAGCATTGCTGGGTATATTTTTTGGGGAGACTAGAATAGATTATATGGCGCGACAAATGAGAGATTGTTGGCCCCAACGGCTGCGCGTGAAAATGATGAGCAGGCTGAATGCCCAGCTGAATCACATGCCTGACCCCAAAAAAGGCGAGTGGCTGGGGATAGAGCCAGTCCCTCCCGGGTCCAAGCCCGTCGCTCGCTCCTTCATCCGCTCAGATGAACTACCTCAGAGGCGCGGTCAGTGCCATCAGCGCCCCGTACCAGTACTACTCCACCATCAACCCCTCCACTCTCACCGGCGCAATCGACGTCATCGTGATCCAGCGACCTGGTCAAAATGGCGCCACCGAGCTCGTTTGTTCTCCATTTCACGTCAGGTTTGGTAAATGGCAGGTGCTGAGGCCGAGCGACAAGAAGGTGCGCTGCGGCTCCGCCTGTCGCTGCTATCGCTCCTGACATCCCCTAGGTCGATGTTGCCGTCAACGGCCGGGTTATACCCTACCACATGAAGATTGGGGAGGCTGGAGAGGCCTTCTTCGTGTTTGAAACCGACGAAGATGTCCCCGCGGATCTTATAACAAGTCCTATTCTCGAGCCAGTTCGTCCAGAGGACAGGCAGGACGATACCCAAGCTGCCAACGGACGCCCTGCTCCGGAGCCAGAGTTTCTCGATCTCAATGCTTCTCCAGTGGACGAACAGAGACCAAGCACGCCCAAGCATATGCATCATGCACCGACAACGCTATCCTCCCTAGACGTATCGCCAGATTCTACGAGAACACCAGAAATGGTAGATCAGGATCGGCGGGTAGACGAAGCCCTCAAGTCTATCAAGTTTGATTTGCATGTCCCCAAGGTGGAATACCATGACGGTAAGTTAATATATACCGCCAGATGAATCTGTTCTAATCACCACATAGACGTGACCCTGGATGCTCGAGGCTACCACGCACATCACGGCCGAGAAGGTTCAGAACGGACAATACGATCTACCAAAGAGTGCCACGACGACGATTCCAAACCACCCCCACCTCCATACTCCCCCCATGCCGACGAAAGCAGACCAAGACTGCCCGCCTCTTTCTCTTTCCCCGTAGTAAGAGCAACTTCAGAACCGCCACCCGACGTCGAGGCCCATGACCAACCAGCCCCCCCCTCGTCTAAACTTTCACCTCCTGTGCAGGAATACTCCTGGGAGTGGGGTGCATTCCCCCAGCCTTCACCTCTCCAAACCTCCTTTTCCAAGAATACCATGACACCGATGAGGGATGCCGCTACGTGGAGCAAAGGCAAGACAAGGCTCATGAGTTTGCATCTGCCGAGGAGTGTAGATGACGCGGACTCGGACTTGGAGGATGACCAGGGTGAACTGGACCATGCCAGGAGTCGAAGTGTACCCCCAACATTGGATGGTAGTCCGTCACAGCTGCGGAAGTCGAGGGAGTTGCCGCCTGAATTTGAAGACGAGTTGGATGGACAGCAGAGGGTCGAGGATCTGAAGATGCTGCTGGGAGTTAATGGAGTGCTGAGGGCCAGTAAGCTAGACCCAAGGAGATTCGTACTGGTGGTTGAAGACAGAAGGTTGTCCTTCGAATTAAGCGTACCCACAGACGAAGGAGAAGAGCACGAAGAATCCGAAGGAGAGAGAAGGGAGAGAGGGAGGAAATTGAAGGATGGCGCACATGGTGGCAAGAAAGTCTTCGATCCACGGAACGTGGAAGAGGCTGCAAAGCTGTTCGAAAGGGGAAGGATTGAATTCGACAAGTTCATAGATGACGAGAGTATTGTTCACGATACACGATTAGTTATGAGATGGACTAGAGACCAGTAAGTCCCAACACATCCTCCCTAAGGCATCTACCTGACTCGCCCGCAAGGTATATCACTCGTCAAGACAACTCACCATTTATGACTGCTCTGGTACATTGGAGACAAGCAACTATCAAGCATCGTGTGGAAGCCCTTCCCCCTCGTCCCCTCTCCCCTACATCAGAAGATGAGGCCGAAAACGAGTCCCTCACACCTTTCAACAGGTCAAAGTCGGAACCACCAGAACCAACGCTTCAACCGGACGCGAAAACTGTAACGACACCTGCCAGGTCGAGTACACTATCTTGGGTGCAGTGGTGGAGCAGGAGCCGGCGGAAAGTGGATACAACGCCTGAGATCAAGCCTCCAGCGAGGGCCACAACAGCACCGGTGAGTACGAATGAAGCAATCAACATCTGCTATATTGCTTACGTCCATTTCTTCAGGTCAGCGAAGCTGTGACACGGAGGCCTTCAATGGACGAGGTCCCGCATGCGGGGTCAGCGCCAGCTCTACCATCCACGCCTGTGCATAAGCCTGTTGTGTCGCACACCGTGTCCCCACCTATGCAAAAACAAGTAACGAGAAAGAGGTATGCAAAGACATTGAGGTTGACCTCGGATCAACTGGTAAGTTCAGCCTGTCCTACTGTGTATATGCACATGTCATCACTATTTTATTTTTGAAGAAAGCCCTTGACTTGAAGCCTGGTGCTAACCAAATTACGTTCTCCCTGTCCGCTACTGGCATCGTTGCTTGTAGTGCCCGGATATTTGTCTGGGACTCAAGCGACCATGTGGTTATTTCGGACATTGACGGGACCATCACCAAGTGAGCACTATCTTGTTTTTTTACGCTCTCAATGTTGATTCTTTTGTATTCAGGTCGGATGGGCTGGGTCACGTATTTGCCATGATTGGCAAGGATTGGACCCACCTGGGTGTTGCAAAGCTCTATACCGATATCTGTCGGAATGGATATAAGATTATGTATCTGACGTCAAGAGCTATTGGTCAGGCCGATGCTACGAGGGATTACCTCAAAGGCATTAAGCAGAACAATTACCAACTCCCTGAAGGACCTGTGATTATGAGTCCTGATAGATTAATGGCATCGCTTCATCGGTGAGTAGACGGACGTATTCTTGGTCGAATAGGCTACTGAATGCTGTCACTATAACAGGGAAGTCATTATGCGCAAACCAGAGATCTTTAAAATGGCTTGTCTGCGGGATATCAGAAATTTATTCGGGGAAACGGCAAAAAATCCGTTCTATGGAGGATTCGGAAATCGAATTACGGATGCCCTTTCATATCGAAGCGTGAATGTCCCGAGTTCGAGGATCTTTACAATCGATTCATCAGGGGAGGTCAAGTTAGAGTTGTTGGAGTTGGCAGGATATAAATCATCGTACGTCACTTCGAGCGTTTGGTATGGCTGAAATTGACCGATTTTGTCCCTGCTTTTGTTTCTGCGTTTCATCGATGCTGCGCATCGCCATGATAACACAGATATATCCATATGACGGACCTCGTCGATCAGATGTTTCCACCTATAAATCGCAAATGGACACCAGAATACACAGACTTCAATTACTGGCGACCCCCATTACAAGAGTTCGCCTTACCTGACTTATCTCCACCTTCTCCTGCTCTCAGTGCACGCTCCGATACGTCTAATCGAAGTGCGTTGGCTCGATTGAGGAACTTCAGTCTTGGCGCAAGTCGGTCGTCGACAATGTTACCAACTACGATGGAATCGAGCTTGGATAAAGACCAGATGGCGTATGGTGGTGATAGTAGTAAAGGATACCCGAGTAGGAATGGAAACGGGAGTGAATCCGGGCTAGCGAAACGAAGTTCGCAGCTGATCCAGATGTCGTCATTTGAGAGGTTGAGCTCAACGCTTGGGTTCGGGTCGACCAAGGAGAGCACCAATGACGTGAATGGCAATGGCAATGAGAGGAACGGATGGGCCATCAGTTCGCATAAGAGGAGTACTAGTCCTGGGTCAACGTCCGTGTCCTCGTTGTCATTTACCTACGCTAGCTCGGAAGGTGGCGAATCTGAGGAAGAAGAACAGTGGGAGGATGATGGGACTGGGAAAAAGAAGTTGGTTGCGAGGAGGAGAAGGAGGAGTAGGAGAAGGAGTATGACCAGTATGCCTGGATCTTTGGATGACAAGTACTTCGGTTTTGATGAGGATGAGGAACAGGAGGATGGGTTTGGGCACGGAGAGGATGGTGAGAGAGGTGAGGATGAGGGATATGCGGACGAATATCAGTATGGAGACGATGAAGGTGGGCTTGGACAAGAGGAAGATGAACAGTTCAATGACGAGTTCTTCAACACAATCGAGATGAAGAAAGTGCCTTTTATATAACCTTGGGCTATGGGCGAGTGTACTGGGACTGAGTTGATGCATTTGAGATTTGATGGACCCAACGACGAATTGTACTTTGTTCTAATTATTGCATTGTTTCTCTGAATTGCTGTCTACTATCGATATTTAGAGTACATACAAATTAGCATCATATACACTACGAATACCAAGCTTTCATGCGTCGTGGTGCTGATGGGTGCTTGGATTTGACCACCTGGGTTTGTGTCACGTGTCCACACAACTTCCCCTCTGTACCGTCAGTCCATCCTGGGTCACTGTTATACGCACCTAGTCCTCTCGCATCAGTTGCAATGGCCACGCTGAAGAAACCAGGGATAGAAGCACCGCCGCCAAACGCTCCCAGAGAATACAAATATACCCAAGAAATATCACAAATGGTAGGGGCATTATTGCTTGATAGGGTTTAAATATGTGTTCATGCTCGCCTTTCGTGTCTTCTGTGTGCTGCCCACCGTACACTATTAGATGTTCGTATTCGGAGAGGTGCAAGATCCAAATCCCGAGACTGTTAATTTGGTGGAGGATATCGTGCGTAGTCAGCTTATTGAATTGGTAAGTGGCTTGTCCTGCTACTCAGGGTGCTTTGACTGACATTGAAGTACTGCCACCACGCAATGTCGCTCTATGCAATGTAAAACCTCAAAGATATTTCAAGCTCGTGCACTGGCAAATAGGAGAGGCGCGCGTTACCTGTCAGCAGAAGACCTAATATTCCTCATTCGCCACGATAGAGGCAAAGTCAACAGGCTGAGAACGTACCTCTCATGGAAGGATGTACGAAAGCATGCTAAAGACAGTGGTGGTGACGGTGGTGGCGGTGTTGAAGTTGAAGCACTAGAAGATGGCGCGGACGGTGAGTTGTAGTTTGCATGATGATACACTGAATGTGAGGCTGACTTTTGCGGTGCGGTGAAGACAAGTTGACGGCGAAAGCACAAAAGATAACGATCAAGCTTCCATGGGAGATTATGACGATATACTCGGAAGTATTGAGGCAGAGTGGGCATCTGGAGGATGATGAAGAGGATGAGGATGACATTGAGGCTCACGAGGCTTCAGTGCAGCGACTCAAGGTGAGCAATGGACGTCTTGTTGGTGGCATGAGTTAATGACTATGTGCAGGAAGCGGACGAGGCTACCAGACAAATGACTCGGGAAGAGTACCAGCATTACTCTGACTGTCGCCAGGCGTCATTTACATATCGAAAGGGTGCGTCTAGGTAGCATTCACGATAATACTCCAAGTGATAACTCTCATTTCCCTTAGGTAAACGCTTTCGTGACTTCCTAAACCTACCTGCACACCTGGACCTCAGGGCAAACGATGACACGGTCGATATCGTCGGATTCTTGGCCTTCGAAATGGTTCGTTCGCTAACGCTAGCTGGGCTAGCAGTCAAGAAGTCCTTGGAGGAGTCTTACTTGCGTGAGGAGTATGCATCCCCCGTTATGGGTAAGCGGAAGGCTATGGGTATGGGCGGTCCAGCAGAGAAGCGCAGACGGGAGGATTCACCGGATGAAGAGTATATAATGCCTGTTAACTCTCTCTTCCTACCCCCACCAGAAGCCAGAACGCCGTTAAGGCCAGAACACATACAAGACGCATTTTCTCGGATGCAAAGCGAGTGGTCACATCATCGATCTGCGGGAATGCATAATTGGCGAGGTGGGCTAGTAAGGACAAGAGTCAGCTTGATATAGATAATAGGCCCGGTTGGTGCGTTCGATGTAGCCTGAGTTTTTGTTTTATCGCTATCATACATTGCAGCTGTTACATCGCAGGATTTGTATCGTCCCTCATGTAGAGGTTGTATCTAATACTATTACCCACTCAGAATCCAAGAATTCTTTTGTCTCCAACAGCAGATGGTCCACGACGACTAACTAAACAACAATGACGCTGCGATGTCAATGTTGCCATTAGCGGCCTCCAAGGCCGAAATTGCGACCTCTCGGGTAGCCCCAAAGCCCATCAATGTATTAATATCCTTCTCGGGGAACCGTTGAGGGGCCGGTCGTTGTGTTGGTCCAGGGTTTCGGCCACTGGGACTGCCACCTAGAGTGTTGCCACTGCCGGGGAAAGATGGGTTCTTACTGGAACTTGGTCCAGGGTTTGGTGGTGGAGGTGCTGTGTTGGCTGCTGCCGCTGCCTCCGCTGCTTCGGCGTGGTGGGGATCGCGAGCTTTCTCAGGGAGTTCGTGTTCTGAGAGGAAGCGCACTTCACGGCCTTGAATACGGAGAACATTCTTCTCTAGGTCTATACAGGCTTGATGGGCTTTAAGCATATCTAGACCCAGGAGCAGGTCGACGTCTCTGCCCTATGACGCAGGTTTGAACAGATCGTCTGGTAGGCAAACTAATCTTACCTCCATAATCGTGAATGAGCAAGGAAGGAATAAGTCTGCCAGTTTAAGCTGGGCACTGTGTACCCGCCCTAAGATTTTAGCTGTCCCTACACCGCGAGCTACTCCAGCAAACCGAACATCAAGAAGTCTCATTATTCTAATGCGAAGACATTAGTGTGAAAGAATAAACGTAGACACCGTGTACTCACCCGCATAATTCC
>KB722736.1:3297387-3314173 GCA_000349905.1 Volvariella volvacea V23 | reverse complement strand
GCGCATTCAGGGCTCACTGCCAACGTAAAGATGATTAGATATTAGAACTTGGGGGAAACACTGAGACGTACTGATCGTCTGCTGAGCACCACTATCCACGAATGCTTTCACTGGGTGCCCATTCACTTCTACCGGGATACTGTGTACCATGGTGAATATGGTTCAGTGAAGACAGACAGCACACCAGGGACTCACTAAAGCATTGTGACTCTACCAAAACTCTCTGGTGAATACTCCAATGCATGCTCCATGTTTTCCATCACCGCCTGCTGTCGGATAGCCTCCTCAATTCTTCGTTGAGCCTCGACATCAAATGGATCGGCATTCAGATTGTCGATTTCCCTTTGGCGGGCCAGCTCTGCATCATACTGCCTTTCTCTGGTATGTCGTAGCAGTTCTGCGAAGCGTGCGGGGTTATTTTGAGCTGCAGCCGCAAGCTCTGGTTGGGTCTGAATAGGGATGTGTGAGATTCCTTGTGATTATAGGCGCCTTGGAGGTGAGTGGAGGACGCGAGTTGGCCATATTTGATGGCCTGCGTTGCTCATCCCGCATCAGGGCTTCAATTGAATAAAGACACAGACCTCCTGCAATTGCCTCATTAGAGATGGATCTCCGAGAAGTTGCAATCTCATCATTTCAGCATCGCGCTCTATTGGCCTGGGAATAGGGTCTCGGTTTCTGCGATTACTCAAGACAACTATACTCACCGTCCAGCAGCATTGGATACGGTTCGTCTTAACATAAGCATTGCTGCATTACCCTCCACTCCAAGCTGTCTCATTGTAGATTTGGGGTTCTTGAGTTCCCTCCCGTTGTATGTGATGCTTTGCTCCGCAACAGGAATACCGCTCTGTCATATATGAAGCAGGGACCACCCAAGTTGATGTCAAATTAGTGTTTAGTAGAGGCAAGACGAAACTTAGAACCAACTTCCGCTTCAAGCAAAGCCATAACATTCTCCAGCTCCATATTGGGGTCGATCTCGACGACGAATGAGTGCCCCAGCTCGTCAATAAATGTCAGCTCCATAGGTTGATGTGCTGAGAGTCAGAGGATCAGGCGATTTACGGAAGTTGGGCGAGGGACGAGCGAGGTGCAAGATTTAAGATAAGGGTGACAGCAATGATGGAATGAGGTCAAAGGAAGTTGACGAGCTCCTTCGGAGGCAAATTTGGAAGTCTTTCAGGGGTTGATTGAGCGTGACCGCCGCAATGTCTAGATGGGGAGCTATAGGCTTTGGTGGGGGCAAGTTGGCATCGTACATAGAGAGGGACTGGTGGGCTTATATACATGTGCACAGGATAACAAGGAAATTACTAGAACATAGGCATACAAAAGCATACGCGTGCGGGCTGACGCGTTCTAACCAAGGCGATCTGTAAGCGCGTTCACAAGCTCAAAGGGGGAACCCCGACGTTCTCCCCGCAGCCCTATTCCGAGAGTATTGTGACCTGAAATGACACTCGATCAGCATAAGCTTGACTCCACTGTGCTCTTTACGTACACCCTTGAACCAGCACCTCGTGCGCTAGTTCTCACACCTGAGAACGATGGGCTGTCTAGGCCAGATGCCAAAAGGCTGCTGTCTATAAAACCATAAATAACGCTCGAATGGCACGGAAATTCTCAAGTGTATGCTTACCACTAAAATCACTTAGACTGGAAGTCTCTGAGCCTTGAATACTATCGTATTCGCTGGGTGGCCGGTTGCCCAGGTGGCCATATCGCGGGGAGAAGGCACGACGGGGTGACGAAGGTCCAGGGCTGCGCGGTCCGGGAGAAAGTGACTGAGAGTCTTGCGGGGATGATGGTATCTCTGGAATAGAACCTTGAGGGGAATTGACACTGGATACACTCTGACTGTTACTTCTGCTTGACAAGGTATCATGTCTAGAGCTGCTGGAGAGCGAGCTGGGAGAAGCAACGCCTGTCCTCCCTCTCTTTCCCCTACGAGGTGGTGCACTAACGAGTCCAAGGGTGTCGTTCGTCATCATTCTCTGCAACTCCTTCAACTTGTTATCCAACAGTTCTTGCTCCTCTGCCTTTCTTTCTGCCTCTTCCTCTTTGCGCGCTATTTCCTCCTCAGAGTCTGTGCCCTCATCTTCCGATGAAGAAGGCGTGGCAGGCCGCATTGGCACATAGCGTTTAGGACTTCGCAAAGTCGCCGTTGAGGCTGAAATGGGATTCCGCGGTCGAGAATTATGCCCCACCGAGTTTATACGAGTTCGAACACCCAAAGGTGCAGTCAACCGTACGGATGAAATGAGACGACTTGCACCTAATCTATTCGTTGCTCGATTCCCTTTGTCACCATGGCCGTCGTCAATGCCCTCTGGAGCAGGGGCTTTGGGCACGGCTGGGCTAAAGGCGCCTTGTATATCCTTCAGACCTCGTATATCTTCCTGGAATCTCGCATTTACGCGGTAGAGTAGATAGGGCAATTGTACTTCCAAGTGTGAAGCCAAGCCCTTCCCTGCGCCACCGTTACATTGAGTCGCCAAGTTCGGCGAATTGTGTGGTGCACGAACTCACAATCTGTGCCAGCATTCTCACTAGACCGAGCCCTTTCGATAACCTTCCACAGGATATCCGCTTTCTCTTGTGTCCACTCAACCTAGAGGAAAGACTCGTCCCAAAGGCCATGTCCAGGTTACACAGCTACTCACGCGAGGGGGATCGGGTATCGGTGGATCTGGGCTGTGAGGGCGGTTATATGGTAGTCGAACAATGACACGGACGGGTGGGGCAGGCATTGTTGCAGTCAGAGAGCCAAAGGTGTTAGCCGGTCATAAAAGGGTCATGAACATAAGCGGAAGACGCGAGGTGTCCAATTGACTAATTAACCAAACCAACTATCAGGGTCATCGTTTGTCTTCTACCTCGAAAACTCTCCTCCAGTCTAGGTATTCTCGATGTCGTCTCCCAACGCAGACTCCAATAGGGACTATGTTGAAGAAATACAGGAACTGATCGCAGAGCTCTCAGCCGATCCTGATCGGGAGCAGGTTGCCTCTGAAATTCAAGGTGAGAAAGCACGAGCAATTGAAAGCAAAATTCGCTCATACTTTGGTTCCTGGAAATGACATAGTGCTACAATCCATCTATGGCGAAGAATCTATAAGGATCTGGCATCCCACTACTCCTAATAGCAGTGGAAACGTACGAGACCCGGGGACCATACGCTACGAGGCGCACCTAACGTGAATCGGCCCTCTAGGTGTTGTATCAAATCCCTAACTAACGAAACCTGCTCTAGGCTGCCGGCACCCCACGAAGATATACCCATTCGAGTGTTGATATCTCTACCCCCAACATACCCAACTTCGTCACCGCCTCAGTTGCAACTTCTGTCAAGATATATAGGGGCATTTGGTGCTGACTCGGGTCTTTTCGGTGCCATCTTGAGGACGTACATCTCGATCTCAGGTGTGGAATGGACTGCTGATACCATTTGTGTATTTGACGGGCTCCAAAACGTGATTGAACGCTGTAATGCGTGGCATGAGGACAAGCTCAGTGCTGAAAAGGCTGGTGCTTTGGTCAGAGAAGATGCAAAGGAGCATCAGGCTGCTCGTCATCAGGCACATCAGGATGACGAAGTTGAACAAGTTCAGCAAGATATCACTCCCCTACCAATTGTTGGCATGCCAGCTGGCTTACAGATGTTCGTAGCCGAACCGATCACGGATCGTAAAAGTAGTTTTATCGGTAGGGCATGCCACATCACCGATCCCTCCCAGGTGGGTGCGACCGTAGTACATTCAGAAATCGCAAATACCAAAGGCTTTGCATGCTTAGGTTCCAGTCATCCTCAATCGTTTAATGTCGGATCGACGGTTGGCACGCGCTGCCCATCCAATTATTAATGCTTGGCGATGTCAAGTTGGAGGCCTTCAGCACCAAGGTGCGCAGTTGACCACCATTCGCTGCTGCACCTGAAGTGACGATTGGTTCACGAGATAACAACGATGACGGCGAAACCGCAGCTGGCGGTCGATTAGCTCACCTCCTGCAGATACTGGTGGGTACTTTTTCATCCTGTGTTAGGATTCGTGTTGGAGAAGTCGGTCTCGCAGGAGGTGAATAATGTGCTAGTTGTGGTGACCCGCTACTTTGGTGGCATACACCTTGGTCCAGATCGGTTCAAGCACATTAACCAAGCTGCACGCAATGCACTGGAACTGGGCGGGTTCCTAGACTCGGCGTCTGAAGGGAAGAAGCATGCGACGGGACGAGGAAAGCGGCACTAGCGCTGACCGCGTCGCATCCATGGATGGTACTTGGTAGTGGCTCTCGTAAACTTGATTGCTGGGTTTGGGTATCACTAACGCGCAATTAATATCCTCCATGACTGTCGTGTACCTACGCTAAGGGATCCATGTGGAAATAGAGGTGAGGCACAGCCAAACAAATTCTGCTCCACCTAATTATGAATATCCTGCTATCTGTGCAGTTGACTGATTGCTTCAGCTTCTCTGATGGATACAGAAGCGATACAAAACCCTTATGAGGTATTTTCTATCATGGCTATTGCACGCAGGGAATACCCCTTTGTGTGGCGAGCAGCGTCATGGGGCGATTAAGTGATCAAAGACAAGTGTCACGACGCCTTTATCTTCTAGTTTGCTTTCGACTTTGAAGTGCTTCTTTATTCGCCGACCTCAGTGACCGAAAACGCGGCTGTACTATATACAATGCGAGGGATCCTGCGTGCTTGCATTATCCCGGAGATGTCTTGTCGGTCCACCTTTGGAACCCATGCGACTTACTGCATTATTCTACCATCACCTGAGTGCTTGAGTGCCACCTCGGTTAGAGGTTAGCTTATAAACACAGACACGCCACTACTACAGTCCAATGCGCCTCATATGCTCAGGGTGGGCTTCATAGCTGCCGTTACGAGTATAAATTAGCTTTCGGTGTATGTTCCTTCATTATTTCTTCCCCTAGCTCATTTGCCCACTATAATAAACCTGAAGATGTAAGCATCCACTGTTGGTATTCTTCTGCACGGTCTAATATCCTCGATAGGTCAGTTGTCAAGCTTTCCTGCTATACTATTTATGTTGTCGTTTCTAAGGGACTAAAGGACGCCAAGGCAGGAGAACACCACTGGAGCATCTATCTGGCATTGGTAAGCACGGTTCAAACACCAGTTCCAACGTCCATTGTGACTGACAATGCAACCTCAAGACCCCATCTGTTGGTCTAATGCACCATGGAGGTGACTTTGTGAACGGACAAGGCGCATGGAAACTCACTTGCGGCCCTTGGAATGCTCCTGCCTCGGGCGAAGCACTCTGCTTTATGCCACTCGGCAAACTTAATGACATGGAGGACCCCGAAATTATTGAGAGGCATCTCAACAGGGCTCCTTTCAATTCCAAGTTGATAGGAACGAGGTTTTCCTGCCGCACTTGGTTTGCAATCGCAGCCAAGTGGTTGCATGCCAGCAAACTTGTGAAGTGCGATAATATTGATCAGCTACTTGTTGAACTTCAAACGTATGCTGATGACGTTGCGAACGAGCGGTGTCCTCCCTGCGTTTTGCCCAGAGCACTCTTGCAGCGTTGCAAGTAGATATTAATAGCGACATGCACCGTAATTAATTCATTTCTGTTGGATTGTCCATATACTGTACAATAGAATTGCGCATTCTTTGACACTACTCAAATGACGTCACGCATCCATTGATTAAACTTGCCACTTCCTGCCACCAACCATGGATAATGAAATTCTTGTTTTGCATTATTGAAGCAACTATAAAGACGGCATCTATGCGAATCGTGGACTTCTTACTCCTTCCTTCTGCACAACCAACACCTTGACTAACTCTAGTTAATCCTTTTGTCAAATGGGCACGCGTGGATATGTGTAGGTGGCTCTTTAACCCACACTGGATACATTTTCACCGTGTTCGACTTCTAGCGCTTACCGCTATCGTGGCTACTACGTCCGACAATATAATCACTGGGACAGTTATCCTCGTGGTAAGCCGCAGTTCAGGTTTTCGACAAGTATTTCATGAGCACCAATATTTATTCAGGCCTGGGTGTCGAGATCCTGAAAGACATAGGAAAGGGCAACACCTGTAAGAATTATCTGGAGGACAAAAGGGAGTGGCTCAAGGCGCTTCTCGAGAAATGTGGCAATATGCTTCCCCACTCTGCCAACAAAATGATTGAAGTTGATGATTATGAGGTCGCCCTCGTACCACCAATGAACGACTTTATGATTGAGTGGACCTACGTAATCGACTTGGACTACAATTGCTTTCATGGTACGTGAATCCAGGGCATGGAAATTGGCACTTATAGACAAAATAACCCCTTCTATTTAATGGCGCTATCATGTTTCCATTGGATAGCCTCCCCTCCGAAAGGGTATTCTTGGAGGCCATTAGCTGGAATATGTTCAGTCATCGAGCATGTTCACCCTCAATCCCTGTGAAGAACCAATTCACCTGGAAGCCACGACCACCCTCAGTCGATGACGCAGTCGTTCAAGAATACAAAGCCATAGCCGTCAAAACCCAGAGTGTCCACGAAGTTATTGGAGTGCCACAAGTCATGGCCGAGTGGGAGCTTCTGCGCCAGCGGGTATATGAAGTTTTCATTGGCAATATGATGCGTACGAGCAACTTCTGTATGATGATGAATCAAGTCAGGTTTTTCGAGGACTGCTCTAGCTACGAACACGACTACTGGTCAACTCGAAAAATTGCAAGCCGTCTAGTCAGAATTGCCCTCCGACCTATGTACTTCGATTACCTTTTTGAGATCCAACATGGAGTTATCAAGAGAATGCCCAGATCCTTTGATGAGGAATTGGAATTCCAAGGCTTCACCTGGCTGCGACCACGCTTATGCGCTCGCCTCGCTACCCATTTGGACGACGAAGAAAATTTGAAATCTAGCGCCTTGGCGGCCTATAATGAAATAACACAACGAACGAAAGGCAAGCTAGGGGAATATTTCGGGATATTGTTCTCATTCTTCCACATCGTTGTCGCATCTGTCAATACAGCTAACGGAACCACGTCTCACACTCCAGCCCTGGATTTCATCCCACCTTTCGATTCAAAATCGCTTACTACACCTGGTATCGCTGCCCTTAACCGGCTTGCATCGTATTTGTTTGAACATGGCGTTGTCTTCGCTGGAGAACCAAAAGTTCATCATTTCCCGCGTGAAATATGGGAAAAGATTGCGAGCTATCTTCCTACCGAAGTTCATCTCGCACTTTTCAGTCAAGTATCTCGTGCATGCTATGTGGCTGCACGCTCAGTCATGCGTCGGCCGCAATTAGGAGAATTTCGCTTGATCAAGGCCCTTCCTGCGCTTGCATTAGCCAAGCGAACTAACACTTTCCTTGATGGGGAGAGGGAAGAAATCAGAATTGAAGGGGATAACAGCCTAGAAAACTATCAAGAAGGTGGCGAAGAGGTTGAACAGACGAGCGAAGATGAAAATAGTGGAGAGAGTGAAAGCGAAGAACCCCCGTACATGCGTCCAGCGGCCGAGATTCCTGATTCTCTTCATACGGCGAGTTTTATTGGAATTTCGCTGGATGAGAGAAAGCTTCCTTGTATTGTTACGCTTAAGGGGGTTATAAGGGACTGTCTTGGACAGGTTCGAAAAGTGGCGGATAAGGGGATCTCAAGAGGGGAAGTTGGAGTAGAGCTATTTCTTCCCGAGGGTTACATAGAGCGCATGGTCTACACCACTCATCCCATGGGTGACGAAAAACTGTAGCCACAAGACGTTGGATCGCTGATAATGCAGTGTATCACCTATTCACGTTTGGTTCCATCGTTTTCGCGTATAATCTTGATGACAGAAGTGTTGTGAAAGCACAAGAAATGAATTTCTGCATCCAAATAGCCTGGTCTTTTGTGTACCATCGAAAAGTAACCAGCGGGAGCTGGGCCTAGCCATTTCAGGACTTTATGCGCTTCTTCTTGGGGCGAACGCCTTCCTCGTCAATCGAGAAATCGTCATCCGATCCGAATTCATCTTGTTGGGTCTGGGGGCCCTCAATAGATGATATCTGCAAACTATGAGATAGATCTGAATCAATGGAAATACGGCCGACTGACGCGTTGCAAAAACAAGTTGGCGATAGTATTGCTTGGGTCTATATTGGTTGCTTGCTCGAAGTAACCGCGTGCATCCTGAAGGTGTCTCGGATCGAAAGTTGCTGAATTGTCTATGCTTTTGTATCAGCAGGCGATCTCGAGCAAGGTAGATGGTCGTTACTATTATCAATATCCGGTGTCTGTGCTAAGTACAACGCGAGAAGGCCGGCGTATATATGAAATGTCGGGTTATCCTGGTATGGAAATGAAGGGAGGTACCTGCGGGAGTGTTAACTGCAGCACCTTGAACGCGAGAAGGGATACTAACAGCTCCAATTCATCCAGCGCCTCCCTGTACTGTTCCGCCATTATAAGGGTTATGATGAGCTCCTGGAGAATGGCTTCGCGCTACTCAGATTAGCGCCCGGGAATATAAGTGTCTAAGCGTTGAATCCTATTCACCTCGTCGGGATACCGTAACATAATTGTTCGTAAGAAATCAATACGTTTCTGATTATTCCCATTCGCAAATTCATTGCGCGTGAGGATATACAGAGCTGTTGTCCACATGGTCTTGAGCTGAAATTCCTTGCATCGAGCCAGAATACACCACGCGCGGTATGCACGAAGATGATCATTTCGCTGCACAGAAAGATGTAAGATGTCGTAGAGTCTTCGTAGATGAACTTTTCTGGCCGTAGATGGTTCCTTCTCGTCGAGCGAGGCAAACAGGAAAGTATACTGAGGGTTGGCGTATCGCATGACGATGATCACAAACAAAAGCAAAGGCGATATTTCCTCGCGCCCATAGGGGTCCCACAGTATACCATTAATATCATCAGCACCATGGATGACGACTTCGCCTTTGGAACGTCCATATGGGCAACCTCACAGCCATTCGACCCATTACCTCCACCGAAACCCCCAACATCACCTCCTCTCACGTCTACATTTGAACAAACCCAATTCGATGATTTCGATGATTTCGCGCCAGCCCAGGCGGACCAGACAGGGAAGGGTGATGACGATTTTGACGAGTTTGGAGACTTTGGAGATGTTAATGACGCCTCTGGAGGCGGTTTTGAATTCGCTGAGCCGGTGGCAGGCCCATCAACAGCACACTTGGATTGGCACCCGCTGAAGGCTCAACCTTTGCCTCCTCGATCAGAGTTGGTGGACGAGTTGGACGAGATTCTAGGGCCATTGTGGGAGAACGACGACTTTGCTCAAGTAACAACGGACAATCAGATCCGGGAAGTGGAGGGAATCAGTCAGGTTTTAGCAACAGCTGAAAGGTATTTAGGACCCATCTCCTGCACTATGACTTGATTTTATGAACGTTATAGCCGTGATCTATACAATAACCTCGTCCAAACTGCCCCACCAACTAAACCGCCAAACTGGATACGCTCACGAATACGCCGACAACACCTTATTGCACTTGGTATACCGGTTAATCTTGATGAAGTACTCCCCCAAGCCAACGGAAAGCCGTTACCAACCCTCCAAATTACCACTAGACCCATGTCAGCCCCTCCTGGACCACGAGTCCAGTCCTATGCGAATACATCTTCCTTATCCGCAGCAGCGTCGCGTGCTGGTACACCGCCTAATGCTGAAGCGGTTTCGTCACGATTTGGACCCAAACCGGAAATGGATCATGCCAAAATCAAAGCGCTACTGGATCTCGATCCCGGTAATGCATTTCCTCTCCCTTGCTGCATCGCATCTAATAGGATGAAATAGATACATTGACCCTACTCCCTATACCCGCTCTTGAAAAGCATCTAGCCGACCTACGGACACAAATAGCGCTCGCCTCTAATCTGCTCACACACCACTTGCAAAGTCGAGAAGCGCTTCAACAGGACTCTGAGACATACAATAGGCTGATTGCAGAACTGGTTGGGGAAGCGCAAAAGATGAAGTCGGGGAAACCACGGACAGCAGTCAGGAGAGGAACTAGCGGTACTTGACCCTAATTTCGACTAGCTTATCTCAACCCCTTGGCGTGCTTCTGCCAATGTTTGTATCACAAGCTGTTAACAAATACTGATTATGGATCACGTGTCACGAAAATTCTGGTGGACATCATCAGAGCGGGTCTCCACTCCAAGGACTGTTCTGCCAACAAACTAGGTCTCTGAAGGCCGTAAGCTGCACCGAGCGCCGACCTAGTCATGAATATATCACACTCAATACCATCGACTGTAACTGGCGTCTCATTCTCGTTTCTCTCGACTGAAGATGTCAGGCGCATCTCCGTGAAGCAGATTGTGAACCCCGTCCTGCTTGATGAGCTAAATATGCCCAACGTTGGAGGGCTTTATGATCCTGCTCTGGGTCCAAGCGATCGAAGCTCAATGTACGTCGTGTCGCCTAGCGATCAGGTTTGCTCTAACAGCCGATTAGATGTGCGACTTGCCATTTGACGTACTTCACATGCCCAGGACACTTTGGTCATATCGAGCTGCCCTCACCTGTATTTCATCCGCTATTTATGGTCAATATGTATAATCTGCTGCGTGGGACGTGCTTGTTTTGCCACCGTTTCAAGGTTAGCCGGTCAGTGGTAAGTAAAAATCTCCCGAGGTAGCGCTACATGTATTAATAAGTTGCAGTTGGCAAAATTCACTGCCAAGTTGGTATTGTTGGAGAGGGGGCTGCTTGATGCTGCTCATGGCGTAGATGACTTGCACCTACGGGTAAACAGGAAAAGAGAATCGGCGAAGCAAAAGGGGAAAAGGGACAAGGAGGCAGGAGACGAATCACTATCTGAGGATGAACCCATGCCGGTCGCAGATTCAGATTCAACACCTGACGAGACGATCGACCAATTCATTATGCGAGTGAACCTTTACGTTCAGGTGCACCTAGCTCGGGCTCCCCAAGCGAAACGAGGGGATTACAAGGATACGCTAGTACACCAAGCACGAAAAGAGATTATTCAGGAATTTCTGAAAGCCACATTATTGAATCGGTGTCAGAATGGCAATTGTAAGAGGTGAGTATTTGCGTTATTCCACATCATGTTGTCCTAAGCTGCCACTAGTCCAGCGTATACTTTTCGGAAGGAGGGTTACACAAAGGTCATCGAATACGACCTGTCAGCCAAGCAGAAGGGACAGTTGATGAGAAAACGTCCCAATGTACTCGAGCAAGAAAAAACAGCACAAATCCTTGCAGCTCACGGACGTCCTCCCCGCAAAGTTGATTCCGATGTCGAGATGTCCAGTTCTGAGGACGATGAAGGAGAAGGAGATCCAACGGTTGAATACGAAGATGAAGACGAGCCAACACAGAAACCCACTGAACCTGGGTCTGAGCTGCCTCGCGCTGCAAATGGACGAGTGAAATCGTCTCGGGGACGCAATGAACGTGTGATGCCCCCAGAAGAGTGTCGAGCGCATCTTCGAAGACTGTTCAAGAACGAGCGCATAATGTGTTCATTACTGTTTGGTCGACACGGCCGCCATGCGCCTATCTCCTCAGATGGACTTGCTCAGGTTTCGGCAGACATTTTCTTTCTTGAAGTCATCCCTGTTGCGCCTACGAGATTCCGACCGCCAGCGAAAATGAACGATACTCTTTTCGAACACCCACAAAACGAGTTGCTAGCACGCGTGCTGACGACCTCTTACCGCCTAAGAGACTTGAATATCAGTGTCAAAGAGGCCTCTCAGAAAAACCCGAATTTTGACGAAGCTGCGAGAAAACGGATAATCGGACAGCTGCTGGAAGCTCTTGTGCAATTGCAGGTCGACGTAAACAGCTTCATAGATAGCAGCAAGAATCCTCAACCAGTGCGACAAGGCAAATTGCCCCCAGCCGGTGTTAAACAAGGGTTGGAAAAGAAGGAGGGTTTGTTTAGGAAAAACATGATGGTATTCGTTGAACTACTAGATCCTTGGCCGTCGTAAAGCTTACTTGAAATCCAGGGAAAACGAGTTAATTACGCTGCGCGTTCAGTTATTTCTCCAGACGTCAATATTGAACCCAACGAAATTGGAATACCCCCGGTTTTCGCAAAGAAATTGACATTTCCCGAACCAGTCACTCAGGCTAATGTTCATGAACTACGACAACGAGTGATCACTGGAGCACATGGATACCCTGGTGCATCTATTGTTGAGTATGAGGACGGCAGGCAGCAGTCGCTTGTCTGTATTTCTCCCCCTCACACGTTGAATACGTCTGACATTTTTGCAGGACAAGCTCACAGTGGAACAACGAACCGCGATTGCGAACCAATTATTAACACCTCAAGAAGGTGACCGTTCAGCTCGTTCTGGTTTGCATACCAGAACAACTGCCATCAATAAGAAAGTCTATCGGCATCTGCAGGACGGAGACCTCTTAATACTTAATCGACAGCCTACACTTCATAAACCTAGTATGATGGTTCACAAAGCCAAGGTCCTGCATGGCGAGAAGACCATTCGCATGCATTACGCCAACTGGTACGTAGCTTTCGTGATTGTCTGAACGTCGAATAGGTGTTAAAATATGCTTGAATCTAGTAACTCTTATAATGGTGAGATTTTCCAACTTGAATTCCAGTAATCCCACTGATGAAGCATCTTAGCCGATTTTGATGGTGATGGTAAGTAGGCAGCTTCTTCTCTTTGTACTTGTGTTGCTTATGTCTCGACGGACAGAGATGAACATTCATTTCCCTCGTGAGCTCAACCTTACCATTTGGTGCTTTATTTTCTCTGAAGTTTGATCCAGAAAATCAGGTTGCTAGAGCTGAAGCCATGATAATTGCTAACACCGATAATCAATACCTCGTACCCACATCTGGTAACCCACTGCGTGGTCTAATTCAGGACCATGTCGTAGCCGGGGTGTGGATGACTACTCAGGACGCATTCTTCAGCCGTGAGGAGTACTTCCAGTTGCTGTATGGTGCACTACGACCAGAAGATGATCCATCTGGCCGACGCCTCGTGACACTGCCACCAACAATCTGGAAGCCTGTTCCCTTATGGACCGGAAAGCAGATAGTATGTTCCCAAAATCGGTTTTTGGACTAGTACAGGGGGACTGAATAAAGCATTCCAGATTTCAACCATCTTCAAGAATATAACCCCAGACCATTTCGAAGGCCTGAATCTTGATGCCAAGACGAAGGTCCCTGGGCACCTATGGGGAAAGGATTCAAAGGAGGATAAGGTTGTCTTCATGGATGGGGAGTTATTATGCGGTGTCCTGGATAAAGCAGCGTTTGGAGCATCGGATTACGGTCTCGTACACTCCGTCTATGAGCTATATGGAGCGGAAACCGCAGGCAAATTGCTAGGTATTCTCAGTCGACTGTTCACCAAATTCCTTCAGCATAACGCCTTCTCGTGCCGAATGGACGATCTTACCCTAACACCGGAAGGCAACCGAGCACGCAAGCAGCTGCTCAACAAGGCCAAGGACTTGGGTACCCATGCAGCTATTGAAAACTTCCCTTCCCTTAAGGATACGCCAGAAGATGAGGTGCCTGGAGCCTTGAAAAACCTTCTAGAAGAAGTCCTCCGAGACGATAACAAGATGGCTGGCCTCGATATGACTGTCAAGGGCAAACTCTCCAAGCTCACGTCTTCAGTTACCGACGCTTGCATACCTCACAACCTTTTCCGGAAGTTCCCCCACAACAACATGCAGACGATGACGCTTTCTGGAGCTAAAGGTAGTGCTGTCAACGCTCGGCAGATTTCGGCCCTACTAGGACAACAGGAACTTGAAGGTCGTCGAGTACCCACCATGGTCAGTGGTAAAACGCTACCTTCCTTCAAACCATTCGAGACCAAAGCTATAGCTGGTGGATATGTTGCCAGTCGATTCTTGACTGGCATCAAGCCCCAGGAATTCTTTTTCCACTGTATGGCTGGTCGAGAAGGGCTGATTGATACGGCTGTCAAAACGTCGCGATCAGGTTACCTTCAGAGATGTTTAATTAAGCACCTTGAAGGCATCCGGGTGCATTATGATCATACTGTGCGGGGCAGCGACTCGTCAGTTTATCAATTCAACTATGGAGGCGACGCTTTGGATGTGACCAAACAGAAGCATTTATACCAATTCGAGTTCATTGCCAAGAACGAAGTGTCGCTTTTGAATCAACTACAACCAAGATCCATCAATGGACGTGTAGACGACACTACAGCCGTTGCATACATGAAGAAGGTGCTTAAGCGGTCTGCCGTACCATCCAGAAAGCATGCTGTCTCAAAACGCGATAAGTATGAACCTGCGTTGGCCAAGTATAGTCCGAGTCAATTCTTGGGTGCCACATCAGAGCAGTTCGCAATTGCTGTGAATGAATATGTGAAGAAGAATCCACACAGGCTGTTGGAGGGTGATAAGGAACCGGAGTTGTGGAATTGCAGAAAGAGGAAGATTTTGCCGAATAATTTCAAGTTATTAATGAATGTGAAGTATCTGCGGAGCCTTGTCGAGCCCGGTGAGGCTGTAGGTCTGCTCGCATCTCAAGGGTGAGTTCTCTGGAGCTCCAAAGCTTTCGTACTAGTGTTGATACTTGCATTAGAATTGGCGAACCATCTACACAGATGACACTAAATACCTTCCATTTTGCTGGTGAGTTGACCGCTTACGATTGCCAATATGTTTGTTAATATCACGGCATTTCAGGACACGGTGCAGCCAATGTTACGCTTGGTATCCCGCGTCTGCGAGAAATCGTCATGACCGCATCGCAAAAACCCAAAACTCCATCTATGACCATGATAGTTCGTCCTGGAACATCACAGGAAGACATCGACACCTTCTGCAAACGTGCCAGTCGAGTCACTCTCTCACAAGTAGTTGAGAATGTAATTGTACGCGAGAAGCGGAAGGCCGAAGGTGTAGTTCGACGGACACAGCTGTCAGTGGAGATCAAATTCTTCCCCAAGGAGGAGTATCGGTCTGAATACGATATCGACCCGTCCGAAATCCTGTCCACGTTTGCCATCAAATTCCCATTACTTCTTAAAAAGGAGATGCAAGCGGAAATGAAGAGGCTGGATGCAAATCTTCGAAGTCAAATCGCAGATCTTGGGAAAGGGAAGAAGCCTCGAACAAGCCAGCAGGAAGAAGGTGCAGACGATGACGGAGACGACGAGGAAGCACTGTCAAAGAGAAGAAAGGATGATGACGAAACAAGTGAAATCGGTGACGGAGATGCCGATGACGAGAAGAGATCCCGCCAGAGGAAGGAGCAGGCCACCTATGAGAGTGATGAAGACGATGACAGTGGCGGAGAAGAGGATGCAGACGCAATTAATGAAGCCGCAATCGAGGCAGCGTATGCTTCCGACGTTCCGGAGGACCGGGAGCAAGAAAAAGCGATCAAGAAGGCATACCGTAAATCTGGTTTTAAAGCTCAAGTCAAGAAGGTGGCTGATATCTTTGAGAAAAACTTGCATAACACTACCTTCTTTGACTTTGATGAATTTCACTGCGAATTCCGACTGGAGGTGAGTCGTTTAATTTGTTCTTGATCGTGCTCTTACAGGTGCCCCTCAGTTCGGTTCTGATATGCCAAAACTTCTCTTTGTGGGAATTGTGGAACGAACCTGCCGAGCCGCTGTTGTGCGAGAGATTCCTGGAATCACGGATTGCTTCCAAACCAAGGAGATTCCCAAGAATGGTGGAGAACCAATTGTCAAGGTGAGTTAGGCTTGTCAATCTTAAGTGAAATTACTGATGCCTCTCTAAGTTATCTACAAATGGCTCTAATTTCCGAGGAATGTGGGAGTTCGCCGCAGGTTCAGATGAAAGCATCCTTGAAGATGATGAAATCTACTCTAATGATATTTATGCCATCTTAACCACATACGGCGTTGAAATGGCTCGTGCTGCCATCTTGAAAGAAATGGGAGGAGTCTTCGGGGCTTATAATATCCAGGTCGACAGAAGGCACCTGGAATTAATTGCTGACTACATGGTGAGTAAATTTGTACAATCGCCGTATATGCCTTGAACTCACATTGACATTTCTAGACGTTTGACGGCGGCTATAAGCCCTTCAACAGGAAGGGCATTTCGACAAATCCCTCCCCTCTTCTCAAGGCATCTTACGAAACAACAGCTTCATTCTTGTCCGATGCAACATTGTATGGAGACTATGACGACTTGACAACACCTTCAGGAAACATTGTATTGGGTCGACCAAACTTGACAGGCACTGGTGTATTTGATGTTGTAATGCCCTTGATCGAGAGTACTGCATGACGTCGAGTGTAGACAGTTAGAATGCATGTATGAAAAGTAGCCTAATCCCACCCCCGCTAACTTTACCATTTCCAGCTTGAAAACGTTGTGTGTGTCAATATACACGTTACGTCACGCGAACGTGACCACTCACGTTCAACATGGACGCGATATGCAAAGTTCAACTCCTCTCTATCTGCCTGCTAAACATCCCAGCAGAACTAGCGCCGGGAGTCAATTTTTCTTGTTATCTCTGGCTTTCTTGAATATGCAACGTGCTCCTTTACGAGATCTTCCCCTTGAACACTTCACAAATCCCGTCGGATTTTCCCCAACAAGCCCGCATTCGGGAGCGACTACAAGTCGACCATCCAAACGTCCCTTGTCTCCTGGCACACCGAAGCCTTATAGCCCCGCGAAGCGCCGTATTCTGTCTGCTGAAGGGCTGCTTCCTGCACCTCAGAAACTCAGCAAGGATTCGCCACCCCAGCTACCGAGAATCAC
>KB722736.1:3282251-3297287 GCA_000349905.1 Volvariella volvacea V23 | reverse complement strand
TATCCCAAACTTCCCCAGTGACAAACGCGCAAAGCATGAGCAGTAGTGATTATACTCAAGAACTCCACCATGAATCTGCTTCAGCCTCTCTCGGTCCACATTTCAACGCTTCTTCTCGTCCCCCCTCCCCAAGCGCCCCCGAACTCTCATCCCACCCGCAAGAGACTAGCCCCGATGCGTCCTTCAATTCTGCTTCCCCGAAAACGAGTAGTGCGCAGAATTCCATGTATGTTGTCGTTCCACGAGAGCCGCCACCCTCAATAGATCCTGGCTCTATCCATTACCCCGGATTTCATGTCTACCAAGATCCTTATCTTTACACCCCAAACCCCCAGTATAAGGGATGGGAGACACTCCGCAATAATATAGACCAACCACTTGCGATGGAAGAAGGGGACTCCCAGGAGTCAAAAGAAAATTGCCAGCCGCCCAGGAAGAAATCCGAAAAAGTACGCAAAGTTGATGTACTCGGCAGCACTTCTCCACGAAGGTCAAGCCGTCTGCTAGGGAAGCAGCTCGTAGCACAGTCTTCAGGAACTACATTGATGGAAAGGCTTCTTGCAAGTGGGCTTGGAGGAGATTCAGATACGCTACCGGAGCCGGTGGGACACCTCATTTCGCCGCCACGAATGCCGAAGCATCCGTCACCCTTGAGGTCTAGTGTGGAGAGCAGACGGGTCCTGCGCAGGGTTATGGAGGAGGAAGCAGACACAAACGAGATGGAGATCGACGCTCAATAGCTAATTATTGCTCATCATTTCGGACTAGTTCGCCTTTTTGGTTATGTTTCTTTGCACATCGAGCCGCTCAACGCATCGCATTTTAAACACGTCACTCATTCATTACGGATTTCCATTTGTTGCTTATCTTATGTACTCATTCATTCGTTTGCAATATCAACCAGGAGAAGTGTTGCTGCCATTTGAGTTCATACGTCCACGTGGACGCCACGTATCAGTTTGGACGCCTACCTATTGAAACCCACCGCCACCCTTTTTGGTTGCCCAACTCCATGTACCTGCTTCAGACACTCTGCGTCCTGTACATGGCCGCTCTGGCCACAGCACAGTTTGGTTTCTTCGAAAACATGTTTGGGCACCACCAACAACAGCAGCCACGCGGTGGTGCATCACAGTGGGCCGCACATATGGACAGCAGTGCGTATGATTCTTAATATGCTTTAACATATATACTCACTACTACTACGTCCACTAGTTTCCTGTTCACAGTACCTCTGTCCCACAACATTAGATTGTGTGCCACGTCCTGCGGATTGTCCATGTCCCTACGTGGAAGATATCAAGTGTACAATACCAGATGCAGATGGTCAGGCGACTGTTGTTTGTGTAAGAGGAGGGCAGGGCTGTCAGGAGGTGGAGAACCTTGCCAATAGGATACCTTGACACTGTTATTCTTCCTATGTGTCCAGGGTGTGGAGCCTGTACAGTAAGTGTTGGTCGCTTGCTTGAATTCTAATTCATATTCCGTTCAGTTCAAACGAACTTATCTGTGTATTGGCAGTTTCTGTAGAATAGCCCCAGATTGGCACCGGCTATCTAGAGCGTCGATGACGGTGTCGCTGCGCTCCTTGGTCTCGCAGGCAATGAGTGAAACATCGATGCCTACAACTGGTTGTGTGGAAACGCATGTCCTCGAGTTGTATTTCAGCCAATTATTAGTTAATCGTATCCTGACTAAATCCATTATACTACAACCTCGGGCTATCAGAGGCTCAGTGTCGCGGTATGCAATTAACAATGCAGTTGTTTCGAGCCTCGAGTCCTAAGGCGGTGAACTGGATGTTCGAACGATTTCCTGGGGTGCTCGGAAGCCTGCCGCAATCAAATCTGTTTTCCACCTGAGCCTTTGAATTGCGAATGTAGTATTGCAGGTACTATTGCGGCCTCAGGTCCCATTTTCTGCTGTCAAGTTTTGAATTGAAATTATATGAGTTTCCTTTTATGGCTGCCAATTTGGTTGGGGGTTCGATGACAAATAATTCAGCTCATGCACCTCTGTTACACATCGCCATGTCCATTGCTCGCCCAACGGTATGCCCCTTGGTCTCCTGCCTCCTGATACATTTCTCATTGCTCTTACAGACAAAACTCCCTCCTGGTGCGAATCGAATTCTGTTTGTCAAGAATCTAAATTATCAAATCACTGGCGAAGACCTTTATGACTTGTTTGGCCGGTATGGTAGCATCCGTCAAATACGAATAGGGAATGAGCAGAAAACAAGAGGGACCGCTTTCGTTGTGTTTGATGACGTGATGGATGTACGTTTCTCCTCCTACGTGTAGAAGCAAAGGTGTTGACCTGAAAATCTAGGCCAAGAACGCACTTGACCACCTGAATGGTTTCCATCTTCAGGAGCGTTACATTGTAGTGCTATATCATATGCCTGCCAAGCAAGATGCCGCCGCCGCAAAGGCTGACTTGGCTCGTCGAGAAGAAGAGCTGGCTGCGCTCAAGAAGAAGCACAATATCGGTGACCCGTGATGAATAGTTTCAATACTCCCATCTTTGTTGCCCAACCTCCCACGATGCTCAAACAGCTCTTGGTGCAGGGCGTCGCCCTTGTTGGTTGAATATGTATGCATATTCTGCTCCTCTTGCGCCTCGCTACACGGTTCTATTTCCGTATTTGTTGATAATGCATAATTTAATACAGTGGTGTAGCAATGCAAATGATATTAACTAAACGACGCACGTCAAGGATATTGCGCTTGAAATATCTATTTAGAGATCCACGGGAGTGCCTTGCCCTGTTGTTCGGGTAAGGAGTCTAGACTTTGCAAGGAGATGAAGGAATGAAAGTTGGTAAATGGTGATAGAACGGAAGAGTGGCCCGGATGAATGGCTACGGGATCCCATTTGGCAGGGTAGACATGCACATTGGACAGAGTTTGTCTAGATGTGGAGAATATTGTTGCGGAAACTGGCGACTTAAGGGCCACCCACTATTGGATTAATTGCGCGTAAGAATCAAGGAGAGATAACTTACTATTGCCAGCAGGTTTGCGTGCAGACAGGGGGAGCACACTCTGCTGGGTGGTTGGGGCTGAACTTGCAACTGGTCAAGCCGCATTTAATCTGAAAAGTCGTTAACGCGATCCTGGTGAATTGGTTGTTCAGTACCTCTTCATCAGGCTAGTCGACTATTAGCACTCCTGCCGCACTGTGCCCAGCACAACTTACTAAATTCACTCCATGTCCACATCTACCGCCGCGTAAGTATGTCACACTCTAAAGGACTATACACGTACTGAACATAAACATTTCGAACTCTAGACGGGCGTTGTCAGCGTCGTTGTTTGTCAATAGAATTGGTAACGATACCCACCGTCGCCAGAAACACATCGCTGAAGTAGGATGGAATGGTTCGGGCCCGCTTAAGAATCCGGGGACTTTATATCCAGCCACAAGGAAATAAAGCATGCATTATGTCAAACTTGCCCGCGCAGCAAATCCACGGAAAAGATAAAGGCATTACAATGGCTAGCGGCGGCTTGTTTCACAAGGTTGACCAGATGACAACGCATTGGCATTAAGTGTCAGGTGCAGGGTAGAACCCTATTCACTTCTTTTTGTGCGATCTTGACCCTTTTTTAAAAAATGTCTACACCCGATCCGCGACGCTCACATTTTCAGTGCTATACCGGGTTCTCCTGATCTTTTGGATTACTCCGAACAGGCGTAGGAGGTATCTGTGAGAAGAAGGGGATACCCTGAGAAGCCATTAATATGAATCCACCATTCCTGGAAGTAAAGGCTAGCCGTTCCTCTGGTTGAGTTGTTGAGGGTTGCCGCCACAACGGCAGGTGGGTGTCCGTTGTACTTTCCGTATTTATCACGGGCTTTCCTGTTAATCTTAGAACTTCAGGTCTAGTTCCTATTCTCACCTTTTCATTCCTTCCAATGCCGCAATCTATGCATAGGGATCAGAATCGAAGAGATGATAACCCCCGATCAGCTATATAGTAGGGCAATCTCGTGAAATGCTGAAGTGGCACCATGAAGCATTGTGTGCCCATAGACCCGAGGCCCATTGTCCTGACCGAAATCGCAAGGCGTTACTTGCGTGGAAGCAAATGGATTATCCATTCAAACACCTCACTCACAATCGAGTCATTTAATGCCAGGACGAGTAATGTAAAGTTCTTAACTCTATTTTCCCACTAGAGGTTTATGCTTACTACTACCGTGGTTGGTCGTTTCCTTTTCCTCACCAACCATCTTGTACTATGTTTGTTCAATGCTACCGTTACTGGAGGCGGGTAGAGCTCAACGATCCACAGCGTTGGGGAGAGTCTACTACGCAGTTTGCGTCTTGATTTCGTGTGTGCGTCTACTGAACACAAAGTTTTGAGTAAGGTGCCGAAGCCCTATTGCTTCTAGAACAAGAGCGAAGTCATCCAACAATTTAGGTGCGGTAGTCAGTCATTGGTTTTGGTTTGCTACTGCAGCTTGCAGATCTGCTACGACTTTTAGACTGGTTAGAGCCCATACTGCCAGTATGGGCTTCAACCATCAATACCCAATTAAGTACCTTATAGTTCAGCGTTATTCGGCCACACCATCACTCTCATCCCAAACGGATAATTTCGTCACTTTTATATTGTTCGTTCACGCCACGAAATTTGACGTAGAGAAGGAGGACACGCTTTGTGAAGAAGGAAACAGGGTGTACTCAGCCTGCGTTTACTTCAAATTTCTCTTCGGTGAATCCTGTCTATAAGAATACTCAGGCTTACGAGACTATTCAGACAAAAATTGTACGTGTTGCTGAAAGTTTTACAGCTGCAAGTGTCCAATGTAGCATCTTTTAATTTCCGATGCCGTACACACCCAATCTGCCGTACACCAATTCACTAATAGTACCAATCCTTCATCCACTATCTTGGGGTACATATGATACCCATCAAACCTATTCGCAAATATTCGTATTTAGCCTGGGGCGGAGCAACCGGTGGGTCGCCTCTCCGGATAAGCAAAGGAGGCACCAGATACAATCAGCACGTATCATTGGCACACAGACATTCATACATCCCATGACGCCCTGCCTAAATAGCTACGATGGACAAAGCGACCATCAGCAATATGGTTCGATAACATTCAAAACAATGAGTATGTTTAATAACATATCGGAATCGATGGATCGTAAACTACACATGGATAACCATGGAACCAAATGAAAACAGAGGCTACAAGGATGGTTAGCTTAGATGAGTTCTGCAGCGTTCACTGGCATCTCATCCTAAGATTCAAGTTAGCACGAGGTATCTGCAAAGTTGCGTGGGTGGGCTTACGATCTGTGTACTGTAGAATTGTTCTAGGAGGATACATCAATAACCGTGCGCCACCCACTAAAAGATAAACCCACCAATATCTCGCAAGACCTTCACGTCATCAATAGTCACGAACTGCGCAAGTACATAAGTACATAGCATAGAGAGAAAAAGGGAATACGTACGTTAATGGCTACACCCTTCCTGCCAAATCGACCTGACCGGCCAATACGATGAATATAGTTTTCACGATTGCTAAAATGGATCAGTTGGAATGGAACATGGGATTAGAAGGACGATGCGCACGCAGGTAAGTCGTAATTGATGACTAGTGAAACTTGCTGAACATCGATACCACGAGCCCAAACATCGGTAGTAATCAGGACACGTCTACAACCCCATTAGTACCTGAACGCGCAACGAATCTGAATGTGCATACGAGGTGCCAGCGCGGAACTCAGCCATAATGGCGTCCCGCTCTTTTTGGACCATCTCGCCGTGCATAGAGGACACCGTGAAATTAGACGCGCGCATCTTCTCTGTAAGCCAATCGACCTGCAAGGAAACGTGTCACAATTTGAACCACTGGGCACGAAGGCGAAGCAAACCTTTCGACGGGTATTGCAGAAAATGACAGCTTGGGTGATAGTGAGAGTATCGTAGAGATCGCAAAGCGTGTCGAACTTCCAATCTTCCTTCTCTACAGCAACGAAGAATTGCTTGATCCCTTCCAATGTCAACTCATCACGTTTGACGAGGATGCGAACAGGGTCGGTCATGAACTTGGTTGTCATCTCCAGGACATCGTAGGGCAAGGTCGCACTGAGCAGGACGACCTGTGTAGCAGGAGGGAGATATCGATAGACTTCATATATCTGATCCTTGAACCCCTTATTCAAGAGTTCATCGGCCTCGTCCAGGACGAGCATTTTAATGTTGCGGGTTCGCAAACTGCGCCGGCGAATCATATCAAAAACGCGACCAGGTGTTCCTGATACAACATGCTGGCCATACTCCAGCTTCCGGATGTCCTCTCCAATGGATGTACCGCCAATGCATGCGTGACATTGAACATTCATGTAGTCACCTAATGCAAGAACAACGGATTGGATTTGAGTTGCCAGTTCACGTGTAGGCGATAGAACAAGAGCTTGTGTTTCTCGCTGGGTGACATCGATGGACTGGAGGATGGAAATCGAGAAGGTGGCGGTTTTACCGGTACCCGACTGTGCTTGCGCGATGACGTCTCGTCCCTCTGTTATTGGTTTAATAGCACGCTGCTGGATGGCAGATGGCTTTTCAAAGTCTTGTTGTCATGCTGTGAAAAAGTGAACCGATATGTGGAGCAATGGAGTCACGTACTGTACGCATAGATGCCTCGTAATAAATCCTCTTTCAGCCCTAGTTCATCGAATGTAGAGACGACGGAAATTGATTCGGATGATTCAAATACGAGTTTCTGGCATAAAGGAACTCATTGAGCACAATATTGAAATTATTCGAGCCGCAGAATAAAGCTCACATCGTCTCCCGGGTTGATTCCTGACATTTTTGAGTGGTGGTTTGGAGGGAAGCGGAGTTTGAACAGGGAGCGTCGGCCCCTGCTTTGCCACCCGCTCACATTTCCAAACTGCCACACCTGTTCCCTCGTGTCCACTATGGATTCCGTCATCGAGCTTCAACGACAAACTCACGAAGAAATCGAACGCTACGAATGCGCGCTGTATACCATACTCTCGAGAGCGCAATCTACTCATGAGCTCAAGGTGCAGAATGAGCACAAAGCTTCACAGATGCTCGACCGCATTTCCGCCAAGGTCGTTGCACTAGACGCGCTGTATGAAGATGGAGATGCCCGGAAAGCCGAGATAGAAGCCCTCACGTCTACCTCGCAACAGAGCGATCTTCAGGAGTTCTACTCGCGGTTGGTTAAAATTCAGGAACACCACAACAAGTATCCTGATGCTGTCTCAGGCGGAATTGAACTTGAGCTGGCAGCTTTATTAGAGGAGCCAGATCAGGATGATGTCGCGGACGAATTTGAGGAAGAAGATCGTGCGTTATGCAGCTATTTTATCCCAACAAATCTCTAAGTTCCTTTAGCAATTGGCCTTCTATTCACTGGAGAGGAAGGGTACGGAAAATATGTCGACTTGTATGCCTTACATGTCGAATATACCAACTTGAAGAACATTGGGAGGCGTCCTGGTTATCTACAATACCTGGACGTTCTATTAGAGGCGCTGAATGGTCTTGTACACCAGGAAGTGCCAAGGGAGACGCGTAGCTCCAAGGCATACGAGAGGTATGTTTACAGAAGTCTGCATTCACGCGTTTGATCTCATTTGGCATAGTTACATCAAAAATCTATACCAGTATCTTCTGTCCTTCACCAAACGGTCTCAGCCACTGCTTGATGTTGACACCCAGCAAAAAGAGGCCGAAACGCAGTTCGAACAGAAGTGGGAAGCTCAAGAACTGCCAGGGTGGGAAGAACAAAAAGATGATGCGCAAGCAAATGACAACGGTGGAATCTGGTGTGCTGCTTGTAAGTGTTGGTATTAGCATTTCGCATACACCTCACATGTATCCCCTCTCGACAGGCCAAAGACACTACTCGAAGCAGACAGTTTATGATGCCCATCTTACATCGAAAAAACACATTAAAGCAACGCAAAAACAAGCTAGCACTGCTTCGGCTCCAACTAATCCCAATGGCACCGAGGCAACACCACCTCCGGCACTTGTGATCAATGCAAACAAACTGCGCTTCCGTGAATCAGCCCGTTTAACCTACCTATCGACCAAATTGATAGACTTCCTCTCTTCCACGATAAATGACACAAAATCCAACGTCGAGCGAAGGTTCTCACTGACCGCTCGCGAACGCGAGCAAGAGTTGCTGGAGCAAAACAAACCCCCGCCAATGCCAGCTGTCACTGGAGAGGAAGGTGCAGAGGAGAAAGAGGAGGAAGAAGAGCGCATATATAACCCTCTTAAACTGCCTTTGGGATGGGACGGAAAGCCCATACCGTATTGGCTATACAAACTGCATGGGTTGGGAGTTGAATACCGTTGCGAAATCTGTTCAGATCATGTTTACATGGGCAGGTGAGTTTCTCTAGAAACTTGGTGATACTTGGTGTTGATACTGACCTCCCTGTCCCTCCTTAGGAAAAATTTCGATCGACACTTCCAGGTGAGACTACAATTTCGAAGGACGGCAGAGTACTCAATTTGGAGATGATTACATAGGAATCGCGACATGCGTTCGGAATGCGTGCCTTAGGACTTCCAAACACTAAGCACTTCCATGAAATCACCCGCATAGAAGACGCTCTTGCGCGTATGTGTTCTATGCTTCCTTCTCACCTGTCATCTCATTGGACCTTTTGAACCATAGTTGCGGAGAAATTGAAGCAAGAAGGCAGACATGAGATCTTCCAGCAGGAAACAATGGAGGAGCTTGAGGACGATGAGGGCAACGTTTATAATCGTAAGACATATGAGGACCTGAAGAAGCAAGGCTTGATCTAGAATTGTACATATTATTACACCGTGCATGCTCTCGGTATGTCCTTCTAGTTTTCATTAATCCTTGTTAGGCATGTGTAAAGTTAGTGGTACAATGATAAGTGAAGACAGGTGATAGTGTCGAATTAGCGATTAGCTAAGACCATTAATATCCGAGGTAGTTGTTTTAGGCCGTGGTGGTGGGGGTGGGGGCTTCTTTGTCGGCGCTATTGGTGTTTGTAGAGTTAGAGCGTGGTGATACAATTCTTCGTCTGAAGAAGACGGTGAAGGCGACAGAGGCGAATCTTCCGGTGAATGGAATGGATTGCTTGAAAATTGCTGCTCCATCTTTCGAAATTCGGAGATAGGGATCACGCCGTTGGGCATATCTACCGATAATAAGGAGTCCCATAGCAGGCGCGTGGAAAACAAACAGTCAGTGTTATAGTGGTGAAAACGCAGTCGTGCTTACCCAGGGAATCCCACCACGCTGCATCATCTGAGCTTGGGGGTGGTACTAATAAACGTCTGTTTAGATGCTAAGCGACTTCGATGGATCACATAACCTACATTCTGCCAAATCTGATGGCAATGAAAGTGTTGCCAACTTTTCATCAAGCTTCTCTCCGGGCACAGTTGTAATTACTGTCTCCAAGAGGAGTTGTGAGAGCGCGGCGCGCTTGACACTATCTATAATTCTAATCTCCCCTCTGAATATAGCGAAAACTAGAAAACCGCAAAGTAAGTAAATCAAAATCCATAGCTTGGCTATTTGGCTTGCCTGGGCGGTGATCAGAACACCGTAGTTCAGCACGAGAATAGACTGAAATATCTAGAGCTCGACCGCGGAACAAAATCCGATCTAGACCAATGATCAGAATGCATTCCAAATAAAATGAAGGCACGAAGGCACGAACCAGTCCAGGCGGGGATGCGCATTTTCTCACTGGTATCATAATTGTCCGACCCCAAGTCGTATCTATAGGTTGGTCGGAATAGTACAGGGCCTTCCTCATACCCGACAAAAGCTGCCTCAATCGCCATAGCCTTACGCAGCTGAATTGATCAAATAGGTCAGTTTCAGGCTCCAAAACCCTAATGTATGAAGCCAACTTTACCTGGTCTTCCTTCAACAGACTCTGATAGTCATCGACATCAGCAAGCGACCGAACCACAGCATTCTCCATATCGATACGGTAATTCGTGTCAGCAAGCCATATCACATTACTATTGAAGATGATTAGTGGCACTCAAACTGAAGTGACGCGAGCATACTCATGACTCGATATCGTCTTTCCTTTTTGGAAATGTAGTCCATTTGCAATTGTCCAGTAATCGGAATTACGTTCGTCGATGTTGTGATGGCCTGCTGCTAAATGAGCGGTAACAAAGCAAAAGCTTGTGTCGTAGTAATCTAAACGAATAGCGACAGCACCCTTATTGCCAGACATCCCCCTAAGGCCAGTCTGATGCAAAGTTGTATATGAGCAGTGCAAAGAGCTCGACAAGTCAATGCAAACCTTGCGTGTTGTTGCCTCAACATTACGGATAACAGCTGTTAATTCAACCTTGACCAGGACAAGCAAGGCTGTACCAACGAGCTTTAAGCCATTACTGCATCAGAATTTGTAGTGATTATGGAGGATATTTCTCACCTGTTCACTACGCAGGAGAACATAGTTCGCTCTCTTGTCTGGGCGCCTGTCGAGTGTCTCCAAAATCCTGTGTTCTACAATTCGTCTAGTGATGCGACTCCGATGAGACCAAAGTAATGGTGATGTGAACAAACGAAGTGTCACGAACCGTTTCTCGGGATCTGTTTGAACAATCTGTTGGGCCGTTAGTGGCACGATCTCCTGGAATCCAAGGACGATCATATCAGGTCTAATAATTTTAGATCAGTTTCACTTGAATGGACCGCATAAAACGTACTCATTGACACCTTGGGGCATTAGTCAATACGTTTCAGTAGAAATCAGGTGCAGCTTACTTTCTCTGGGGAACAGCCACGGCAGCAAGGACTCAGATGACGATGGTGACTGCGTACATGATTTAGCTAACTCTCTGGGGACATAACAAATGACTCACACGGCCATTTAGATTCCAAGTACCGATAAACATGGTGCAATGTCTTGTCGTCGAGTACTCTGAAACCCGTTGTTCCAGTGCAGTTCTGACGGAATCGTGTATGGGATCATAAATTGTCACAGGCCGTTGATAGCTCAAATTCCCCTGGAAAGTATATCAGTGTTGTCATATTAGTCTAGGAACACAAAAAGAGCCTCACAAGGAACATGTCAATCGCTACTTGTTTCCCTTTGTCTTGAAAGTTGTTGATATATGCACGGGATACACTTTTTGTGGCATCAGAAAGTACACCTACAAACCCCCATAAAAGCTTGTGTTCAATGCTTCAAAGATTTCAGAGAGGAGCTACTTGCCTGCTAATGTTCTCTTGCCGCTCCGAGTAAAACTCGTATTTAGTGCACCCGTCCCAGCATATATGCGCGACAATGCATCGCCATTTTCTGCCCATAATTCTCGGTGGTTTGCCCATAGGGTGTTTGCCATGATCCATTCCCGTCTGACTAACAAAAGGTATTGCTCCAAAGTGTATCGAGAGAGAATATCTTGCACAAAGTTCGTGCGATCGAGGCTAATGTTATAAGAACACGTATTAATTGTAATGACAAGAAAATTGAGGAGCACTCACCAATCGAGACAGTTGGTCCTGAACACACCTTTCTGCTCGGTGACGATCTCATCTGACATAGCATCACACATTGAAAATCCAAACCTATCAACAAAGTCTACGATCGTCTCCATACGCCTTCGATTAGTGGTGAAAAACGAGCAATCATTAGACAATGTTCAACAGGTATGTCATGTACTTCTTACCTCAAGTCACGCACTACACTGTCGTGCCCACCGATGCGAACAGCATTGTGGAAATCATAATGCGTAATAGAGATGTCATCCCCAAGAGCATCGCGGGCGTTGTGTAGATGTCTAGCATAAGCTTCCGTCAAGGTCGCTTCGTTTTCTTTCGTTCCGAGCAGATTTATGGCATGTATGGAACCATATTCCTCCATTAAATTGGCAAAATGACGCTCAAAGGCAGGTTGAGACGCCTGCGGGCGCGTGATTTGAATTCTGTGACCGAATGTTTGGATGCCCTGTTGCTCCCAGAACACTGAAAATGGTGTCAGTGAATGCCCGCGTTAGTGGAGTGAATGGGAACAAGTCAACATACATGGGACACTGCCTCGGACTTGTACATAACTGACACAATGCTGATCCGTTGTGAAAATGGTCTCCGTCTAATAGTCATCCCTGTTATACAGCAGGGCAAAAAAGCAAGGTGAAAGCGGCTCACCTCGACGAAATTGGCGCAGTTTCCATCATCATCAACTCCGCGGGTATTGAAACGAGTACCAGCTCGCTTCCATCCTAATCTGGATATAACTGAAAGCGTAGCTATTGTCGGTGATCCGTCTGTGGGTGGTGCAGGTAATGCCATGGTCGCAACCCCAACAAAGCCTTGTATTGCTAATATCTATCGACAGTGTCAATTTAGGGTCTTTTTGATCTACCGATTCGACGACTCACGATGAATTGACACTGGTCTAGTTCCGCACGCTCATGAGAATCCAGTCTATCTCTGAATTCAAGTAAGCTTCGGACAATATACTCATTCCACACAAAACGGTCATCATATGTTGCAAGGTCTCTAGCCGCATTCGGTTCTCTCTCCCTTGACAGCCTCGTGGACAACCGCGAGGAAAGATCCCAGCTGGACTCTGTCGCATAGTAAAAAGACCCAGATGACAGGATTTTGGTTAAGGGTGCGCAAGGATGCTCGAAGACCTGAGGTCCAGGAGGTTGTTGTGAATAGTTATTACTGTTGTAGGGAGCATCCATTCCATCCAGATTCACTTCTGCCAAGGGTATGTCATCCCAAGCAGATGAAGTAAGGCTGAAGAATGAGACTTCGTGGATCTTGGCTACATGCTCTGGAATTGAGGCGCAGGGCCGAGCGTTCCCAACCTCGGTCGCACTCGTCACGATGGCGAGGAAAATATCTACGTGGCCCGGACACCTCAATAAGAATACGCACAAATGGTGCCAATGTGCATACCGCCATCCACAGATATCAATCCCAAACAACCCTTAACGACTCTACTTGTGAGCTTCACCAAACCAGAGAGATTGACTTCGCGTTTTGGTAAGAATTCTACGATGGCTTGATGATTACTTCGTTCCCCAGCACGGAAAGCCAGGGCTCGTTGAGGTCGGCCTGCACGCTCGTCATGTGAGCTCGTCACAAGATATAGTGAACGAGGATTATTGCCAAGATAAAGGTGCATGAACCCCGGGAGTACTAAGTAGATGACGGGACCCCCGCAGTGCGTACTCATTAAGTCCATTGTTGGCGATTAGCCTCCAATCCAAACACAATACCAAAAAGCGGACAGGAGATTATACAGGGCGTAGTAAATCTAATCCGTTTTGGACGGAATTCCATTACCCATATTACCTGTATTCCTTCGCAATCCCAAACCAGCTTCACCTCTTTGTACCCTAATTGTTTGCCTGCGAGGAGGTGCACTCAACTGGATATTCGATCCCGACCCGTCGCTACCATATCCATCCTGTAATCGTTGAGATAGGCTCGGTGAAGGGGGTGGGGCAAAACTCGTCATACTAATCGAGCCCACCGAGGGTGTCTTTGGTTGATGAGTCCTTGGAGCAATGATTCCACTTGTTGGATCATTAGAGCTCCCTAGTCGGCGCAATTTTTTGATTGGGAGCATTGAAAATAGGGACTTGAATAGAGAAATTGAGGATGGCCGAGACGAAGTGATGTGGTTCGGTGACCCAGGTTCGGCTATACAAGAAGTTATTAACATTCCAAATGAAATGTAAATGTGATACTATACCCGCAGCGGTTGGGAGTGCATTATCATTGGCGCTCAAACTAAGGAATAGGAATAAAGGCACCAGCCAAACACATAAGCCGAAAAACGCAGCAATCTCGGTGAAGCTATAAACGCGCATCTTGGAGAGCGCATGGTAATTCCTCGTATATCGCGCCTCATGTGTAACCCTTGAGAAATGGAAAAACCAGGTAAAGTGGTCGGCAATGACGAGGATGCATGATGCGATGAACGACGGCGAGGTTAGTGAGATGAGAGGCCAATTGCTGGAGAAATTTTGGAGGTATACGAGATGGCAGAAAATGGAGAAGATGGTTTGAATGAAAGGAAGAGAGTCGGAAAAATAGAACAAGATATGCAGCGATATTATCACCTGGTTATGCGCAACTGGCGGTCAGTGGCTGACATGAATGGGTGAAGTAGTGAACGCACATAAATCCCTCTCTGCCCCACAACCTTTGCGAGACGCGAATGTTCCTCGATTAACTCTGATATATATAATAGACCACTAGCTGTTTTGTCCGGTGTTGCAGTAAAGGAAGGTTTAGCCTTCACAGCCGTGTATATTTCGGTTGAGACGAACCAAGAGAAAGCGTGACAAAAGCGAAAGCAGCAAGCATAGCTACAAGACTGTTGGTATCCATTGAGCTTTTGTTGACTGTTTTTCAAACTAGTAAGAACTTACCTGACATAGTGAAGTAAACCCATAGCAAGAAGTTACAGTGAGGGTGGTCAGCCGGCGACCTTTGAATTCAGGGGGAAGCTGTTCGCACACCTTTATTTCTGACCACGTGGCCATCTTGGTGGCTGTGACTCCTCCTGAGCTGCTCTGGAGTCCGTAGTACTTGGCCCCACACCAACAACCGCAGTCAACCACCTCACAATCATGAGCAACCTCGAAAGTGCGTCGTGCCAGTCGATGCACCGCACAACTACTAACGTTGACTAGAGACCCTTTTCCAGCTCAAGGTGTGCCTTGTCCATCTCATCAAAGCCGTTCCATGGCTAACCCAGCTCAATCGAATAGTTCACAGCAAAGACTCTGAATAGACAAGCGAAGAAAGCACAGAAAGACGAGGTCAACGAGAAAGCGCGAGTGAAGAAGGTACGAACCAACTCGCTTCCAAATGCGCAGCCAACCTATCTACCTACCCTGATCCTGTCAATACCAGGCGCTCCAGCAAGGAAACACAGAGGGAGCGAGAATATACGCCTCCAATGCCATCAGGAAGAAGAGTGAAGCACTCAACCTCCTCCGATTGTCCAGCCGCATCGATGCTGTGGCGAGTAGAGTC
>KB722736.1:3269725-3282151 GCA_000349905.1 Volvariella volvacea V23 | reverse complement strand
GAAACAGCCGTTACAATGCGGCAAGTCATGGGCAACATGACTTCTGTCGTAAGAGGCATGGATAAAGCTATGGAGAGCATGAATCTTGAGCGGGTGAGTTTGTGCTTGATATCTGTCCACCCCAGTTCGTCTCATTCATCTGTCCGACATCATCGCAGATATCCCTCGTAATGGACAAATTCGAAGCACAATTCTCTGATCTTGATGTGCAAACGTCTTCTATGGAGGATGCAATGAGCTCAACGACAGCTGTTTCGACACCACAAGACCAAATCGACCAACTACTTCGCCAAACGGCGGAAGAGGCCAATATTGAATTACAGCATGATCTCGCTGCCAAGGATTCCAATTTGCTGGCCGACTTAACTCCAAAGGAGCGTATTGGAGAAGAGGACGATAAACTGGCTGAGAGGCTGAGGGCTCTGAGGCCAGCATGAACCATTCTCAGTTATCCCTGGCCTGATTTGGAAAGAGCGGAGTGGGTGCTATGCGCGCCTAAGATGATTATACTCGTCTATCTAGTCTACTCGTTGATTTTCTCTAACATTGGACAGCTTACTCCTCGCCCTGTAGTACTATATCTTTGCACTCAAGGTTGTAGATTGTTTATCAAACATATTCAATTTGATTTCTTATATCTTGGAATGCACATCATTAGACTATGCAGGGTTACACATAGGTATTAAATCGCCATATATCGAAACATTAAAGTGTGAAGGATAGCAGTCAAGAAAGGCCAACCCGACTATGAAAGTATCACCGTGAAGGAGTGAGAAGTAGAAATGTATTACGATGCTAAAAATGATCGTGCCATCCAAATGCATGAAAAAGACCAGATTTATGTATGCGGCAAATAAAAATTCATAATCATAAAGCAAGAAAGCAGAATAACGTGATGAACAGATAAGATATAGGCGGGTTAGTTGGAGTGAAAGGGTACAACGCAAAGAATAAGTGCCAAGGTGAAGTCGAACAAATTACTTGTCTAGAATTAGAAGGGGTGATGCGATGTGAAAGGATGTATGGGAGAATTAGTGATGCAATGATGGACAAAGTAAAACATGACAGAAATGAGAGAGTGGCAATATGTCAGATGGTCAGTATGTACCATTACGCCACCAGGGAGTAAACCAAAAAAACCAGGAAAGGACAGATGGTGCATATATGTCGTCGGAACAGTAGTCGCGGTCGTATACCCAAGAAAATCGTGGCAGTGAATGACGAGGTTATGTATTTTGCAATATTATACGGATGAAATCGTCCAGGAGCCGTCGTTTACTTTCTTCGTCCATCCTTCTTGCTCGTTTATCCAATAACAGTTCGACTTGCGTGACTATGCCAGATGGCCCGTGAAAAGGTATCTCTTTTGCGTAAAAACGATGTATACCTGCAAGCAGCATATGGCCAATCAATCAAATTTGTCAACATCAGAAAAACGGACAATAGAGCAATAACTCACATTGTTTAAAGGCTGCATATCCATCGGCATCCAACGCGGCCCTAAATATCTCTGTCATTTCCAGTCCAATCCTCGCAGCTACACCCTCATTCAGTTCCTCAACTTCTGGACATCGCTTCGTGCTGGATCCAGATCGCGATCTCTCGTGACTAGCTCCTCGCATTGCTTGGCCCAGCGACGATAGTGATCCACCAGTGGCATCAGACCTACCAGCTAAAGATGAAGAGCCTGAAAATGTCCGAGAAAAAAACGTAGTCGAGGGGAGCAATGCGTCCTCTCGAACTTTTGATGGGGCCCATGCAAGGCCAAGGTTGAGGTCAAGAGAACGCCCTTTTAAACCGGAGCGGTGACCAACATTAGACGGCGATGGTTGGCTAGTTGGTGGAGACGGAACTGGTACTGCAGGCCTATCGCCTCTAATAACCTTCCTCTCCTGCTCACGTAGTCGGACACCATCCTCAGAGACTGGCACCCTGCTTTTGATGCTACTGCTACGCAACAGATCTTGATTACCTCCAGTTCCCGTACTTCCGGTTGGAGACGGAACAGGCGGTTCAAACGAGAAAGCTCCATGGGAAAGCCCACCAAGTCGCGCTGAAGTGCCAAAGAGTGCCTTTCGTCCTGTCGCCTTGCTCCAGCTGGACGATTTGGTATTCCCAGTGACTTCAGTATGCGCAGTCGATATAGATTCATTAACGGGGTCCGTAAGTGATGCAGCTTGAGGTAATGGTGGCAATGGGGGTTGCAATGATACGGCTTTTCTGTGTTTCTTCTCGAAGACCTTCTTCGCTCTTGCCTCTTCCTCGCTAGCTCTCCTTATTGACACCTCCCTCTGCATAGTTCCAACACCTGCTAGCCCAGGTCCGATTATGCTATCCCTGGGTACACTAGAACTCTCGCCTCCAACATCACGACTATATGACGTTGAAGTACCTGTCGCTACGGTTCCTCCACTTCCGCTTCGTGCGATACCATTAAATCCGGGCTTCTCAAAATCGAAACTCCCGTGCTTGATGCTTCGTGTACTACCCATGAACACACCTATTCGACTTCCACCGATGCGGCTACTCGCTCTTTCTTTAATGCTTTCCCTTCCTTTTCCGATCGAAGAGGTGGCCGATGCATATCCTATACTGCTTGTTGAACGCTTTCCTTCATCGATAGTAGTCATCCGGAGGACTTGGGTGCGTGAATGTACACTCGAATCAGGAGATAAGTTTTCGCTAGGTGACGGCACAGATCGCACGGGAGTAGCCGGTGTGTGAACAATCTTCGGAGTATGCGCCGAAGAATTGACGGGGTAATCAGGGGTGTTTGGTGAGGAGGGTGAGGACTTTTGTAGTGCGGAGTCTGGGGGAGTGGGTTGGGAGCTGACATTTGAACGGGAATGTGGGGGTTGAGATGGAGCACGGGTCATAATAGGGGCGGGTATCTTAGAAGGAGGCGATACAGAAAGTGAAGTTGCAGATTGTGAGGCCGGTGTTGTACTACGTGACGCTTTCGGCGATGATCTCGCTGGGTAGATTGCTTAAGATCATGCAAGGAATGGCAAAAGAAGGCATACCTGAAAAGAATTTGGGTGGTCGGAGGATGCTGTCTAAGCGTGAGGAGTGCGACGTTGGAGCGGTGGAGGTGGTAGTGGTGCTTGTGAAAGTAGAGTTAGATGACTGCTTAGATTTTGTCATTGTTGGATGTGGTGTATTGGGTCGTGACGCTGAACTCGTTGCACCAGCCAGCGGATTAGACTCGAGTTCAGGATCGTTGACAAGCTGCACAGGGGGAGTTGGTCTATCATCAACAGTCTGGACAGGGGCTGGAGTAGCTGGGCGTGAACCGAGTGATGATTTACGTGAGTTGGGGAGCGGGATTCCGAATAAGGTGTGTTTCTTTTGGCGTGGGGTGCTCTTTGTGGGGGATGATGGGGTATCTTCTTTACGTTTTGATTTGAAGCCGGGCGTTCGGAGAGGTATTGATGATGGTGCCGCATTCTTTGCGCGGTAATTATTAGGCGTTATGGTGGTATTGGTTGTTGTAGTGGTAGAAGACAGTGGGCGGGACTGAACACGTGTTGAAGGTTTTGCGCTCGGTGTAGGGGATCGTTCGGTTTGATTAGTATTATATTGTCCGAGTGGTTCTCTGGGAGGAAGGGCTGGCACCGCCGTTCTATTACTGGAGGTGGAGTCTTCCACTTTCGACTTTGAACGTGATCGGGAGCGGGTGAGGAAGCTGTAAAACTAGGTGCAATGGCAATGAGCACATGCATCTCTCCCTAGGGCAAAGTATACTCTACCCTGTTCGACGACTTTGTTTTTCTCGAGTTCCTTTCGTCATCGGTTGATACACCAAACATATCGAGGGATGCTAGTTGTCTTTCTACCGCGAATGATGGTCTATCGGCATAGCCCGTATATGGGGAATTAGCTTCCGTGCTTGTCTATTGGGATAATGACAGGATGCTCAGTACAGGATGTGGTGAGGTATTGAGGGCATGAAACCCAGAGAATGTATACCTTTTGACGGCGGGTCGAGATGCTGTGCGAACGAATCAAAGAGGAGAACTGGAAGAAGGCATATACACGTGTTAGGCACGATGGCAAGCGATAATTTAACGACTAGATAACATACCTCCTTCGGAATTTTACCCAGTCCTAGCAAGTTGAAGCTGGATGGTGCCAGTCTCCTGCTCCGTCTGCGTGCTGATGGTGCTTGCTCTGATGATGAAGGAACTGCGCTGGATTCACTTGATTCAGGGTGGAGACCGCTGTCAAGTTCTGAGCTTGGGGTAGAAGGGAGGACAGATGAGGAAGATTGTGACGTTTCATGCGAGAAGTAGTTTCGTGATTGAGCGTCCATGTGAGGGACATTTGAATGGAACTGGACGTTGGGTATCGTGGACGATGTTGTTGAAGTTGAATGGGGCGGACCAGGAACTGATTCCCGTAACGCGCCAAGAATATGGGAGCAGAAACCCTCATATTAGGTTAGGGTTACCATTAGGGTTAATGTGTCAGCACGTCATCCTTGAGCCATCTGTCGCCGCTCTGTTTTCTGTCATCAGGCCTTCGACGATGCATCTCTTTACCGACACCATATGTCTCTCCTCAAATCCGCCCTGCGACTTGCGAGCAGGCGAACCTCGGTCTGCTCGTCGATCCCCGCAAAGTTTGCAAGATTTTCTTATCAGTTTAGCTCCACCGCTCGTTCCGCCAACGGGCCCCACGATTTCCCATGTGTTGATGCACATGCCGCTCGAGAATCACGATTGAGAGCGGACCAGGTAGCAGCCCAGTCATCCTCAGATGGCGAAACCGGCCCAGAGCCCTCTTATGGCCGGCCCAAACCTAGTCAATACCATGTCTACCATCATCCTTCGTCCCTCTCGCTCACGTATGGCTCCTCCCTACCCTCCTTCGATGTCGCGTACGAAACCTGGGGGACCCTCTCACCTTCCAAGGACAACGTTATTCTTATCCACACAGGTCTCTCTGCTTCATCACATGCGGCATCTACACCGTTGAACTCCTCCGAGGGCTGGTGGGAGAAGTTTATTGGGCCCGGTAAAGCAATCGACACCAACCAGTTCTTTGTGATCTGTACAAACGTCTTGGGAGGTTGTTATGGATCAACGGGGCCCTCGTCCATTCAACCTTCCACCGGAAAACCTTACGCGACGCATTTTCCGATCGTCTCGATATTCGACATGGTACGGGCGCAGTTCCACCTGTTGGACCACTTGGGGATAGAGAAGCTCTATGCAAGCGTGGGCAGTTCCATGGGTGCCATGCAGAGTCTAGCCGCGGGCTGGTTGCACCCTGACCGAGTGGGTAAAGTTGTCAGCATAAGTGGCACGGCGCGGAGCACACCTTCCAGTATTGCAATGCGTTATGCCCAACGGAGCGGTGAGTAGGTTCGCACTCAATGCAAAATCGTTCATTACCGCTCTGCGGTGCTAATGCGACCACATTAGTGCTCATGGCAGACCCCAATTGGAACAAGGGATTCTACTATGACGGCCTGCCGCCACATACTGGTATGAAATTGGCGAGGCGTGAGTTCCCCTTGCTTGTTGGTTGGCACACCAGTCAGCTGAATGTCGCCACTTTCCATCAGAAATTGCCACTATCACCTACCGTTCTGGTCCGGAATGGGACCTGCGCTTCGGTCGACAAGTCCGAAATGTACCTACTGGTGCAGAAGAGGTTGGGCAACGCGTGCCAGCTCTTTGTCCCGACTTCTTGATCGAAACGTACCTTGATCACCAAGTAGGTAGTGAACCAATTCTACACCACTTGGTTATTGACGCCTCCGCCAGGGCGAACAATTCTGCTTGAAATATGATGCCAACTCCCTCATATACATCTCAAAGGCTATGGACTTGTTTGATATGACTTTCTCCGCTCTTCAACAGCTCAACCTCAAGCCGATTTCCTGGTCGGCGTCCGATGCTTCGAAATTCACACCTCACAAAACATCCCATTCCAAATCACATCCACCCCCTGTTAACCCTCCACCACATTTGTCTGATCTAGCTGAAGGAATGAAGCCCCTGGCTAATATACCCACGCTCGTTCTTGGCGTGCAAAGCGATATATTGTTTACCGTTGAACAGCAGAGAGAAGTTGCGGATGCGTTAAGGATGGCTGGAAATAATCAAGTCAGCTACTATGAATTGGGTGGTGTTTGGGGACATGACACATTCCTGTAAGTCGGCCCATTTTGCGCATCAACTCGAACTCAAGTATTCCCAGGATTGATGTCTTGAACGTTGGAGGTGCCATTAGGGGATTCTTGTCATAGTCAAGATGGAGTTATGCTCAGTGCTACATGGCGTTCCTCGTCCGTAGCAACTGTGGAACAAAATGTCGACGTAACATGGCAAAAATTATTGCATAATATAACGCAGGTTCTGAACTTCCTTCTCGGCGCCATCACTGAAACGGAAGCCCGATGATGATAATCCTGGCATTGACACGTCCGCTGCGACGGAACAGGACACGGGAGAAGACCTGAGAGACGTCAAGTTGACGCATGGGTAGCACATGAAATTATGTCCTCCATCAAGTCCCTTTTCAACTTGACAAGATCGAATGTACCTCTGTTAAATAATGGAATCACGGTGATTCCGAGCTAGTATGAGCTCAGGGCAACTCATGCGCCACTAACACGACTAAGAGCCTTTGATAATGAGCCATAACTCAGTCGAGTTGTAGCATATGTCATGTTCGAGGTTGTATAGGGAAACCGTCCTGAGTAATACTGTACTTCTGAACCCGTATCACGAGCCAGAGAGAACAACTAAAATCGTGAGGACGGATGGAGAAGCTGGGGAGCTGTTTGGTCAAGCAAGCGCAGCGCGCAGCAAGACGCGGCGCGGAGTCAGATGTGGTATATTCCATTTCTGGTTATCAATGTCCATTGACACTCACTTCTACCACCTCCACGCCGCAACGACCGTTCACGCGCACGACTTCCTATTATGAATAGGATATTCGGTACCTCAGCTACCCGCAAGCCCAAGCCAACCCTGCAAGATGCCATAGCTTCGGTTAGTGTCACTTCTATGCTCAGAGTCGACACTCTTTACAACTATTATACCCTGCGGCTTCGTAACAGACAGATGCACGGATGGCATCAATCGAGGTTAAAATCAAGAAATTGGATGGTGAACTGGGTAGATATAAGGAACAGATGAGCAAGATGCGTAATGGCCCCGGCAAGGTTTGTGTTCATCCACTCATCACATATCCCATCCCGTCTCTACGCAAACTAGTCAATCATGAGCTCTAGAACGCTATCCAACAACGGGCACTTCGCACGCTGAAACAGAAGAAGATGTATGAAGCGCAAATAGCCCAACTAACGCAACAAACTTTCAATATGGAGTCAGCTGCACTGACGACTGAGAATCTCCGCAACACGATGGCCACTGTCGAGGCAATGCAGGCAGCAAATAAAGAGCTGAGGAAGCAATACGGAAAGATTGATATAGACAAGATTGAAGTACGTCCAGCCTCCATCATCATTCCCTTGTAACATATTAAAACCGTCAATTACAGAGCGTACATTACGACATGGAGGATCTACTGGAGCAAGCAAACGAGATTCAGGAGTCACTAGCACGCTCATATGCCGTCCCTGACGAACTTGACGAAGCAGATTTGGAAGCAGGTATGTGCATATCTTATCCAATGGAATTGACCCCGGACGCGTTTGCCAGAATTGGATGCGCTCGCGTTAGAACAGGAAGAGGAAGGACCATCATATCTTGCGGATCTTAACAAAGTTCCAGATTTCGTCGACGAGCCACCTGCAGAGCTCAACGAGGTGCGAAATGGGTTCTCATTCTATCTGCACCCTACTAAATAGATCCCCTCAGACACCAGCCAAGCAGGAGGCAGTCAAGACAACGGGCTGATTTGCGTTTTTGTTATCCTCAAATACTGTATCATCACACATACTATAATGTTACCCATTTGGCAATGCCACCTCAACCGTATCTACGCTCTGTCGGCGCCTCGCCGAACCAATCATCGGTTTCACGGGTTTCCTCCGTTGTAGCGACATTAATGATTGTCGATTTACTTTGGGTATCTAATACTCAGATCAGCAATCTATTTAACTGGTGAAAAAGAAGAACGGCGCACATGCTTCAAAGGCTTCAAGGCCATTCTCCCGGCCTATACCACTCTCTTTCATCCCACCCCTATTCATACATTCACTCAGCCAAATGGATTCACGATCACTGTGCAAGTCTCTTACCAGGGTGAACTTGGATCATTTCTGTGATGTGTGTTAACCCAGCAAAGTCCGGCCTCTAAATCCGCTGAAATGCGATGTGCACGAGACAGGTCTGTGGTCCAAATACCAGCTCCGAGACCATACTTTGATGCATTTGCCAGCTTGACACCTTTTGCTTCGTTCTAAAGAGACCATGTTGACGAGATGCGACAGAGGTAATAGGAAGGCATACACTGAATTTCTTTACAACCACAACGGGCCCAAAAACCTCCTCCTGCCAGAGTTCGTCCTCAATGGCGACATCTGCGATAACGGTTGGGGCAAAGAAACATCCCCTGGAGAAATCAAAACCGTCCAATTCGGATTTGCCGAGCATACGCTGTCCACCTGCTAGCACATTGCCCGCTGTACGATTGACCATTCCTGCGATACGGTCCAAATGTTTCGGAGATATTACGGTGCCCATCATCGATGCTGGGTTCAAAGCTGAACAATGCGACACCAATGAGGTGCATTATACGCGTTACAAGTATTACAAGTAGAGGATCCAGTAAGAAACGTGCTGGCGGCGAATGAGCAAAGAGACTTACGATCGCCCATCCTTCTTCGTATGCTTTCAACTTTATCCAAGAATTTGGACATGAACTCATCATATATGCCTTCTTGAACGATGATGCGTGTGCCTGATACACACGTCTGTCCTGACGCTACAAATGAGGCAAAGGCTGCTCCGTTCACTGCAGACACTACATCGGCGTCATTGAACACGATGACAGGAGCCTTTTTGACTTGGATCAGCTGAGTTTGGGAAATGAGGTTCCATACCGACCTTTCCCCCTAGTTCGGCGGTAAAGGAAGCAAGATTCGCGCCAACGATACTCCCTAACACACGACCAGTTTGTGTGCCAGCCTATAGTGATCAGGGTTACGATGTGAGATCGAACAAAAGGGTCTTGAGTGTGATGAAAACTTACGGTGATGTCGACCTTCTTAATTAAGGGGTTGCTGACAATTTCCTTACCTGTTGTCAGCCCGTACCCAGGCAAGATGGTGAGAACCCCCGGTGGAACTTGAATTATATTTTCGTTACGATCAGTCACCCTGCTTTTCATGGCGATCTCGGAGTTGAGACGTGGATACATACCTCCAGCTTCCCGAGCCATATCTGCAAACTCCAGAACAGTAATAGGTGCCAGCTATGGTGTGAACATGACAAGAGGAAGGAGTGATAGCAAATGAGTTTTACGTTCGTCTTGATGGGGGTCCAACCTGACCTCGGAGGGCTTTACGACAACGCTATTACCTGCAGCAAGTGCAGGGGCAATCTTCTTGAGGGCAATCAATAGTGGGTGATTGAATGGCTTATGGACATGGGCACATTAAAGCGTGAATCAGGATCAAAGGGAGGAATCATACTGTGATTTGAGCGACGACTCCAAGAGGAACCCGCTGTACATAGTTCAAGAGTTTGCCTTGTGTTGGCGCTACAAAGCCTTGGTTGACACGGAGCAAGGCAGCATAGTACTCTCTTGCATGAATATTAAGGGACAATCACCAGCTAGAGGATCAACCCTCACTCACAGCCATTCAGGGAGCCTTCCCAACTGTGCATTCATCTCCCGCAGAGCTCGTCCCGTTTGCATGGACTCGATTCGAGCAAACTCAGGAATTCTTTCTCTCAGAGAGTCCGCTATTTTGGACAACACTCGCGACCGATGGATAGCAGGGGCTTTGGACCATACTCCCGAATCGAAGGCTGCTTTGGCAGTCTCAATTGCGTGTTTAACTGTTTGAGGGTCTGCTGACTCGACACTGTATGCCGACAGTGTGAGTTGTGTTGAGTGTTATGCAGTAACTCAGCTTACATGCAAAGTTCTTCGCCGTTGGCGGGGTTGACCACGGGAATCCTAAGCTCCTTATGAATACACCCAGCGCTCCATGCTCATGATACAACATACTCTTCTTGACTTGCTCCAACGAAGGGCTCAGCTAGATGGGGACCATAGCGCCTCTGGATTCTGACCTTTGGTACATCAGGCCTCAACCCCATCAGAGTACCACCGTGGACACGACTTACTGTTTGTGTGGATGCCATTCGATTGAAGCCTACAGCAGCGTTTAGAACATGCTTCATGGCATACGTGTATGAGGTCAGTGCCGTGGGCTATCCTGACGCAGGTGAGGTGTTGGTGTATCACAAGACGTTATCTTTCGAAACTTGGTGCTTGCCACTGTTTCCAGCAGGGTGCATCACCGGCATTTGCAAGTTACCGGGCGCAAAGTTGCAGGCAAGTGGACAGAAAAGTCACAACAAAATTAATTTATCCACTGATATTTCTTTTGTCATCAGACAAAGGACGCACAAGACAAAACCAACTGCATAAACAAGGTCAAAGAACGCGGTGTCACGTGGAAATCTGAGGTGTTGAAGGATTTGTGACTTGGCTCACCAGCATTACTTTCCCCCCTTCCAGGCCTCCCTTCTCGGGTAAGTCCATCCAGATTTATACCCTCTGAATCTCATCTCATGCTCCCTCCGCCAGCCTATTTTTCTTTTCAACCACCATGGCTCCCAGACGCTCTAGCCGCTCTACGTCCAAACCCCCTGCTGAAGCCACAGACAAAGGAGGCACTAAGGGCAGCAAGGGTGGCTTGACCCGCAGTAGGAGCCTGAAAAGGCTGTCTTCTGATGAGCGACCCGAGTCACCTCCCTTAAAGCGTTCTCGCGCAGCCTCACAGAAAAAGGAAACAACTGCAACAGCTCCTGCGCCAGCACGAGTACCACTTGCCCGAAAAAATTCCAAGGCTTCCATCACCAGAAAAACCCCCACCGCACAAAACACACAATCCACTATTGGAGCCACACCTCCACCCGAATCCCCTCCGTCTACTCAACCACCCATGCCAGTTCAAACTGTGCCGTTGTTCAATCCCCTACCCACTGCTCCTCAGCATCAACGTCCTGGACTCATCCTCTTCGCTTGGGGAGCCGGCAACTTTGGACAGTTCGGTATGGGTCCCGATATCCTCATGGAATTGGACAAACCAAAGAAAAGTGCTTGGGCTGAAAGGCACGTTCAAGACGGCACATTTGGCGAAGTAGGTGCAGGACTAGAGGCCATCGCAGCTGGTGGGCTTCATACTATCCTTATCGATGAGAAGGGCACAGTAGGTTAATTTTTCCTTGCGCTTTGGACGGTCCTGATTTTAGTTAGGTTTGGACATGTGGCGTCAACGACGATGCCGCCCTCGGTCGCGTCACAAAAGATGTCCCCGACCCAGAGAGACCGGGGCAATTCCTTAATATCGATGAGCTGACTAGTTGGCCCCATCCCATTCAGTCATTGCTCGACGAAAATTTTCGGGCTGTTCAAATAGTGGCAGGTGATAGTATTTGTGCCGCCCTAAGTGCCGAAGGCGAATTGCGTGTTTGGGGTTCATTCCGGGTACGTCTTCATCAGCTTCGCACCCACAAACACAGCTAACACCTTTCTTTTCAAGGCTAATGAAGGTTCCCTTGGGTTTGCAGAAGGCCTGAAGCACCAATTCCAGCCCATCCCCATAGCCCTCCAACTAAGCCGCAAAACAGGTGACTACGAAAAAGTTTCCTCAATAGCTGCAGGCGGCAACCACGTACTCGTCTTAACTACACATGGCAAGGTATTCGCTTGGGGAGCCGGCGAGCAGGCCCAACTGGGGAGAAGGGTCCTCGATCGCCATAAAATCCACGGAACTGTTCCAGAGAGAATCATCCTGGGATCACGGACACGAAAAGCTGTTATCGTGGGCGCCGGAAACTACCATTCATTCGCTGTTGACGATTCAGGAGATGTATGGGCATGGGGATTGAACACAATGGGTCAGCTAGGGACCGGCCATAGCTCCTCAGACGATTCAATAGTCCAATCACCAAAACGGATCCCAAAACTCCGCAAAGAGGCCCTCGGAGGAGAGACGGTAGTCCAGATCACTGGTGGAGAACACCATACACTATTCCGAACGTCTGATGGCAGAGTCTTCGCAGTCGGACGCGCCAATGGTGGCCAATTGGGTATTGCAGATGATGATGCCGCATTTAAGGATCGAGAGGACTGCGATTTCCTTCCAGAGCCCGTTCAAGTCACATTCCCCGACGCCACTGATCCTATTGCCCAAATCGCATCTGGGCCACATTATAACTTTGCAATCACTCAAGCCGGCGCCATGTATAGCTGGGGTCAAGGCACACA
>KB722736.1:3197869-3269625 GCA_000349905.1 Volvariella volvacea V23 | reverse complement strand
ACTGGGTGTCGAGGAGGAGGAAGTTAGAACCCCCCACATTATTGTGCGCAAGGAAGGTGGTAGCTGGCAAGCCGTCTCAGTGGCATGTGGTGGGCAACATGCACTGGGCCTATTCCGAAAGAAAACATGAAGCAAGAACTGATTCTATTTATTCTCCCTGTAACTCTATTTTTTTTTCTTCTGCTGCTTGTCTCCGGCATTCAAAAATTGGCCAAGATATAGAATCAGCCCTGCACTTCCATCTCTGACTCTTCTCATCTAGTCATTTCTATGTCATTGCATTTCTCTTGTGTCATTAAATACACTTCGCGTTACCTCCTATTTTCTGCTCATTTAGTTGACCTTACTCCGCCGGACGACCTCCCCCCCCTGTTCCTTTCTCATCGCAACCAGGAGCCGAACACCGCGCTCGAATCGCAGTCGTTGAAATTATCATTACGCATTATTAATTCTTGCATTCCCGGGATTCACGGTAGTACATTTCGCGTCGCCACACGGCCAACAAGGTTTGAGTCAAGGTGCAAGTTGCATCCAATCAAAAAAATCAAACGTACAAACAGACGGAGATATCGTTGCAGGAGTATCATAAGCCTCCGTCAAGCGTAATAAGAATGATCGAGATGTGGAGTAGAACAGAGCAAGAATACCCCGTTGATCTTCGCCCACCTCGAAGAGTCAAATCCCCCAGGATAAAACGGGGATGGTCACAACAGAAAGGGAAAGAGTCATGTAAGAAATGATGCTAGCCCTCGGCAAATTCGTCGGCATACAATTTCAAGAGGCACATTGGACCTGGACCCTAGTGCGCTAGTCCGGTGAGGGGTCGGATATAAGATAGTCAGCTTCAGATGGGTCCTTCTGGCCTTTGAGCACCGCCGCCTTGAAACATGAGTAGCAAAACTGCTACCGGCTCTACCAACGTGAGTGTAGGAGCACCCAGCTGGCTGCAATGCACCTGAACACCTTCTCCCGGTGGAAGTCTAGCCTCATCCCTCCGGGATATACGTATTTCACCCTGGACACCCTCATTACGATTAAGGGGAGAGATATGGCAGTAGACCTACTTGAAAAGGCTGCAAATCGAAATCCTGACGACTTTGATATGTACATCTATAATGGTGAGCATGGTGTAATTTCCTGTACATTAGATAGCGACTGATACCAGTTTGTGGTTACGTTGGTCCATTTAATCTTTAGATTATTATGCATATGCTGTTATGGACCTGATTGATGATACCATGACGGTATTGCATACCAAGATAACGAAGAAAGCTTGGGACGACGCCTACGCGGCTCTTGAAGCTTTGTCCATCCTCAACGAGGTAGAGTCCGTCTGGACAAGTAAGTCTTCCATATCATGAATAACCTTCACGAGGCTGAGTGAGGTGGCGTTGTGTGCCAGCTTGTGATGATGGGAGCCGAACAAAGATCACCATCAAGGCGTATGGGGCATGCATTGTTGCCCTCCTTCATGGGTTGGATAGTGCAGGCCGTTTGAATTCGGAGCATTACCCAAGCTTGGAGAGCCTTTTGAGGAATCTCGTTCGATGGGGAAAAGCCTTCGAATGGATTGGAGCTTCCACATTCCACGTAGTTTGCCAGGCAGTGGGGAAACGGTTATTCAAAGACAAAACGCAGGCCAATCGTGATCGGGAACGAGCAAGATTGGACGAATGGCTCGAAACAATAGACCCCGAGGACAAGGAGGAAGCGAGAAAGCAGCTGGAGAAAAGAGATGAAGAAAGGGCCCGGGATTTGGCCAAAGGGAAAGTAGAGCCAGCTTGGTATGAAGGAGGGTTAGAAGGCGAGGCGTTAGCTGGACGAAATCTCCAATGGACGAGGATATGGAAGGAGTACAGGAAATTCGTCAAGAACGATCCAAATGTCCCGATGAAGGGGCCACCCATCTGGGATTTGACGCAATGGACCGAAGAGGAACAACGGCCTTTCAAATTCGACGCGCTGGGTGAGGATAATTGACCTTCGATTGTTGGCTTGCACCAAGTGGTACGCCTTGTTCCACGATGCTCCACGGGGATAGCGCTCACTCTAAGGATTTTTGCAGAGCTTTGAGAAGAGAATATGATGCCACGACCTCGAGAATTTGAGATAGGGTATCATAAATTTCTACAGATATGTATGTAGAAATGATAGCGTACATAAACCAACCTTTACGAGTAGGTCACTGCCAGGCGCCCGACAATATAGTCTTCTGTGTTGATTGGTGGATACTTCGCCTCATACCCACAATTCGGTAGGCAAGAAATCGTGGCGCTGAAGTTTGGATTACAAAAGAACGCGATAGATTGGCGTGAAGGGGTAACAGCTGCAGCGCCCTCTTCCTTCGCTGGTGGCGCAACTACACGGTGGAGAGTAGACCGAAGAACATCATTACTCCAGCGTGCAAGCAGATCTCCTACATTAATAACAATGGTTCCCGGCTAAGGTATGGTTAGACGGCAGCGAGAATCCGATCATGTGGTACACGCACAATGGGCGTTGCTGGTATAAACTCGCCAGTGTGTGGATTCTTGACTTCCAAACCCCCAACCTAATAACCGGTTAAATATGAAACTTGTCCAAGCTTAGCGTACCCACCGAGTCTTGGAAAAGGAGGGTCAATGTGCCATAATCTAAGGGGTGGTACTTGGTCAGAGACGAAACGAACCCAACTCGAAGACAACGAACCACTATGAGCGCCGGCCCTTGCTTGTCCTTCCCCATCAAGCAGAGATCTTTTGATCGGAGGGTAAGAGAGAAGGCGTAGGTTATGACACTGTTCGTCGATCTTGTCGTCAAAGAACGATTCCTCCAAGTCCAGTCCAAGAGCGATCGAACGCATAACTTCAACATGCAAGTTATGACATGTCTAAGGTGCAAGTATAGGTCACAGCTGAAACGAGGGAACAGGGGAGAATAATACCTCATAGAAATCCAGCATGGTATTCTTAAAACGTGGCACATCTCCCTCGTTTGGCCATTGGTTCTTCCACGCTGAATCCCAGTCGCGACCAATTTCCATGGTCTCCTTATAGTCAGGTGCTTTCTCGCGAAGCTGAGCAATCTCCGCTGGGTCTGCTGATTGAGTTACGCGTTCGCGTCCAACTTTGACGTAGCCTCGATTTGAACGTGGGTCCTCCCAGGCCAATTTGTCCTACACGTATCATAGCCATGTTCAGAGTGTAGGAGGTTGTTGTAATGAGACCGACATGCCTTGACAGAAGAGGGCAATTTGAAAAACTCTGAGCTCTGGCAATCATATTCATTAGTCTACCATGTCACAAGCTAATAACGAGAATCCTACCTGTTCAAAGGCATTCTTCACTTCACCTGCTCGATTACATTGTTCAAAAGTGAGTTGAAAAGACAGTGAGAAGGCTGCCATACTTGGGGAGATGCCATGACCATCCAGGTAGATGAAACCACTTTCTTTGAAAGCAGCAACAATTTCATCTGCTGTTTGCTTCTTCTCCGAAGGTGACTTGGCAGCTTTGAAGTTGGCAAAGTTGATGACTGGTATACGGAATCGCTCGCCACTGTTGGCCGCGGTAGCCAACCCACGAGCCCTGAAGACGATGCTAGCAGAGTGAAGCCGAGTTCTTAAGATAAACATGGCAGTCAAGGAGAGACGTGGCTGAAAATCAAGGACGATAGACAGAGCAGTTATTTATTGGACTTTGTGATAAGCTGGACCAAGACGTCCAACCCACCCACATGGCCGTATCCGAAAGTCCGGACCCTGAGAAGCCCAATCATAACCCAGTGATACTAACCGATCATGAAACAAGTACAGTACGTCCGGATGCAATGAGCCTCAGTATCAGTACCCTAACCAACCCTACCTCAAGGTCTCCTGGAGGAGAATGTCGAGAGCATTAAATAATGAGCACCCATTTAAAGGAGCCCGTCGCGAATTAGTCGAAGCGAAAAGCTCTCTCTTTCTCGTTGGCCGGCAATGTCGCTCACTAATAGGAAGGCCAAAGCGCTCAGGCATATCCTTCCGTTCTCCTCCTTTGTGTAGTTGATGAATAGACTCTCACAGAACATCCCCGCCTGCGTACGCTTTCAAAGGCTCAAACTCAAGCCATGCAAAAGATACGGGGTAAGTGATAGACTATTTTGCTGCACCTGTCTGATCGCCGCTCTGCAGGTCTGGTAGTAGGACGTACCATATCCCCAACTACGCGACAAGGTAAGGCTTGATGTTGGTTCAAAATCCCAAGCTGACCCTGGGGCAGCTATGCCAGTGACGGGTCGAAATTAATTGCAGTCACCATCGATGAAGATAGAGGGTCCAACAAAGCATATGTCATTCTTGGCCTCATATTCCTCTTAGTGGGCTTGCCAGTAATCATCTTATCCACGCGTATCTTGCAACCGGACTATGGACTGGTCTTACGGTACGTGTTGAACCGAAGGAGCCCAACTATAGTCATGATCTCTCACCCAGAGACAGGTATTCTGCGCAGAGGGACGGCGCTAGGTTATACGATGGGCGACCCCCCCAGAAGGAGGCTCAAGCAGAGGGATTTCGGGGGATGGACCTGAAATGGGAGGAACCCAAACCCTCAGAACGGTGTTGGGCTTACGGAAGGAGGGTGTATACTGCACGATTGTGGGACATACCCGCCGGCCTCGATCGGCCTCAAGCATGTCGACTGGCTAGGGTGGAGATTCAAGGTATTACCTTTGACAAGCCAGATCATTGCGAGGATAAGGTGTGTACTTCACGACAGTAATCTTCGGACGTAACCTATATCTGTACACAAGGGTCCATGGGATGGAATAATTGGACATTGGATCGTTGACACTCAAGAAAGTGCGTGCTTACCTACATGGAGCGGTCTTCAAGACCAGGTAAATGGGGCTTATAACATCCTTCATGCCACTGATCATGACATCGAATAGGGATGTATCGGCAATAGAACAAATAAACGTGTAAGCATCCTACAATCAACGTGCTTTAATCAGCTATAAGTCTGTACTGTCTTTAGCGCTTCAAGTCGCGTCTGCAGGGCATTCAGAATAGCGAGGGTTGGAAAAGGTTATGCATGACAGCTCCTGCCACGATCAATGGCACAGAAGTCATGCCGAATTATTGTGAGGATAAGGTCAGTATAATGAGTAGACCTTTTCCCTCATGCTAGCATGTGTTGACCTTGACTCATAGGGTATTTGGGGTATACACGGCTTTTGGGAATTTGAGGACATAAGTTGTTAGTTAAAGGATCTTCCCGAGATAAAACACAATGCTTTCGCTATCGCGTCACTTTGAACGAGCTTGTTATTTGCCTACTTTTATGTCCACGTATTTAAACTCATCCTGTTACGTCCGAGAATAGCCCAACGGAGAACGTAGACGTCGGAAGAGGGTCATGAGTGTCTTGCCACCATCAGGTCCCCACCTACAGATCGACGAATATCAGGAATTGAATGAGACGATTCACAAGACAAAATTTACTCACTCTCCTGCGGCAACTTCCTGACAACATTTCTCAAACTCCTCACAAACAGAGACTTCATCCCATTTCTCCACGATGTAATCCTAATTCAAGTCAGTTAGACCACACATCAACAGCTTGGATTAGCTCTTACCTCAACTAACGATCGAAGCTCTTCCCATGCTGACGTAGCGAGAAGCATTGCAAAAGCAGTTTGGGGTGTAATTGTGTTCATGATGTGTTCAAGTGCCAAATTTGCCAATGATGGCATGGCATAGCGATGAGCAACCTGATAGATAGAAAGAGCAGAAGCAGGATTGGGTGGAGGTGTCGGATGTGGATGAGGATCAGGAGCTATGACAATGGAGGCATGAGGCGATCGGGCTGCACGTGGAGAGACTGGGTAATGACTGGAGTGGGCTGAAGCAGGTACGATGGCAGCAGGAATTGTTTTACTTCGAGTCGCACTAGACGACCCAATACCCACGGGTAATGGTGCATTAGTCCCGGAGGACACCACCCGTCTTGGAGTCGAAGTAGTTGCACGCGCAGTTGTGGTGGTTTTAGTTGGTGAAGACGGAGGACGAGTCCCCTGAACAGGTCCGGTTGTTCTTGTTTCGGGAACTTGTAGACCGGACTGCCCACTTGTTGAGCGATTAGCCTCTCCTGTTCCTGTTGATAGGCTCGTGGCACTCCTGGTCTCGCCATTGACACTCTCGTCTCCACTACCAACCTTACGGAAAGTTCTCCAGTCCCACTCAGAACCCCTGGTGTTCAACCATCTGGCGCTCCATCCGGCACCAATACCATCTACAGCCACGCGGGGGTCATCCTGTTCCTTGAACAACAACCAATTAGCGTAGCAGTACTTCAGCAACCAATAGATGGTCTCAAAGTCGGCTTCCTCTACAACAATGGTGTGTACCTTCCTTTCACCGTGATTAGCACTAGCACTTTCGGCAAAGGAAGAGGATAGCATAGTCGCGAAATATTCGGATCTGCGGGTTAGGATGTCGGCATGCGCATAGATTATGCGCTTGCGAGCTGTCATCTCGTTTGGGAAAGGTGTTAGGGACGAAGATGAAGACGAAGGCGATTGCAAATCATCACCCGCTGCTAGTGCTGATACTTCAACCTTCAACCGCTCAAGGCAAACGAAACGAACGTCCCCGGTATCTGCGAGTATCCCCAGTTCAAAAGAGGACTCCTGAGGGAAAGAGATAAAACATACTAGCATTATCTAGTGATGCCTCTAAACCTTCCAGCAAATCACGGGGTACATAGTATGCGGAGGGATGTTGAGGAAAAGATGGCCCGATAGGACAATGAATCTGAACACAGATAACAAGAGAATCTGTATCTTTGATTCGCGTATTCTTTAGCAAATCCGAAAGGGGTGGCAATGGGCACTCTTCAATAACTATTAGGCCATATACCAATGAATTAGTTCGGGGGACTTACCCCACACTTCACTCTCCTGTCTAAAGACCCAATCATTCTGCCAGAATTCCCAAATCCATTCCGGTCGCGCACCCCGCTCACCAGCACGGTCCTCTTGGCACTTAATGGCGGTCATCATTGATGCTGACAACTCGTAATCCGAGTGGGCAAAGTCCATTGTCAAACATGTGATGTACAAAGACAGTGTTGGCTTGACAGATTGCTCGCCATCGGTTTCATTTACAGATGGACGGACTATGAAGTAAAGAGGCACGTTCGTAAGTGAGTGGTAACCTTGAGGTATTAATAGAGTGTGATCAACAATGGCGCACCTATCTCTAATTTAAACCTATTATCGCCGATGATAGGCGATTGTTTCAAGATCTCATAGTCATCCAGGTCGTCAGCGTTGGCTGCCTGTTCTCCAGGTTGTGGCGTTCCTTCAACAAAATCACGCAATTTATGAACGCCCCGAACAACCCATTCAAACCCCTGAAAAGCGTTGATGAATGTATCAGAGTGTGTAAACGTTTAACGGTAGCACAACCAACACCCAGGCGTGTGGTGCACGATAAGACACGCGCATCGGAGAAGAGGGACCACACATGTTAGAAGATGCCTCACCATGAAGGTCCATTGTCGCGTTGTTTCAGCCTGGCAATTGGCCTGCCCTCCTGGTGTAATCATGGCAGAACTGGCGCCTTGCTTTGGCGTTGGTGAGGCCCGGTAATGAAGCGAGTTGGAACTGAACTGGGCTCGAAGAGTTGAGGGCGTTGAGCTGGATGATGTTGACCGCTCTCCCCACTGGTTGCTTAAGGGACTGGGCGTCGAAGAAGGAGAATAGGTAGAAGAGATGGAGGATCTGTGTGCGTAGGTTCCCGATGACCAAGGCCAATCAGGGCGCGAAAGGGAAGAGCCTCCACGCGCTGGTGAGGAGGATAATGAGACGCGCAGGGGGTCCGCCATAGATTCCGCAAAGGCAGCGAGTTGCGGTTACCTCACACCTTCTTTCAAGAAACGTGTATGAACAGGGAAACACCTAGGTTCGCTCGGCGAGATGAAGAGAATCAACAACAGAGCAAGGCTCTGAGCAACCCAGAAAGGGCGACACTGGCCAAAAGACATGGTAACCGCAAGCGTTACTCTAATTTTCGCGTGATCACTTGAGGTAAGGCGCTCAGGGATAATTCACACACTAGCCGGTTCTGAAAGACAACTACAGATGTATTACAAGTACTGCACAGGTAGAATACGCCTTAGAAGAGCTCCCAGTATCTGTTGGGCAACACTTGACGCATCACTGGAAACAAGGTAAGGTGATTGGGGTATTGAAGGAACTAAAAACGTACCCGACCAATGGTGACGGCCTTGCTCCCCTTGAAGCTTCCCGAGATGATTACGAGCATCAGTCAGTATGAAACGCTCTCGCCCTTCATCGGGGAGCTCCAGCTCGCTGAGATCCACTTCGCGCTCAGGAAGGGATTGAAGAACATGGCGTCGAAGAGGTGAGCCTAGCCAGTCCGATGTTCGTGTTTTGCGGAAGCTCAACGGCTCCTCAGACTGTGTACAAAATATGACCTAGCCGAAGAATGAGCCCCGCCTTAATTATTAGAAAACGAATTCATACCATGTTTATGAACTCCGTTTCGTATTTTTCTGGAGTAAGCTCATCAATAAGGTCGTGGAATGCTCGGCATTGCCTAAAGCTCCTCATTAACGTGAAGATAACCATTCGTGATGCGTCAGATTTCACAATGCCTGCAAAGTTCTACAAAAGGCCTTTAAACCTTGTATCGATGCAAAGTGGCAGGACTTACAACCACGACTAGACCGTCAGGTTGAAGGATCTTTTTGACATCATCCCAGAATTCGAGAGTGTATATATGTTGGGGTACACCACCGCCTGAGAAGCAATCGTGAACCACGAAATCAAATAAACTCGTTTCCTCTTCCGCTTCAACTCGAGCCCTTTGAGTGGCAACCCAACCCCGAGCGTCCTCCAGGAAGACCTTTCCTGGGCCAGGGTTCGGCAGAGCAAAGTACTTTATTGCAGCGTCGTACACTGCAGGGTCTATTTCAACAATTGTCGTTGATATCTTGTGCCTCTGGAAAGCTGTAGCCGAGATTCCTGTCCCAAGTCCGCTGAATAGATGTGAACACAAGCTCTTTGCCTGCGATATGACTTTGAAAACTTACATGACAAGCGCACTCTCAAGCTTCCCCGCTTTTGCCTTAGCAGTGGAGTTGACTAGCCTCACTGCCTCCTGCAACACAAAAGTGGCATAAATTGAGTCGCCCAGTTGGCTACCCTCCAGATCAGTCAATGGAGTTTCACCCTCCCAAACCATGACCCGTTTTCCTGTCCACACACCTCCCAAAATTGAATGCGAGGCTCGGAGGTAACGAACGGAATGCATTTGTTGGTCATATTCACCATCGTAGCCCTCTGGCGGTAAGGCTTCTGCAACGACGATAAGTCCGGTGTTGGATTGCACTGCGGAGAGGGTACGGAGAGGGAAGTTCGGGTGGTCATAAGGTGCCGGAAGAGGGTGTGGCAAGATGGGAGAAGCCAGTCGAGGGTGGAGAGCCCACCACACTGCGGAAAAGGCAGCACTCAGCGTGAGTTTTGTTAGAAGAGGTGTCGACAGCTGATTCGGTTGGAACTTTTTGGGTGCGTTGGGTGCAGGACCGTTCAAGACTGATGGGGTGAATATCCAAGCGATGTAAGCGAGACCAGAGATGGCAAGATACTGAACAATATGGTCAACGTGAAAATCGCTTGATGAGGGCTACTCGACATACGATCTGACTGTCAGATATTTGGTTGAGGTATCTTATAGACGGCAACAAGCTCTTTGCAGCACGCATAGCACCAGAATAACTCGCCACTCCTATGCTAACCCTTTGCAGTACCGAGGGTGAGGCATTCTTGGTGAGCTGGTGACATGGCGCATCCTAGTCGTCAATATCGAAGAGCCTATATCCAGAACGAGTACTCACCTTCAGCCCTCCCACGTATAAAGTAATAGCGAATACTAAAGGTGCCAGCACTGCAGTATGAGTAGCAGCTGGACCCCATGTAGGGTCTCCCTTTCTGGACGTCAATACTGGGACCCAATATGCGGCATTTGGGGCTGCAGAAAGCAATGCAGCAATAGCAAATAGCAGCTTCTTTCTGCTGGCCTTGATAGGCTGGAGAGCCCCAAGGATTGAGAAAGCAGCCACGAAGTATTTGAGGGTTAAATTGGTCGGGTTGGAAGCGTAGATGGGTGTTAGGCCGCGTTCATACGTGAAAACGACCAAAGAGAGGGAGGCTAACGCTATGACGGCCTGAAGGACAGCCAGCAAGGTGGCCGTCGTCATGGTATGAAATCAGGAGGGGTTTGTCGGTGGCAATGGACAGGTGGGTGGATTACATCTTGTATGTGCGTGTAACGAAGAGATTCGATAATTATCCGAGCCGCGCGCTACTTGGCTCACAAATTTTTCCATACATTTTCCCCAGGCTACATACAATAGATCAAAAACACAAGTGACCTAATTGATACCGAGTGTCTCGGTCAAGGTATCAATAAGCTCCTTTAACCTCCCCGCCTCATATTGCGCCAATGTCAAATTACGATCCAACGTAAGAGCTTCCGTCAGACCAGGCAGTGTCGTGGCACCATAACCTGATAATCATTTCGTCATTAGCCGCTGTCACTGAGTCCGTTAGGGATAATTAAACCCACCCAGCCATCTACCAGGTGCCACGCCAAAGTGCTTAAACCACTCTCGTTCCTTGATTCCTTCCTCGGATAAGAATCCCTTCTCAAATGCTCTCAACTTGTTGTTGATCTTAGTTACGCTCTTTATTGCTTGGTGTATCCTCCCATGACCACGCCTGAGTGAAGGAGACGCCTCGTCTTCAGTGTGTTGGGAGACGTGAGTACAACTCTGATGAAGCGTGCGCTTAAGACGGCGCCAGTGCCTTCTGACTGTTCGTATGAACTCGCTGAATCTTGAATGTGGTTTATACAGTGCGCGCTTGAGTTCTTTATCAACCTCAGCTTTGTGAATGTCGAAGATTCTGCTTGTTGCTTGTAGATTATGGATGGAGGTACGCAAAGGCTTCAAGTCCAACTCAAATTGGGACTCCAATAGGATGGCGCCAACCCTAGAGCAAGTCCGTCAAGAAGGGCCCTTCGTCGCTACACAGATGTACTTACTTGTCGAGATACCTTTCCAATTCGTATGCATAATGAGTTGTGTTGAAAGGTAGGATATATGTATCTGACAATCGGAGTATTTGCAAACCCAAATATTTAGCGACAACGACCTGGTGATTCGTGAACTATTCAGATGCACCAAATCGAAATTTAAGAAAAGGACGTACATGCCGGAAAAACCCTGGGTCGCCATACAGCTCTTGCCAACGTTCAGAGTCGAATACTGAATGGTAGTGGTACACAGGATCGCTAAGAGTGGAGCTGAATCCGCCGTTTGTGCTCGGAATCTATCATCAAAGATAAGTGCATGACTCTTTATATACAATGCAGACATACACCGAGCCTCTGGAGGAAGACCGTATAGTCGCTTCCTGATCCAAGAGGGCTCACGCCAATAGTGTCTGTAACCTTGGTCATAGACTCCCTGATGTGAGTTGCTTCCGCATCGACAATAATCGACCCAGTTGTCGTATTCCCGAATAATTTACCAGAATCATTTTTCGCATCCCATAAGGTTCGGCCTTCATCAGTAGGATGGGGGAGGTCTTCCGCGGTTTGCTTGAGGAAGTGAGAGAGGAGAGGAGAGGCAGACACTCTCAGGCGAGAACCGGAAACAGATGAGTCTTGTCCGGGTATTAGAATGGACGAAAGAGTGTTTACAGTAGCATAGAATAACCCACCAAGATTGAGATACGCGACTACATTCTTGGATATCCAGTCAGCAAAGTCTTCTCCCCACTCTGTACTACCAATCAGGCCATACTATAGATCCAATGTGAGCTACATATGAGATGTAAGTAGGCATCCTCACCTCTTCGGCGTCCCAGGTTACAATCAAGATAGTACGAAGGGGACGCCAGCCTCCCCTCCAGAGGGCCCCAAGTCCGCGAACGACCTCATACAAAGATACAGTACCACTGCTGGGGTCAACTGCACCCATAACCTGTGGGGATATTCAGGACCATAGATCATATGGGGTGCGAGAAGGCAGCGTACCCAAGCTGTATAGAATGAAGTTAATCTGTCGAATATGCTTCGCACGAGTAGTGCTACTTACCGTCTCTGTGATTACCAACTACCACGATCTCGTCTTTTATGTGTCCCGGAATGACACTCATCGTATTCCAAATGGGCGTGACCTTGGTATCGACTTCTTTCTGTTAGGTGCTTGGCTTAAGATTACATCTGCTGGAGGGACCAACCTTCGTTGACTAATCTGACCTCCTTTCCCTCCCACTTCCCGCCTTTCGCCGTGTTTTTCAGCAACATTTTTGCATTGAACCAAGAAATAGGCAAACTAGGGATTCGTGGGATATTTGAACCCACCGTGCGGGTGCTATTCTCGTAAGAGGGATATCCGGGTGTTGTTGGATCCCCTGGGTACACGCTCAGGTATTGGACGCTGCCTCGTTGAACTGATGTTGGGTTACGAGCAGGGCCATGGGGATAACTTTACGAACGGTGAGGGGCGGCAGCGTTTTATAGTAAACACTTACGGGGTGTATCCATTCTCCACGGTCACAGTTCCATCGTCCCGGGGGTCGCTATAGATGAGCACACCTACAGCTCCAAGGTCTTGCCCACCTTTTACCTGGAAACATGTTTAATGAATAATACAAAATAGGGCGGATGAATAATACCTTAAGACCACGGAATATTGCGCCATATCGGCAGAGTACAAGTTTACCTTTCAGGTCAACTCCTGATGATGAATAATCAATAAGACCGCAAATGATGAAGGCATTGAGGAGCCTTCACCTTTCAGAACTAATGCATCATAATCCTATGATTAGTCAACTACGATGATTCGTAATCGCACGTCGAAATCCTTACCTCCTTCCTGCAGTAATGACCATTCACAAGCACACCTCGGACGTCTCCTGCTGGGCTCAACCCGTGGAAAGTCGGAACAGCATCTGCAAACTTGGCAGCCTCTGGGTCAGTTTCGTCGGGATGTTCGACGAGATCAGCATCCCACAGGATACTACCATCGCTATCCAGCACTTGGAGACTCCTATCGAGTGGTGTATTCATCACAGGATAATAGGTGTCAATCCAAGCACGAGGGTGATACGTTCTGTGGATTGAGCGAGTAGCATGCTGAGACGCTGGGGAACCAGAGGAAAAAATAGGGTCCTCGCTAGGAGGGGTGATAAGAAATTCTTGTTGGAAGAGTGTCAAGAAATCTTTCGCAGTGTCCAAATCTCCCTTCGAGCCCGCCAGGTGAGGTTTTGTGGCAAACAGACGAGAGGCTGCTATAGCGCTTGTTGGGTTGGGAATCGACCTTCATTTAGTGCATTAGAGCTGATATTGATCAGCGATGGCAAACTCACAAGAATGCTTCTTCCGCTTTACGGTTGTGCGGATGTGGGTGCTTCCACTTGGTGGATGGCACCTCTGCCAGATCACCAGCCGACACAGTAAAATACCTGGTAGTCGTGGTGTAAAGTCCCAGCAGGGATGTAATGAGTGCCACAACTGCGAACCTCGACCTCGAAGAACGGCGGTCGCGAGCAACTCCTCGGGACGGCTCGAGGTGCAGAGGCCGCTTGTCCATGATGAGGGGCTGGGAAGCGAATGCAGCCTCTCTGCAGCATTAATAAGTTGGGTGCGCACGATAAAATTATCCAGAAGGCGCACCTGCCGTACCCACGTCCAGCCCAGAGCCTGAGCTTGGTGGTTCAGTGACGCGATCAGAATCGAGAATGATCAATTATGCTTACGCAATAATATTGACCCCGCATCACCACTGCCGTATAGGCAGGAGCTATTTGCGTACATCTTCTCTCTTATCATCCACCAGACGACCATCGCCATGATAGTCGTCTCGGATCCCGAGAAACGACGACTGGCCGAGGAGTACAATGGCGAGCAGACTCTCCCCCTTGCCAAGAAGGCGGAGTGCCCCCAACATCCCCAACTGAGGAAGCCCCGTCGACGCTTTCGCAAAGCACTAGCCCATTCCGTCGTGGTTGTCGTTCTCCTGGCTTCTTTCAAGGCTTTGACACGTCTAGCGCCCGTTTCAGAGGTGGTTGGGGGATTCTATCACAAACACCACGAAGCACACCCCGGACACCGACGTCCAGGACCACCCTTGTCGGCCGCAGAACGAGAGAAGTTGTTCCTGTAGGCTTGTAGCACCTTTTCTACCCTTGGAGGCTTATAGTATGTCCTAGGTCGATTCCTAGCGCAGGAAGCGCCTTGGCGGCCTCAAGAGACTATGCAACACATCCCCACCTTGCAGGCTCTGAGGAGGACTTCGCGGACGCCAAGGCCATTCTTCAGCTTTTCGAGGACGAGTTCAATATCCCACAGCCACATAGACAACCCATATTCTCTGCAGGAACCCGGGAATCACGCCAGTCCACCCTCCGACTCACCACCCGTCATGCCCCACGTGCACCTACTGCATGGATCGATGTATACTACCCGGTCCTCAATACCCCACTTGATCGCAGTTTGCAAGTTTTGGGCTCTGATGGAGAGCCTATCTGGTCCGCTGACCTCGAGGAGGATGGCGACCCACTGGATGAGGACGCCCACAGGTACAGAGCTGTTGTACCGGCCTGGCATGGGCTTAGCAAGGATGGCTCGGTTGAAGGGCAATTGGTCTATGCAAATTATGGGAGGAAAGAGGTGGGTTGTCTTCGTAACTCTCAATAGTTGGAGCTAAAAGTCATCCAGGATTATGAAGAGCTTGTTGCTGCTGGTACGAACTTAACTGGCAAGATTGTGATCACTCGATACGGTGGTATCTTCCGTGGTCTCAAGGTATGTATATCTGTATTTGATGCATCGTCTCCCATTCAACCGCTGCTATATAGATTAAGGGCGCTGAAAAGCTCGGAGCGGCGGGTGTACTAATCTATTCTGACCCCCGTGACGATGGTTTCGTAACTGTGGAGAATGGTTACTTACCATACCCTGCAGGGCCTGCTCGTAATCCAACTGCGGTCCAACGTGGAAGTGTTGAATATCTCTCTTCATACCCCGGTGATCCCTCAACACCTGGATACCCTGCCTATGAGGATGCTGAGCGTCAGGAAGGGACCAATATCCCTAAAATACCAAGCCTCCCCATTTCCTGGCAGAATGCACAACGACTGCTACAAGAGATTGACGGCATCTACGTTGAGAATACTTCAGGTCCCAAGAGGCTCAGTGGTCGTAGTAGCACGAACAAAATCAAACTCGTGAACCATGGTATGTTGTTTCTGCGAGAATTACTTTATGCAGACTCAATAAGGTGATCACAGTCGACAATAAGATCACCCCTATCTGGAACACTATGGCAGCTATCCCAGGACACATCCGGAATGAGGTCGTGGTTCTCGGCTGCCACCGCGATGGTGAGAGTTTGCCATTATCCTCGTGAATATTGTTCCTTATAATAGTCGTGACACTCCAGCCTGGGTTGCCGGAGCTGCTGACCCCACTAGCGGCACAGTTTCTCTCCATGAAATCATTCGGGGCTTTGGAGCCCTTCTGCGAAAGGGATGGAAACCACTCAGAACAGGTGAGTCATCTGCGTTGTCCCGAGACTTTATTGGTGCTAATTCCATCAGTGGTTATTGCCAGCTGGGATGCCGAAGAGGTAGTCTTTTCCCATCCTTTTCTGATCTCCACCTGATCGTGATGCATAGTATGGCCTTGTTGGTAGTACCGAATGGGGAGAAGACTTTTCCTCTTGGATTACCGAGCACGTCGTTGCTTACCTCAATGTTGATGTTTCGGTAGCTGGTTCACAATGGAATGTCGGAGGCTCACCATCTCTAGCACACATAATCAAGCAGACAGCTCTCGACGTTCCGCACCCTACCATTCCCGGAAAAACACTTTGGGACGCGAGACTGGACCAAGGTCCCTATCTGGGTAATGGTTCGGCCGACGAGGAGTTTATTGAACAATTTGTGGCTCAGGACCGTGCAAGGAAGGCGACAGAAACGGGCATTTTCCCTTTAGGTAGTGGGAGCGACTATACAGTCTTCCTTCAGCGTCTTGGGGTAATTGTCTGATACGCCCTTAAGATTCATCCGTTTACCAGCTCTCTAATAGGTGGCAAGCACGGATCAGGGTTTCGGCGGTACCCCATCTGACGCAGTCTATCATTACCATTCAATCTATGATAGTCAACGATGGCAAGAAGTATATGCAGATGTAGGGTTCCATCGTCATGTAAGCCCCTCCCTCTTTTAACTGTCCATATGAAACTGAACCAGCTCATAGGTTGCCGTTGCTCAACATCTCGGATTATTGGCTTTACGCATCATAGACTCCTTCATCCTCCCGCTAAATACCACCCAATACGCATTGGAACTGGACGACTATTTGGACAAGTAAGGATAATGCCTATTATTCACCGAAGTTGTTACGACTGATAATCACAATTGATAGAGTCGAAGCAATTGTCCCAAACCTTCACGTTAACGCATCAGTCAATTTTTCAACACTCCGTCAATCGATTCAAAATCTGCAAAAAGCTAGCCTTGCCTTGGATATTGAGAAGCAAGATGCTGATGCTGAAATCAAGGAAATCTTGAAAAAATTGCCTCGTTACCCCCTCGAGCACAACTGCGCAATGAGACATCCCTTGTGGAGACGCTTCGCTGGATTTGTCAAACGTGTATTTGGGGTTATGCATAGCGCTCGCGAGAGATACCATCATCACTACCCTAGTACCGGAATGAAAGAATCAGTGGACTGGCATGGCTATCTTGACTCGGCATTGGGCAGCCTGGATAACAGCAAAGTAGAACTCCAGTCACGACACAACCACGAGCATTCTGAGGAGCCTCAAGATGACGTAGTCGACGGAGCTGCTAATCTCAATGACGATGAGAGCACATCAGCGGGGGCCGTTCGTCCACCACACTTCCCCCATCATTTCCCCATTCGCAGATTCATCAAAGCCGCAAAGCGGGTGGTTGAGGCTAACAAGAAACTCATCAAGTTTGAGCGAGGATTTATCTCGGAAGGCGGTATTAAGGACCGAGAGTGGTACAAGCACTTGGGTGTTGCTCCTGGCAAATGGCTTGGTATGTCATTCTCGTACTTGGGTAATCGCCCCGTTCCGACTGGTCGATAACTAATGCCATGAAACGTGTTCAGGATACGGTGCAACCACGTTCCCTGCGCTGACGGAGGCTTTGGAAGATGATCACAGCGTTGAGCTGGCAGAACGAGAAGCTGCTCGATTAAAGGTGTTGTTGGACAAGTTGGCAGTGGAGATTACACCGTAATCCAGTTTATTTGTTCGCCATGGACATTGCTATCTATTGATATATGACCTTATAAATTAGTTGAATGGTTGATAGCCCGCTAATGGGGTTGGCAAGGCGGACGAAGCTTCAAGTATGTTTGTTGTACGAAGAGAAGTTGTAAGCACGAGATGCTTCATCTTCATTGCGATAGCCTCGAGCTCGGCTAACAGTCATTAAATCTGGCCCAGGCCCAGGAACTTCGTGAAATTCCTTGTTAACGAAGAAAAGGCTATACGTGTATAGTCCACCTACCAGTGGAGTGCCTTGATTTAACGTGTCCTGGGATCCCAAGAGAATTATCGAAGTGCATAGGTGCACCAGTCTGGAAAAAGTGCGTAAAGGCCTTGATTGACACAGTGTGTGAGGAGGATTCACCTCGGGCTGTCCTTCTAGGGCAGGCTTCCCTTCCGTTACACGACTAGTCAAGGTAGCTTCTTGATCCCACTGCCAGTTGCTAAGTGAGGTTCGGCCAAGTTCTTCAGACATCATCCGCCCACGGAGGTTTTGTCGAGAGTTGAGGGTCCAAAGGACTGCGACGGTATAAAGCTTTCCCGTCAAAACCACGAGCATGACAATGTAATGGCTCTTTGTGCTCTAGTGGAATACAATAAGATGAGGTATAAGATGTGATGTGGTTTGTGAGAACAGGCACTACTAACCGATGCGAGATGAAACAAAGCGAATGCTGCCACCATAGAGACGACTGGTGGAAGTGCTGCTCCCCAAGTCAAGGTCAAGATGAATCGGAAGATACCATCTCGCTGATCCTCGACTGTCTCTAAACGCAGCTTCCATAGGGTCCATGTTACTGTCCATGGTTCGTACGCAAAGCTTTCACTTAGGAATAACTAATCAAATACATACGCGTTGAAGCCACCCAGATATCGAGACCTGAGCGTTCACATGAGTTGCTGATGGACAACGGTAAGAAATAGGCTCACAAGCTGAAGCGATAATCCAATAGCTAAAGGGCACGATGGTCTGGGAAACCACTGGTTAGATGAAGAGCATAATTAGTACAAAAAAGTCCAACCTCTGGTAACATATTGCGAGCCTCCGCAATTGACTGGAAGAGGTTGATCAATGGCAGAAATGTATAAGAGAAAAGAGATTCTATACATCTTCGACATAAGACGGCCTTCTGGCCACCAGACACATCGTTATTGCCTGTCAAGTTGTCAGCACCTGTCCACTGCCAAGTAGATTTTTTGGACTCACCAATGCAAGATTGGCAGCAAAAATTGTGGCGAGAAAGAGGCACATTGGGTAAAGTATCCAGCGACTTTTTCTCCGTAGCTATAGATAGAGTTAGACGAATACAGCAAAAGCAACTAATCGTGCTTGCGTGCCGGCATCACCTTCCAACATCGTCGAATGAAGAACCCTTGGCACAGTACGCATACACACCCATTCAAAAAGAAGTCGGTCCACTGAATAGGACTAGTCGACTAATCACTACCTCGTGAGTCCTTCTCTCAGCACACGTTACGTTGCGCTTACCCATCTCTCGAATGCAATCGTTATTCTCCAGACCTTGTAATTCTCCAGCATGGCCTGCAATCTGTTCAGAGCGGTCGTAAGTACGCGCTTCAAGACCCAGGCCTCACTAGAAGGATAGTATGCGCTTTCGGATGCTTATAACTCACATGGCTAGAAAAACGACCAGCGCTATAAACAGTTTCTTCCCTCTTGAATCGTCTTTATATTCCTTCCGATAGTAGTTGGCTTGGCATAGGATGGTACCAAGTAGGAAAGATTGAAAGGTTCCGTCCAGCAATATCGCCTGTGGGACCTGTTCGATAACGGTCCCAGGGACGGTGCTTTCCATAACTGAGGTGCTTTAATGTCGACTTGATGCAAGGGAGGTGGTAAGGGAGTTAGGATTATTTGAGGCTGACAGTAGTCGCATAATGGGTCAATTTAGAACCAGCCTGGTCGGAAACGGGGAACGGCCTCAACATTCGAAGGTCATCACCGTAAGTGACTAAGTCTGCGCGGCAGCTCAAACTTGCGCACCTATCTCTCCCCTCATCGCATTGATATCATTTCAAAACATTAATGTATGCGATTGGCTCAAACCAAATATAAAGAGTGCTACAACACTATGAAATAACAACGGGTATCCGATTAGCACAGAATATCAAAAATAGATTATTGGACGGATCCATGGTCCCAATAACCCTGTAACACTTGCCAGTCAATAAATAGATCTGCAGGACCAATGCAGATAGGTCAATCGACATTACGCATTCGATCCCATGCGGTACGGTGCTCGTTGACGAAATGCTGTACTATCTCGTCCTGGGTGGCGTCACCGAAAGGTTTTGGTTTTTCAACCCCAAGTTCCTGTCCGTATCGAACATACCGAGCGCTTGAATGAACAAACACATTAGAACCACATCGATGAACATCAGGTGAGAGAATAACTTACTTGCAATAGAAACAAGTTCCAGCTTCACCATCACTTCCATCGCAAATTACTTCGGCCAAGCAGTCTTCTATCAGGCGTAGTCCATCAGGGCCAACTCTTATGGGCTCATCGTCACTTTCTTCAGTGCCATCACCGACATCATTCGTCGTGGCATCTTGGTTTTCCGCCACCGGGGTATCATTGGTCGTATCTAAGCGAGGTTTTTTATGTTGATCCGGCTCGTGGGGCGAGAGCGAACTGGACGTTCTCTTTAGACTTTCAGGTTCTGAGACGGGTATGCTTGGGGTTTGCACATTAGGGGCAGTCAGATTGGTGGTTTGTGCAGCTAGGGTCGCTTGGTCACTCGGGATAGGTCTATCCGTGGGCTGTGATGGCGCAGCCACTCCTAGTATCGGTGATGGTACAGAAGTCGGGAGTTGAGGTGAAGCTTGCGGTGGTACCTGTGACGATGTATCGGGCAATGGTTGGGATATAGGTTGTGAAACCAATGGACTAGATATTCGGGGGGCTTGTTGGTGTACATTAGATGGAGAAGCAAGGGTTGCGGGGTTTGTTTGGAAGGGACTAGCAAATACTGGGAGTTTACCAGGCGTGTACTGTTGGTTGGTGTCTATTCACCAATTAGAAGCATATATAGACAACTGAAAAGTGTCAGACCTTGTATTGGTTCTGGAGCCTTGCTAACAGGTTGTGTCACCTCAGGTTTAGGCTGTTCACGGAAGGCAAATGTTTCGGGGAAGGGTTGTTGTGGTTCAAATTGGCCGACCTGAAAGGGATCAAAAACGTGGTATACATAAAGGTGGGGGATTCCATACTGAGGTGGGTAGCATTGAATCTGAAGCCCTTCGTAGATGCTGTGGCTGTGGGAAGGTATTCCTTGAGTATTATTCCCATATATGCGATCATACAAGCTACATACAGAGGGTTGTATATGGACTTGATTAACGCACGCGCTTTAGTAACATAATCATTGGATCAAGGGGCCACCTACCTGGGCTGCGATAAATCGTGGGTGGTGCAGTTCTTGGTGGCGCACTCGTAGGAGAATTTTGTGCAGGTACAGGTTGAGTTGGTGGAACCACCCTATTGGGTGGACCAGGCTGTGATAAGCTGCCATTATAAAAGTGAGGTGGAACAACGTGAGGCTGTGGTTGTGAAGGAATAGCTTGATTTGCCCTTGCATGCAATTGGTTTTTTAGCATCCGGTTTTCGGCCATGGCACTCTGATATTGCTCCACCAATTTCTTGTGCTGCTTGAACATCGGTTGCTTTTGTGGATCTGCAGTCAAGATAGCAGCCAGTCGATCCACCTCGATCTTCAGGTCGTGGTTTTGAGCCTTTAACAAGACCACTTTTGACTCCAGGTCTTTTATTATTCGCGTCTTCTCCGATTCTGAAGCAGATACAATCCTGAGTTGTTCACGTTTATCGTGCAGCGCGCGCAGCACGACCTGGTTGTCTTCAAAAAGTTTTGCATTTTCCGCTTTCCATTCGTTCAGTTGCTGCTCCATCTCTGCCACTTTTGCCGACAATCCAGGCGGAAACCCAAGCTCAGCAAGACATTCGTTTGCTGTGGAAGCAAAGATTTCTGTGAGCTTTGCTCGAAGCATCTTCCCTGGGTCCAGCTGGTGGGTAGCATTGAGTAGAGGTTGAGGTCGATGTGGTAGTGGAGCCGAATAATTTGTACCATTGTGTCGTGCAGAAATATCGTCGTTTGATGAATGAGCGACCATGACCCCATTGATGGGCAAGGCTGCTGCACCCATAGGTGATGGCAGGACACTGGTGTATAAGTAGCAGTTGGGGGGCTCGCACTTGCACTTTTTAGTCAAAAACGGCCCGGCCTCGAGGCTTGCTGCAACGTGGCCACCACGTTTTTCTCCTCGTGGGGCTGGCGTGCTTCATGAAGGGTGGAGATTGTGTAAATCATCAAGTTTGATAGAAGTTGATAAGCTAAGTAAAAGCGCAGTCCGCGATGCTTGCCAGGAGTGCACAGACAACGGCTTCGGCGAGAATCAGATTAGTATGCTAAACTGTCCCTCATGGATAATATACAGAGTCCTAGGATGAAAACAACAGCTGGTAACGACATGACCAACAGTAAAGGAACGACAACATGTGAGAGAAGTGAGAGACGTCCTAGTCAGCACTATAAAGGCAAGAGAATGGCATGCGTCACAGCTGTGCGTATCACAGTGCCACCTAACCATTGGGAAGGGTAGGGGGTGATGTTGAAGAAACCCTTGATGAGGAGGATATAAATTGTGCATCCGTTGATGGCGGAGTGATTGCTGGGCTCGCAGGTGCAGTGCCGGTGTGATTACTGCCCTCTGGTACTCCGGGTCGGGCAGTTGACGGGAGATGGACCTCACTATAAGAAGGAGGGGGTACATAGGGAGGGGGAGGTGGTTCCCTCAAAGAGGAACGCGGAGGAAGGGACGTGTTTCTTTGTAATTCCTCCATCTCCCTTTGTAGTCTATACCTGTTCATCACAACCGCAATGGGATCACGCCGAGGTGTCTTCCTGTAATTGTGGCAGCACCTTAGCAACCCGAGTATCAACCCAAAGCCCAAGAGTCCGAGTAAAACTTCGAAAAAGATGACAATAGGCTTCTGGCGTGGCCCAGAGGCGGGGATCGAAAGGGTTGTCGAGGGGGGCTCCGGAGGTCTAGTCCGAGTTGGGATTGGCGGGCGATGTTGGGTAAATCCAGAAACATGGGGTATAGCAGCAGTAGTAGGTAAGATTTGGATGGAGTGCCTATTGGTCGAGGATGCAGCCGAATGAGGGCGGGCAGTCGAACTACGGCGTGATGGTGATGGTGATGGTGATGACGCAGAGGTTGATGATACTGAACGCGAACGACTGGATGAACTGGAGGAGGTCGACTGTGCATGAACGAAAAAAGCACTGACAAGACGGGCATTAGCATCGGTTTACAGCATAGTAAGCCCATGTAAGCAGGCGAGTTGTACTTACAAATGAAGCCCATAAATTACGAAGAGGATATAAACGAGTCTGACGAGATGCATGGACGATTATAGTAATGCAAATGCGATGCGTAACCGTCAATGATAGCTCCACATGATGTGAGGATAATCCTGGCACGGCCTGGGATTGCAGATGAGCTGAACCAAGTGACAAACAGGAACCGTTTACCTGGGCTCTGAGGGTCACCCTGGCGGTCGCCTGGCCACGATGGCGTCGGGGAGATCAGGACCTGCGAGGAAAAATCTTACGTGATACGTGATACTGATGACCGGCCAACTGAGCAAGTCTACCTTGGTCCATGTGAATATTTCCGTCATTTTGTCAATCTTATACAGCGCCAATGTCCTTTGCCTAATTCCCCTCCCCATAAATATTAGTCCTCTGCCTCTCTCCCGATTCCTGTTCCCCCGTCCCAATGCCTAGCGTCGTCCAGCAACCGCAGTCCTTCCCAGACTCCGATGCTGCCCTCCTCGACCTCTTGACAGGCCCGACCGCACCGACTCCTAAGTCGTTTAGTCGCAGAGATGCTGCCCTCGACCCGCTTCTTCTAGCCGCTGCTGCTGCGTCGGGACCACATGTCACTCGCAACCACTACCATCACGACTTTTTTCCCGGTGTGATGGTCCCAATCACCGAGGGCTCTTACGATTGGACAAAATGGACTGGAGAGGATACCTACACCAAGTCTGAACGCAAACGCCTGACCTATGTCAGTCGACAGGCGCCGCGACGCCAGAAGCTGCAAAATCTTGACCTTGACATCGCCAAGGAGAACGCCCGCCCTTCGGAGACCGACGTCCTGAAACCCACAGACCACAATTCTCCATCAACCCCTAGAAAGCAACATCTATCCATAGTACCTCCATCTACCCCCACTGACAAGTCTCGGCTCAAGTCTAATTCTGCTTCCGAATCTATTCCTGGAGATATCTCGGTTCCCATACCCCTAGAGGTCAAGTGCATGGCACGAACCCGTATACCCACTCCTCACGGACCAGCTTTCCTCCATTTGTACCACAACAATCGCGACAGCAAAGAGCATCTTGCAATCGTCATTGATTCAGCTCAACTGGAAGAGCGCACCCCGAACGATTTGTCGGCCGCACCAATCCGATCCAAGTCATTGGATGCCGTATGGAGTGAAGGCGAGACGGAAATGGATCGCATCACGCGAGGTGCTTACGTTGGTCGTCTCTCCCCAAATTCCCAACGCGCATCGCTACCCACATCTCATTGCACCCATACCATTCCCCCTGACGTCGATATTCCGCCACCTCTCATTCGGATACACTCGGAATGTTTCACCGGGGAGACCGTTGGCAGCATGCGATGTGATTGCGGCGAGCAGCTTGATGAAGCTATCCGACAGATTTCCCAACCCATCCCCGTACCCGCCTCCGCATCACTGCCAACGCCAGTTACTATTCCAGGCCGAGGTGTGGTCATCTATCTCCGACAAGAGGGCCGCGGAATAGGCCTACTATCTAAGATCAGGGCCTATAACCTTCAGGACCTGGGTCACGATACCGTTACAGCCAATCTGATGCTCGGACATAAAGCGGACGAGCGAGGTTATGAGATAGCTGGTGCCATATTGCGGGACTTGGGATTCGGCCAGGAGGCGGGTTCAGAGCTGGGCGAGGGTGTCAGGGTTTTAACCAACAATCCCGACAAGGTGGAGGCCCTACAAAAGGAGGGTGTGAAGGTTGTGGAGCGTGTAGCCATGATTCCCAGGAGCTGGCAGAAGAGGAAGCAAGCTGTAGAAGCCAAGATTACTGTGGTTGTCGCGCAAGAAAAGGAGGAGAACGAGAAGATACTTGGTGCAACGTTGGTTGGCGGGAATGCGGTATATGGTGAAGACTTAGATAAGTACTTGCGGACGAAAGTAACACGGATGGGACATATGCTACCGTTGTGGTTGGAGGACCCAGCGTTCTGAGTAGGCGTTGATTGCATGTAAAGATTAGACCAGCTTGCACTTGCATTGTATGGAGGCAATATTTATCAATCATTATCCGTAGTACCGTAGGACAGTTCATGATTTATAGAATATGTCGGCCTTAAGATGATCTTTTTTTGGTTCAGTCAGATCGAGGCAACCAACCTCTGGTAGTCTCTTGGCGCTCATCAACATTGATTGGCAGTAAGCACCGAGGTTGCTTGCCTCTTCTGCTTCATCGACGTTCCTGAACCTCATTCTCATCGGGTCATAATGTTGCTACTGCTGAGGTGCTTGGATGGCATTTGACACAGATTGGCAGAGATTGGCGTTCTATTCCTTGGTAGGGTGGAGGCGATGTGCATACAACCCCTACTTAGCTCATAACGGGCAGAAGTATTTCACGCAACACCCGTCATATCGGCGACCTGAGATGACGCGATGGGACGCACTAGGTGTGTCTAGGTGAGTAAAGCCCGTACATGTCAGCTGATGCGTGCTATATCAGCCCCATCATCGTCCATACAGGTAGAAAGTCAGTTGACCTATTTTTGTGGTACAGACGCTCCAAGTCATATGCTGCTAGGCGTTGCTGTCCAATGGTTGCCTTACACTAAGCCATGCATAATTGAAAGTCGCGGTGATCTGAGCGCCAAGCCCATTCCCCCACGGTTGCGGACGCAAAGACCCTTGGTCAATCAATTCGGCCACACCTGAAGCGCTGGCCAAGCCAGCCCTTTAAGGTGCAGAAGGGGCGCATGGTTGCTCGGACTTCTCCAGCTCCTCCTCTTTCACTCTTAACACTTTCCTCTCGCACACCTCAACATTCCCCGACAATTTTTCAGCTGTTTGCGAGCAAACGCAAAAATCTCTACACTCCTTTAAAGTATTCCTCACTTTCCTTGAGTTATTATTCAACTTTATTATCATAATGACACGTGCGGAGCAGTACCAGAATCTTGACCCTATGGAGAACGCAATGGAGAAGAGCAAGGCACGACGACAACGGTCGATGTGGATCGTGAGCCCCCTTCTCTGACCATCTGCAATTTTGTCCTCACCACAGTGTGCAGGTTATTGGCTCTATCCTTGGACTCCTTGTTCTCATAGGCATAGGCGTGGGTGTTGGGGTTGGGGTTTCCAATGCCAACAAGAACAACAGCTCAAGTTCTTCAACGTCGTCACCAGCGACAGGTGGTGGTTCTGGTAGTGGGAATGGGAATGGGAATGGAGGCGGAAACGGTGGTGGAAACTCGCCAGGATCATCGGATCCTAATGATCCCAGCAACTTCGTCAGAGATCCTAGGCTACATAGGTCGTTCTATGGCATGGCGTATACTCCGGAAGGCTCCCTCATGCCCAATTGCGGCAACTCTCTTGGTGTGTAACCATTTTATTTTCTTCTGTTAATTCCTCTATAAAATCTGCGCAGAAAATGTTATCAGAGATGTTCAGGTGCGTCTTTACACATTACTTCTCAACGTGGTCTGAAATTTTACAATACAATAGCTTCTCTCCCAACTGACGACCCGAGTCCGTTTGTACGGCGCGGATTGTAACCAATCGGCCCTGGTGGTATGACCCTTCACCATGACATGTGTCTGCAGGCATTCATTCCACCTGTCTTCTGACAACCTAGCTCGAGGCCATTCAGCGAACAAACGTGGAGATGGAGGTCTTCCTTGGGAACTATGTCCTGCCCGATGACCCTGAAGTATACACCCGCCAACGCGACATCATTCGTGATGCTATATCGACGTATGGAACAGAACACATTGCTGGAGTTACTGTTGGTAATGAGTTCATGCTCAAGTACGTTGAGTAACGTATGCTCAAACCTATACTCACCTTCATCGATCCAGCTACCTGAATGGCGGCACAGACCCGAACAGTGCCCTTGGTGAACAAGGAGCTGACATGCTCATCGACTACATTGAGGATACCCGTGCTATGTTGGCCAGCCTCAACTTGGATAAGGATATTCCGGTCGGCAACTCTGATGCAGGAAGTTACTTCAATACACGTGTTCTATCTTCTGTTGATTACGGCGTACGTGGAAGCGAATTTTTTATACCGATCTTGGCCCACTGAACCCCTTTTCAGCTGTCGAATGTCCATGCCTGGTTCGCCAACACGACGGCAGAAGGTGCCGCTCAATGGGTCTTCGACTTCTTCGATGAGGAGAATGTTCAGGCCGCTAATGCCCTGCCAAATAGGGTCAGTCCAATGTGCCTAACGATTGGTAGTGGTACTCATCTTTGCGTTATAGCCCAGGATGTACATCGCCGAGACAGGGTGGCCAACTGTGAGTAAACCTGCTGTTGGTGGGCTGTACTCTTATTGACGTGGTGGATAGGCTTCATCGGACGTCTCCAACGCAAACAACGGTGCTGCACCAGCATCGATAGCTGGTCTACAGGTCAGTAGTCCCTCATATCCTGGTTCTTGCTTGTGTTACTGAATTACATATTAGACATTCCTAGATACCTTTGTGTGCCAAGCCAACTCGGACGGCGTTGGGTATTTCTACTTCGAGGTGAGCTGCGGTTATACTTCCTCGTGAATGCGGTCTTATTCGATCTCATTTCTGCAGCTATTTGATGAAGAGTGGAAGGTGGGATAACGAATATGCAACTAGAAGATGGTAACTGATTCCAATTATTGTACAGGATGAGCTTTATGGAGGAGTTGAGGGTCACTGGGGTCTATTTACCAAGGAGTACGTCTCTATTCATGTCTCTGGGTACCTGGAAGTCTTATAGCATTCGCAGTCGTGAGCTCAAGGATGTTACCATACCCGATTGCGCTTCTCCGTGATAGATATCTCACCAAAATGGACCTACCATTATGACCTTAACGACACTTGATTCTCTCCATATTCGCTGTGTTATAGGTGTTTTGTTGTTTTTGGAATGATAGCTGGATTCATGGACCATTGACTTTTTACGGTTGCTCCCTACATGTCTAATCTATTTTCATGTTTTTACTTTGGGTGGTCACTGCTCATGTAGGAAGACATTTCAAGGACTGTTTCATCAATATCATGGTTTTTACCCAATACCACCAGTCCGAACGTCAGCTTCAAGTTGAGTCCCAAAGTGTGCAGCGTGGATTACATAAGGAATTCGTTTGCACCCCTTCGTCCTTCTGCCTGTAGCCGACGGCTTGTGTGATTGGATTCGTCGCAAGCCCCGACTTTGATACCTTACTCTATGTTCGACCCACTCAACTCCTCTGCTTCAGTTTTCGGCGGACCAGAAGATCCACCTCCGTGGCCCACAACGCCTCACACTCCGGGCTCGCCTGTACCGAACCTTCGCAGAGCCGTTACTCCTACGCCTCCAGCACCCGACAACGGACCAACTCCAGGGCTGTATGGCAGAGAGCCCCAGATATATGGTCAACCAGAGGCCGGGTTAGTCTCGCCCAACGCAGATCCCGGTGCGAAGAAATACGAGAAGCAAGACCCGTACTTGAAAGTGAGAGTAACAGGGCTAGATAGAAACAGAAGGGACGTACTACTGAAATTGGATGCCCAGGTTAGCTATGCATTCCATCGTTATATTCATTGTGATCTAATCTCGACCGTCTTGCAAGACAAATCTCTCCAATTTTACCGGAACGACGTATAGGAATGTATCCCGGTCCTATGCAGAATTCCAGCAATTCTACGAAGCCATCATGAGTAGCAATCCGCAGACCATCATCCCTGCGTTACCACTCGCCCAAACATCAGCGCCTACGGATGAAGAAGATGATCGACTGGTGAAGATAATGCTGCAGAGGTGGATTACAAGAGTTTGCGAGGACCCAATTTTGATTCACGATGAGGATGTGCGGTCGTTCATTGAGAGTGATTTTGGGTATCAGCCAACGCCACGACCAAAGCGGAAGACATCGTCAGGGTTCAGTCTGATTCGAAGAGGTGTACCAGATGAAGATGAGGAGTTGCAGAAAGCGCGATTCGAGTTGACAAAACTTGAAGGTCAATTCTTTGAAACTGCTAAAGCTGTGGATCGTCTTGCGCTGGCTCGCAAAGGTGAGAATATCTGGGTTGGGTCGGGTATCACGGCCCACTCTAATTGACGTACTTTTGTAGCAATGGCCACAGTGCATACTGAGATGGGCAATAAACTGATCAACGTGGCGACGACTGAAGCCCACCCACCTCTGGGGAACGCGCTAAATAAAATTGGGCGCACCTGGCATAGTTTGGCTGATCTCAATCAAGCCCAATCAATCAGCGAATGTGTCATCCTAGGGGATTCGTTGGGCTATCAAGGGATGAATGCGCGGTCAGCAAGGGATACGTTGCAAATGAGGACGGGTGTACTGGAAGAGTATCAGCAAGCTGTAAAAACCACAATATCGAAGAGACGCCAAATTGAGCGCCTGAAAGCAAGCTCCAACATACGCCCCGAACGAGTCACTGAAGCACTGGAGGAGATGGAGGAGGTCGGTCCACTTATTGCCCTTGCGTGTGCTTTCGCCATTCTTAACTCGACTGCTGTAGGCAAACCGCTACGAAGAAATTCTTGCTAAACGGGCAGATGGTATCTCACAAAACCTGCACCGGGCTTTGCAAACCCACAGTCGTCATGCCAATGACGACATTACTACAGCCTTAATCGAGCACGCGCGCTCATCCATTATGTATGAGAAGCAGTTATTGCGCGAACTGGAAGCTCTAAGGGTAGACGTCGCTAATGCAGCAAAAAAGTCTTTGCCAGTAGCTAATGGTGTTCCAAAGCCGACCATCGTACCCCCGTTAGAAGATTATGGCGACTCACCTCGGTCAGCGCCCCCAGGTCCTTCAAATAATCCTCTAAATCGCCCTGTTCCTCTTGATGGTCAAATTCGGGGACCGCCCCAGGGCACTGTAGCCCAGGGGCCAGCTACTGCACTACCATCTCAGTCGTTTGCGATACAACAACAGCAACCCCAGCCAACAGCTCCTCTCCCGCGACCAACACAAATACAAGGCGCCGGACCGTCAACTGCCCCCGGCCCATCGCAGCCAGTTGCTCCCACTAAACCATTAGACGAGCCACCTCTCGGTGGGCGATTTGGTGATGGCACCAAGTCGATGTTCGTCAAGTCTACCACAAGACCTCTCTCACCACCACTACCTATATCGTCATCAACCAGCTCTATTCCTCCCCAACCATCGGCGGGTGCGCGTGGACCCTTGGCCGATCCACTTATGCGGCCTGCTCCGGTGTCGACACCTAGCCCGCTTCATGATCCCTTGATGGGGACTGCTAATGGGCAGGCGCAGCAACAACAACCACAGTCACAACAGAAGAGCACCTTCGAACCCCTTGGACAAGCAAAATACAGTCTCATGTCACAATCAGTCCGTATTCAGCAGCCAACAAGACCCCGGCTGGATGCTCGGGAGGCTGCCAGTAAATTGGCGAACATGTTTTAAATTTAGGATGGTCATTTTCGATTTCAGATCAATTACATCAATACCAAGAGACTTGTTTTTTCACAGCATTTGCTATACGTAGTACCACGCACTTTGTGATCCATTTTTTGTTGAAGTTGCTGTCTTAATATACTGTACTTTTCGGATTTGAGGTGTGTGGCCAGCGAGATTATGCACGTGATTCATACTCCGGTAAGGTGGTCCTGGAGGAAGACAGCGATGGCGTACCTGCATATTCCGACCGGGGACAGCGCTCACCAAGGTCGACCCCAACTCCTACACCATGGCAGAAGACGCAGGACCAAAAACTGTACCTGGTGCATCAGAACAATCGAATCCTACGCCTCAAGCGCTATCCAGTCCAGCCACAGAACCTCCACCTACGCCTGAAAGTCCTGGTAGCGCACCACCCAACACACCACCCCCCGCCGTTCCAGAAAGCTCATCACATCTTGTGCCCGACAAGCAAGAGCTCTTCAATAGGGCTCGTGCCTTTCTAGCATCGCCTCAAGCGCAATACCAGGACGTCAGTGCCAAGCGCAAGTTCCTGACAGAGAAAGGACTGAACCCAGACGAAGTGGACAGTCTACTTCATGAAGCAGTGCGATTCGTTATACCTTCTTGACTGTAGGGCTGCTTTCTTACACGAACCTAGCCCCAGCAACCTCTAACTATTCCTCCACGGACATATCCGCAACCACCACCGTCTAATTTGCCAAACTTATTGCTAGGAGCTACACGGATACTGTCATGGTTAGCGGGTGGCTCCTTGGTCCTCGTCTATATCTACTATGTGAGTACTTCGTGTCTGTCTGTACTCGTTGTGAACGCTGACAATACACAGCGATTTCTTTTACCCCGAATTATTCAAACGTCTACGGCGAGAGCATCACTACGAGGCCACCACCTCACACTTCTCCGCCGACTGGCGTCCTCATTGTCTTCCCTTAAAGAAGCCCAGTCGGAGAATTATGCTGTCCTGCCGCGTCCACAGCTTTATAAAGAACCAGAGAGTTTTTCAGCCTGCACGAGTGTTGCAGAAATCTTGAAGTACGTAGAGGAGAAGAACCTGGACGTGAAGGAGATACCGCATATTACGCTGTTGAGGTGCACGATCGAGGACCTGGGGAAAGGAAAGACTGGGGATGAAGCCAAGCCAACTACGGAAGAGGTATTCAGACATTTAGAAGGAAGTATACCTTGGCTCGCGACAGATGAAGGCATTGATCACGAGGCATGTATAGAAAATTGCTATTCTCTGCGCTCGATAATGATCCGAGTCTGCAGGAAAAGATCTGGCAAACACTCTCCACCTGTCCGCTGTTCATCGCGACACCAGCAACTGCAGGGAACAACACAAGCCCGAGGATCTCTAGATGGGCCTATAACCCACCATCGCCGCCCGAACCCTCACCAGTGGTCAAATCCCTGAGTAGTCTGCTATTGGAAATGCCGAAGAATTCGTCACCAAAGGATAGACCCTTCCAGAGAACCATGCAAATTCTGTCAGACTTTACCGGATACATTAGCACGCAAGTCTACCTCCCATACCGTACATCCAACATCTTGAAAAAGGATAACACGCCTCCAACACTGGAAGAGCAAATGAAGCAAGAGATTCGAGGACTCAGGGGATTGATTCTTAGCCGGTCAGTGGTGATTATGAGTGATTATGCGACTCCAGAGTTAATGCGAAGTATAGGCGGACATTTCTCCCGACGACGCAGAAGCAAACTGAGGTGGTGCAACACCCTACCACATAGAAGTTTGCCACCCGATCGCCGTGGAGTATGCTTGACATATGCTGAGGCTAACGAAGGTTTTTGAGGGGTCCAATGTATAGATGAAATTTTACAAGGGTTCCTAGATTTACCGCATTTGACAAGCAAGTGGCACCCTATTCGGGCTCGGATCAGGCGAAGGAGGGTGGTAGATGCAAAATTGCACCGCTGAGGGCTTGGGAGGTGGGAGAAGAGCGTTTCGTGTTGCGAAACTTTCCCAAACACCCATTGACCTGGTTGCTGATAAGGATAACCATGTTGCCTAGTTTAAAATGAGAACCCTGATATTCCTGATGGGGTGTGCGAGCCTTGCACGTTGTTGAATTGCTGGCGATAATGGCGTATCAAAAGGCCGCTTGACTTTAAGATTGCCTTTGTATGTGGCGGTTTGTCGTTCGTGTGAATTGCTTCATTGTGGGTTCTAAAAGTGTGTTGATGTTGGAGGGAACATCCCTTGAACCACACATCAGCGGGCCGGCTGCCGGGCATCGACTCAGCAAAACCCGCACCTCCAACGAGCGGGGCCAGAGACGCTGCTCGCTGCTGGGTTGGGTGCGCTCAAGTTGAACACGCGAACTTGAACACGCGTCTCGCAGGGCGCAGGCGCACCGACGGCCCAATTAAGGAGGGGCTCGGCGCGTCGAAATCGCGATCGGGTTAACGTCATGAGGGTCCTTCCTAAACAAGCGCTGATACCTTAGTTATCTCAGAAACTCTCACTTCAACAATTTTTCGGTCGTCCTTCTCCTTTCTTCTTGCCCTCCGACCACCACCACCACCACCCGCCATGCCCTCCCCTCCCCTCTCTCCCAAGGTCGTCCTTGAGCGTGATCCATGGCTGCGACCCAACATCCCCTTCATCATGCAGAGATATGACGGCTACCGGAAGTGGAAGGACGCATTCGACAAACACGAAAGCGGCATCGACAAGTTCACCAAGGGCTACCTAAAGTATGGCTTCAACGTTGGACCCGACGGTGAAATTGTATATCGAGAATGGGGCCCCAATGCTACCGAGGCGTATCTCATTGGAGACTTCAGTAAGTCCTGGGGGATCTCATTCGGACTTGCGCATCCTGACATGACATCAAAGATGAATGGAATAGAACCTCACATCCCATGGAGAAGGACGATTTCGGGGTTTGGGAGATCACCCTTCCACCACTGAAGGGGGGCCTACCGGCTATCCCTCACGACTCGAAAATCAAGGTACGTTATTCTCATACAGTGGCCAATCCTACTTAAATGGATTACTAGATCTCTATGGTGCTGCCTTCAGGCCAGCGTATTGAAAGAATTCCTGCCTGGATCAAGCGCGTCACGCAGGACTTGGCTGTTTCTCCGGTCTACGAGGGACGCTTCTGGAATCCACCCAGAAGGCAGAGATACCAATTCAAGCATCCTCGTCCTCACAAGCCCCTGAACATCAGAATCTACGAGGCTCATGTCGGCATCTCCTCACAAGAGCCCCGTGTCGGTACCTACAAGGAATTTACCAAGAATGTCCTTCCCCGAATCAAGGCTCTTGGCTACAATACCATTCAATTGATGGCCGTTATGGAGCACGCGTATTATGCATGTGAGTCCACTCGACTTGATCAAGAGATACCAGCAAGCTAATGCCGCCTTTCCAGCCTTTGGTTATCAAGTTACTAGTTTCTTTGCTGCCAGCTCTCGTTACGGAACACCAGAGGATTTGAAAGAGCTTGTTGACATTGCCCATGGCATGGGACTGACTGTCCTTTTGGATATCGTCCACTCTCATGCCTGCAAGAACGTGCTAGATGGTCTGAATGAGTTTGACGGTACTGATCACCTCTACTTCCATGAAGGTGGTAAAGGTCGCCATGACCTCTGGGACAGTCGTCTTTTCAACTACGGGAGCCATGAGGTCCTCCGTTTCCTACTGAGTAACTTGCGCTTCTGGGTAGAGGAATACGGTTTCGATGGCTTCCGTTTCGACGGAGTTACCAGCATGATGTACAAACATCATGGAATTGGAACGGGTTTCTCTGGCGATTACAACGAGTACTTTGGCGATTCCACCGACGAAGAGGCTGTCGTGTACCTGATGCTCGTAAGTCGTCAACACATACAGGGATATTGGATTGCTGACCAGTTACAGGCCAATAATATCATGCATGCGTTGTACCCTGACATCGTTACGATAGCAGAAGATGTGTCTGGCATGCCACTTCTTTGCGTCCCTGTAGACCAAGGTGGCGTCGGTTTTGATTACCGTTTATCCATGGCCGTCCCAGATATGTGGATTAAGCTTTTGAAGCATAAGAAAGACGAAGAATGGGATATGGGTAACATCGTCTTCACCCTCACCAACCGGCGACTTGGCGAGAAAAGTATTGCCTATTGTGAGAGCCACGATCAAGCACTCGTTGGTGACAAAACCATTGCATTTTGGCTCATGGACAAAGAAATGTGTAAGCGTAGTTGGTTTTCCTGTTGGCAGACTGCCTAACTCATATACCAGATACCAACATGAGCGATCTTACGCCGCTCACGGATATCATCTCTAGGGGCTTGGCGCTACATAAAATGATTCGGTACGTATTTGATCCCTGGATGCCCTTTCGGTGACCTGACCTATTGCAGTCTCATCACACATGCCCTTGGTGGTGAAGGATATCTCAACTTTGAAGGGAATGAATTTGGTCACCCTGAGGTTTGTCAGAAGCTCGTATGACGTTCAACTACTTACCCTCGTTCAGTGGCTTGACTTCCCACGTGAGGGCAATGGAAATTCGTTCCACTATGCACGCCGCCAGTGGAACGTCGTCGACGATAGCCTTTTACGATATAAATACCTCAACCGATTTGACACCGCTATGAACCACCTCGCTGCTACGCACGGTTGGCTGGAGGCTCCCCAGGTTTGTCGAAAAGTTTTTCTTTCTAAGAATTTGCTCTAATGTATCCGACATTAGGCATACGTTTCACTGAAGCATGAGGGGGACAAGATCATTGCCTTTGAGCGAGCAGGGCTTTTGTTCATCTTCAATTTTCACCCCTTCAAGAGCTTCACTGATTATCGTATCGGCGTCGATATTCCTGGGGAATACATTGTCGCTCTGGCTAGCGACGATCCTGCCTATGGTGGATTCGGTAATATCGATCTCAAGAGCAGATATAAGACCGTCGACCAGAAGTGGTGTGAGCGTAAGAATTGGCTTCAGGTATACATCCCCAGCAGGACGTGCCTCGTACTAGTCAAGGACAAGGAATGGGTCGCACCCCCAGAGGGTGAGGGATTGGAGGAAATAACGCCCCTCATGGCCGCTGCTACAATTTCTTCTCCGAAAGGAGTCGCGAAACCGAAACCGGTTGCAACACCAACCCAGGCCAAGGGTGTGAATGGAAAGTAAACGTGGATGATGGCTGCGTATTTGTCCTATGCTGATCCCTTCGCTTTTTTTCGGGCTGGAATGCTTTGATCGTACCTGCACTTGCTTTGCATATATTTTCTGTTTAGTAGTACTTTGAGCAACCATAGACTCCGATAGACTTTGTTTCCCATGTAGTATAAAGTAGTTGTGTCTCATGTTCTGACGATATGCAATTCATTATTATACAAGAGTGAAACGGGTATAATACACGCGATTCAGAAGCACGGTTCTTAACTTCACACCTAATCTCAAAGTCGATTTCTACGACACCGATTGCAGGCATTGGTCTGGCATTCAGAGCATACCTAACAAGGAGTTAGCGATACCGCTCATCAAACATCAAACCCATAAAAAAATGCTTACAAAGAGGTATCTTCGTAACCAGCTCTGGCAATGTTCGCAACGACCAGCGCCGCTTCGATAGTTCCATTTTCCAATGTGATCGCAGTCGTGGTTCACCCGAAGTATGTTCATCATCTCGTAAATCAGCCGCTGACGCATGAATTCGTCGACTTTGGGTCCAGAGTCGGGTCGGTCTTCTGAATAAGAGAAGGACGTCCTTGGAGGTTGTTTCGAGGTCCGTGAGGGAATCGTTGGTGATTGAGTAGGTGAGGGAGGGTTTGAGGCAGATGGGCCTGCTGGTGTAGAACGTCCATATCGAGTTTTGTGGGAGGAGGAAGGAACTGGGGTGGATATAGATACGGTAGAACGCCGATTGTGGGAAGGGGCTAAGGACCTGGAGGACGTAGATGACGATGGTAGTGGTGCCGAGATCGAACTGGTCGACCCAGAGGGCGAGGTGGAGGGAAAGCTATTTTTAAGAAAGGACGACAAAGATGACAACGAACCAAAAGACCGTAGTGGTTTGAACGAACTTGGAGGTTGCTTGTTTTTACCACTGGACTGGGACGGTGTTGGTGACTCTGGCTCAAAGTAGGTCGAGGTAGACGAAGTGGCAGGGGTAAGTTTAGATATAAAAGTGGGAGGATACGGAGCGGGTTGAGTTAGCCGGCGAGTTCGAGTAGATGTTGGACTTGAAACGCGTAAGCTTGAACTCGATCTTGTAGATATGCTAGAAGTGGAGGATAAGGAGGACACAGAGGAACTCAGTGGTTCTTGTGCATCATCATCATCATCATCATCATCATCATCAGTCTGGGACTCTGAGCCACGCGTCTCAAGCCATTGTTGGCCCGGAGATAACGAAGTTGAGGAACGCCTTACAAGCGATGCAGATCTGGGTGTACTTGGGGGGTCCGGACGAATGGTCTCCATGGTCGAGGTTCGAGAGGAAGTAGTTGAAATATCAAGCATAGTGGGTTCTGGACGTAGGGTCCTTGACACTACAGTGGTTCCGGTCGTGCGGTCCGTTTTCCTTCGGGTCGGGATGATCTCAGGAAATATGAGTGGGTATGCTGGTGGTTGAGGAGCCTGGTGATGACTTGACGACGTGTTTGACCGTCTAGTAGAACGTGTAACCTCTGTGCGTGCGGGAGGTTGTGGTGCGGCGTTCGTTTGGGCTAATGTAGCCGATCGAGTGGGTGCTCGTCGTGTCGGGACTATTTCTGGGAAGATGATAGGTGGTTGGGGGAGGGGCTGTCTTGCTGACCTTCGAGTTGGGACTACCTCCGGTAGTACTACTTGCGGCTGCACTGGCTGTGCAGGACCTGCCTGTGGAGCGCCGTTTCGCAACTGAGCGTCAACTCGTTCTTCTGCTGCAGCGTACAACCGATGCTCGTCCCATTGGGCACACATACACGTCTTCCATGAGGCTTTACATAAATAGCAAAACTCTGTCTTGCACCTACATGTCATATGATAGCACCCAAAACTGAGTTCAATCAGTTGGCTGCACCCAGGGCAACGTGCCCAATTCTGTTGAGCACCTAACGCTAGGAGTTCCGAATCTACTTCGTCTTCTTGGAGGCAAGTATGGTGAAAGCGCGTAGGGTCTACGCGTTTCCTGCAATGACCACATGTCTGTGCTCTGCAATCAGGACAAGTTAGGAAGGAGTTGAAAAAGAGTTGAGGTGTTTGGGAGCCGAGGAAGCGGCTACAGGTTGGGGTGGAGCAGTATACCCGCTTGAGCGTAGTGTACTCACGGCCTTTGTCCTGGATTAATTGCCAGGCAGCGGGAGTGAGGAAAGGTTGAACATCTTCGAGGGGTATGGGTTGCTTGCAACACCTGGGAGGAAAAAGTGTTTCATCCTTGCACGCGGCTTCGAAGAGTTCCACGACGCAGGTCCTGTCATAGTAATGATCGCAGGGTGTCCGTACTTCAATCCCCTTGATAGGATCCCCACAAATGACGCATTCGTGCCCTGTGAGTCTATGGGAAGGCATGAAGATCTGCCACAGCCAAATATAGATTGGAGTGGGTCCTACCGTTCGCTGGCAGCAGCCTGATAGCGAGGGACTCCCGAGCCCTCTCCGCTTTTGAAGAGCCAGCCCATGACGTTGTCGTAAACCCATTTCACGGAGTTTTCAAAGGAGTCTTGGCGACCTAAAGCGTTGGAACGCGAGGTGCTTGACCTGTGCAGGGGTTGACGAGATGGGGTTGCTAATCAAAGATTTTTTCTTACTGGGAAAGTGAATGCTGTCCATCAAGCCTATGACTCGGGGTCGTCGGACCCACAGAACGCGGTTGCTGCAGACTCGTGCCTGCAGTCCCCATGGGCATGTCCTGCCCGTTTTCCATCTCCTGGAGCCTCTGGGCGATTAGGCGGTCGTTTTCGATAACGAGACTGGATCGTGCTTCTTTGGCGAAGAGAGTCAGTGCCAGCTCAGCGTCTGTCAATGGGACTCCAGCGCGGTGCTTGTTCCTTTCGAGCGCCTCGATTTCTTCGATGTCTTGCAGGGTCAATAGAGCAGCGAGGCGAGCGGAGTCCTGCTCCTGTGGAGCAGGGGATGACTGGTGAGGATGGGATGTAGATTGCATCTGGCAGTGAAGGAAGATGGAGTCAGTAATTAGTGGACTTGCTAATTAGATGAAGTGCGGCGTTTGCGTACATTTTCCGCATTATATACAGCTTTGACAATCAAGGCGCGCTCCGAAGAGTGCTCATTCTGAGTCAGGACAGCAATTAGAGGGTAGGGGAACGCGTCGACACGTGTACCACATTAATCACACACGTTATCTGGAATGAATCAGGCCTTGACTCAACGGAGCAGGGACCCACATTGCTACTGCTTTCAGCCGCTCTGGACACTGTCTTGTGCGATGCAAGGCAAGGTCTTGATCGGTGGTCCTAATCCAGGAGCGAAGACGACCCAGATCCGTAGTATTTCCATCAGCTCATCAGCCTCACATGATGGTATCCTGTTGCGAGCAAAACTCGTGTTTTCCAGACAGAATAGCAGAAAACAGGGTAGCCAGAACTCTGAACACGATTACATGAATAGGCTCGTGGTGACATAGCGTAAAGAGACGTACCTATGTAATCTCAGCCGGGCATACCTCAAAACACTAATTATTAGCCCCTATTCAGTACCAAATGGGTTTGCAGCGGACGCGTGCTGGATCTCGATTAATGAGGTTGGGGGACCGCAGCAGTGGGGCCACTATTGTAACGAGGTTGGGTATCATACGGTGCTGTTCAAGGATGCTCGCTTATTACCCGCCATTGGCGTAGAATTGCATCGCCTTATGTTGTCGATTCCTGCAGTTGTGCACCAGATGTACATGATAAAGGGCTTCGAATTCACCGTAGCTTACAATCGTCGTATGACTACACTTCAGACATTCCGGGCTTTTACAGCAAACTCCTCAACACGTCCACAATGCGGTCACCCAATTCTACTGTGCTGACCTTGCCACCTAGATCGGCTGTGCGCAACCCATGACCACCAATTTCTGGCGAGTCAAGAACTTTACGAACAGCAGCTTCTACTGCTTTCGCTTGATTCTCCAGACCGAGAGAGTAGCGCAACAGCATAGCGGCACTCAAGATAGTACCAATTGGGTTGGCAATCCCCTTTCCCGCGATATCAGGTGCAGATCCATGGATCGGCTCGTACAATCCTGGTGCTGGCTTGAAGTTCGGGGAGGATGGAGAGGACGGTGCTGCGGCGAGTGAGGCGGAGGGGAGGAGACCAAGAGAGCCTGGAATGACACTCGACTGATCCGACAAGCTAGGGAAAGAGTCAGTTTGCCACCATCAACGAGACAAAAGTAAGTTACGAACATATCACCAAACAGGTTCTCTGTCAGAATGACCCCATTCAGTTTTTTGGGTTGGGCTACGATAACCATGGCGGCGGAATCGACAAGGTGATGATCGAACTTCAATTGTGAATACTCGGCTGTAAGTGTTTCCGTCACCACCTTGCGCCAAAGTCGCGAGCTTGCAAGTACGTTTGCTTTGTCTATCGAGTGAATCTCCAGCGGGGGGTCGGCCGCCAGCGCGATTTGTGCAGCAACACGTGTGATGCGTTGCACTTCAGGGACGCTGTATATCATAGTATCCCAGGCGGTGTCCTCGTCTGGTGACACACCCTGTTCCTTGCGTGCTCCAAAATAAGCACCTCCAATCAGCTCTCGGACCACAATCAGGTCTACGCCCTGAGCTCGATCTGGTTTAAGGGGAGAGTACTCGAGCAAGGAGTTGGATGCCAAATTGGCAGGGCGAATGTTTGCATAAAGGCCCAGCGATTTGCGCAGAGCAAGCAGTCCTGATTCGGGACGAATTTTCGCGTTTACGCCCCACTTGGGTCCACCAATGGAACCTAGATGGCGATCAATGGCTAATTCCAGTGGATGCAGTCAAGATGAGTACCCATTAGGATTGCATCTGCCTCCTGACAAGCTTTTAGAGTAGTTGCCGGCAACGGTTCACCATGCTTGTCGATGGCGCAACCACCAAAGTCAAATGGTTCAAGGTTAAGCTTGAAGTCTGTTGCTTTCTCGTTGACGACCTCCAAAACACGAACGGCTTGTGCTACAACCTCAGGACCTAAATAGGATGGCGTTATTCTTACCCATGTGGGCTATGCAGGCACTGTAAATACCGATTCCGTCTCCAGGGAGCAGAACGATGCGATACCTGAATGGCTGTTAAGCTGACGAATGGACTGAGATGAGACGGACTCACGATTTAGATGCCATGATGCTGTGAAGTCAACGAGTCCGGAAACTGGTGTAGAGGCCACATTTTGTGCATTTTTGTGCGGGTGAAATTCGGCCGAGAGATCGGGCGTCTACCGCACTTGGTGCACGTGACCTCCAATAATTATATTGGATTTTTTTAATCAGTACCCGTGTTTTCGATCTGACATCACTCGTCACAAAATACTGCAGATGGAGCAGCCCGTGCAAGCTAAGTGCAGAAAACTCGTCCTCGATGCTGGCCCACTGCTTTCACTCTCACCGCTGAGGGGTCTTGCGGAGACATTCTACACCGTTCCCCAAGTACTGGCAGAATTAAAGGACAAGAGGGCAAGGGAGCACTTTGAACGCTTGGGATTGATATCTGGTGTCAAGGTTGAAATCAAGTCGCCAGATGCCGCCAGTATAGCTCACGGTAAGTACCTCAGACCTTACAATGTACACAAGTTCATCAAGGTGAACGTAGTAACTCAATGGGCCAAGAAGACAGGAGATTTTGCCGTCCTTTCACAGCCAGATATCTGCGTGCTTGCATTGGCATATTCACTAGACGAGGAAGCAAAGCAGGCGGAGGAGAAACCCCAGGTTGAATCAAGCTCGCACGTAGAGTCTGAATCATCACCATCGAAGGCGCGTCTTATTGCGCAAGAACCCTGTTCATGTATTGACTAGGACACGAAGTAGAGTGAAGAAGCTGCTGTAAGCGAAGATACAAAACAACAAACCGGAGTAGCATCAGAAGAGAGACGTGCATCAGACTCAACACAGAGTGAGGCGGCTGTTGAGCCAATACCTGATGCCGTCCCGCAATCAGACGAAAACAAGGAGGAGGAGCTACCACCGCCTTCCCCAGAACCATCGGACGATGATAGCGAAGACGTCCCGTTGTATGACGACCCAACAGACGAAGACGACGGCGAAGGAGAATGGATCACACCTGCAAATGTTGGATTACACAAGTCTCGTGCACTAGATTTGCTTCCTGATGCCGGTCTCGACAAGAACGGAAGAAAGAAAAAGGCAGACGAACAGATTGGCGTGGGTTGCATGACAGCTGATTTCGCGATGCAGAATGTGTTGCTTCAGATGGGACTAACGCTAGTCGGTGTGGAGGGGAAGAAGATGGAAAAAGTGAAAACATGGGTGCTGAGGTGCCATGCTTGTTTCAAGTAAGTGAACACTCTTCACAGACTGAGCATTTGACACGACTCTCCATATGCAGAATCTGCAAGGACAATACTAAGAAATTCTGTCCTTCATGCGGAAATCCTACACTCATTAGGGCATCAGTCACGGTTTCTGCCCCGGGTGTGTCGCCAAATACCCCGGCCATGCAAGTTCATTTGAAGAGCAACTTCCAATATAAAATTCGAGGCACCAAATATTCGATTCCTGCGCCAAAACCCGGATCAGCTAAGACCGGTAACGGAGAGGGTCTCATTCTCCGAGAAGATCAAGCAGAGTATATGCGTGCACAACAACGCGCCGATAAAAAACGCGATCGAGAGGAGTCAAGATTGCTTAAAGGCATTCTGGATCGTGGCGCAGAAGGGAATATGGGCTCAGTGGGCAACTGGATGGATCCTGATTGGATGCCAGAGATGCTGACTGTTGGTAGCGGTGGCAAAGGCAGGAGTGTCAGAAGTTCGGGCATGGATGGTGATCTCCCAAAGATCGGGTACGGCAGACGAAATCCCAACGAACGGCGAAGAAAGAAATAAAATCCAGTCTTCGTTCTGCTATATTGTAACCTTGCATTGCTGTATTTGATACCATGTGTTGTACAACGTTGCATCTATGACCCCAAGCTCCTGTTCATGAACTTTCTCTTCTGGAATGACATCCACCACTTGCTAGGCTTTCCAGTACCGTCAGCATAAAGACGCTCGACAAGGCGCGCAGCAAGTTCCTGTCGCACTTGCGTGAGGTATTGCCTTAGGTACTCTACGCCGTTACATCAGGCCTTGTCCTTGATCGAGGTTGCTAGAACATACCTGCATCAGCTCTGCCTCCGGGAGCGGCATAATGAGCATTCAGGGGGAAGTTTGCATCACCAGGGATAGGAAAATTATCGACGGATAGCGTGTTGAGGGATTTCGCAGCTTCGATCTGACTTGGGGGCGTTCTTGCACTCCCAATCTTCGCTAGGCAGTCCGAGATGAAAAGGATGAGGATAATCAAAGTTCGGTCGGCAGGGCCTTTGATCTCAAAGTTTCGGAAAAGCGAGTTCGCGCGAAAGAGATCAATGGTTTCGTCAATGATATCTGCCTCTGATGCATCCGCTGTCGTGAGATGTCATTTAATTGGAATGATCAATTGGTTAGGGCAGGGGTATTGCGCACCAATGGGTGCGGGTCCTCGAATCCGCGTTCTGATGGGAAGAATGGCAAGATTTCCAACTTGACGCGCTTCGACCTCGTTGAATGCTGAGTGGTATGCCTAGCTCATACACGTATTTAGAATACTAGGGCGTCCGTAATCGCGCATCTACTCACAGGCATGGTACGCAGTCAGGAGATGGAGTAGCAGCTATTTGTCCCTGCTTACCACCCTCTGCACTGCCACTTCCTGCCGTATTTGTCCATGACGTCTAGCACTGAAACGGGATCAAACAGTGTTCAGGTCGCTCAAACGACTCTTGATCACCAATGTCGAGCTCTTATCATGAAGACGGCGATGCTGAGGAGAGGACCTCCATTGCGTCCGACAGGTCTATTAAGCCATCTCCAGATACACTCACCAGTGCGTTCTTATTATGTCTTCCGATCGGCTGAATTGTCTTACGGCGTAGAGCTCGTCCAGAGGCTGAGGGCGTTGACTCTTACCTTACTTCCTGTCGAGGTGGAGCAAGAGGAGGTAATAACCCCAACGAGTCGGATAATCACCCCTCAGGTCATAAGTGCATACCGTGCGGCTGCTGGAGACTTCATCGACGCCGTAAGTACTCCCCCTCTAAATGTCATACTTTTGTACCTAATGCACATCACCTTTAGTTACCATACTGTCTCCTCCGCGCCCGTGCACAGTTCCTGTGGGATGCAAATAACAATCCGGCTGATTATGGCGAGAACTATGGTCGAGGTATGTCCCAAAGAGCCCCACACCGTGTTCCTATAAGCTAATCGATCATACAGCTGTGGCTTGTGAAATGCTTGCCCGTAGAATTGTACATATGAGTCCGCCGGACCGACTTAGAACCATTATGTCTACACGCTTCAAACATCGACAAGCCGACGGAGACGAAAGCGAAATGTCGAGTGCGTTGGAAACCGCGATTGATGGAAACTGGTAGGCTTTCTGCTATGTCTTTTTCTTGCAAGGTATTGAGGTCCTTTCTAGCACCATCTTCCTCTCGTCCAGTGAAGCGCAGGATGGTAAGTTGCTGCTTCTCTCACCAGTGCCGGTTACTCATCCGTCCCAGTCGTCAATGCGCTCTGGACTGGTGAATTAATCCAGCAAAATAATGCCCACCATGACATCGACTGTAAGAGTGCCTCAGCCTATTCGGGGCATTGTGTTTAACTTTCATCTTGCAGACATCCCTTATTCAGAGAGGCGAGGCCATTCATTTTGGAGACATCTTGACCCCTCTCGTTTGTCAGTTCCTAGGTACCAGAATATCTTCCGTATCGTTATCTGGCTCTTCTTCTTGGGAGTATATTCACAAGCAGGTGAGCCCTTCAGTGATGTGTTGTGGATAGAACCTTACTCTACCAGTCCGGGAGCCATTGGAAAAGCTGGCAGACTCTCAAACAAGGCTAGATATATGGGAGATCATACTGTATATCATGGCATTTTCTTTTGTAGTTGAAGGTTGGTTCACGCATTTCTAGAGTACCAACCATGCTTACGTCTTGTAGATTTCCACAAGGTAAATTCGAAATTTGGTGACACTCTTCAACCCCCATTGATGATCTCTTCCAGTTTTTCACCCTCCTTCGGTTTGTCACCTGGAGGGCCTTCAGCTTTTGGAATCTTATTGCATTCATCACCGATTCCCTGCTCATAGCTGCATTTGCGTTGCGGGTCATTGGGATGTACGAGCCTCCAGAGCAAATGGCGGCCTGGAGATTGAGAAGTTTCCAGGTTTTGAGTTTTGTTGCCCCGTTTATTTGGTCAGTGATTTTGTGCTGCACTTTCTGGCAATGCTGACTTTCTAACCACTTCAGGATGAGTAAGTGTTCTTCGCCAACCGTTCTAAATGGCGAAAATTCTTAGACAACCCCTAGAATTGGTCACCGTCTTTGATGGCTATAAGTGAGTTGGTGACCAGCCGTGATGCCGTTTGTATGCTGATTGAAACTAGATACGTTGGCACGATGCAAATTTGCGTTGCGAGGATGCTTAAAGAATCGGGGATATTCTTCGCCGTACGCATAACGTGATTTCCCCAATAGCAATGCTGATCAACTGTCCAGTTACTGTCTGTTCTGGCGATTGGCTTTACTCAAGGCCTCTACGCCCTCGACGCTGCCGACGGTACAACCGAAGATACATCAAAAGTACGATTTGGTGTGAGATTCGAAATGCAAAGTTAATTAGCCTTACTTTTTATAGGTAGTCAATGTGCTTGTACAAGCTTTACTACAGTGGGTCTTTAAACGGTCAAAGTGTGCCATTGCAACTGACAATACCTAGATCTCCGGATTACGAAAAGTTTTCGGCAAGGTAGGACTCAATAACTCGGTCCAGGCCAAGGCTATTAACTCGTGGTACAGCCCTGCTGGATTAACGCTCTTCTACTTGTGAGTGCCATAGAGAGTATTTATATGGCAACGACTGACGCGATATAGCTGGAACACTGTAACAGCCGTAATTCTTCTGAATGTCTTGATCTCGTTGTTCTCCTCCGCCTACTCAGAAGTAAGCCCACTGTCAATTTCTTGCAACCCTCATTATCAATGACCCTTCTGGTTTGTAGATTGTCGAAAATGCAGAGGCACAATACCTGGCATTCTTTGCTAGCAAGACCGTTGGGATGATCAGAGCACCTGACTCTTACGTGTACCCGGCGCCTTTTAACTTGATCGAGCTAATATTCGTCGCACCCTTTGAGTGAGTTCATTCCAGGGTTGTTCTGGATGGTTTTCTGAATCTCTGCAGGGTATTTCACATGAACCCGCGAAGCTATGCTACCGTAAGTGCGTCTTACTGTATTTGGGGCTGATATCTTATTGGCGACACTCAGCTCAATCGATATGTTATGGGTACCATTTTCTTCATACCACTTTCGTTGATCGCGTTCTACGAATCAGTATCCGAGTCCAATAGGCATGGTTGGATGAAGAATTGGTTACGCAGTGACGATGAGGGAGAAGCAGAATCGCCTTATCACAGGGATCCGGAAGTTGATGATCCCAATTGTGAGGGGATGGTCATATCCAAAGTGCCATTCGCGGAGCTTGTCAGGTCGTTCCCTAACACATATGAAGTAAGCTACTATTATACTGTCTGGAGGTATCTGTTAATTTTTCGTGATCGTAGTCCACTGAAATGTCCATTATGAAGGAGATTGCCGAAGTCAAAGAGAAGTTGGATAGGTTAATGGCAAAGTTGGAGGCGTAGGGGATTTTTTTGACTTTTGACTTATGTTTTCGGTATGTTTGAAGGTAACTACAATCATATATTGTTGCTACATATTATGTACAAGATTGCTACAGAGACTTCCAAGAGGCAACGTATGGGCCTACCGGAACAGAAGACCTGATTACTCGTCCATCATATTGCCAAAATCTTGCTTTTGTGGTTGGAATGTTTTCAAAAGTGACATGGACTCGATAAAGTAGGGTCTGATTTCGTTGACTTCCATGGCACAGAAGTTGACCAACTAACGCGTATTTAGATAATTGGTATGGTCCCAAAGAAATAATACTCACGCTCAACTCATTAGAGTTGATTTTAACCAAACCAGCACGTGTTTTTGCCTGTCGCGCTTCACGAAGGTCCTTCAAGAGCGATCGCAGTTTATCAGGATTCTCAAGGTCGTCCGAAGCGCTGAGTGTATACTGTCAGATGAAAACACAGCCAAACTGAACAGACTTACACGTCCAACAGAACCTTGGATATCTCCGAATAGCGGAAGGGTAGCTCGCTAAATGCTCTTTGAGTCGTTTCGTCTGTTAGTCTGGCCTGCAAGTAGTCTGTAGGACTTGTAAACAGGCTCGTTCTTTTATGCTTAAAGGCCAATACTAACCAACGCTCAACCAGTCCGGAGCAACGATGTGGCATTTCTTCTTAAGTTTGAGGTTAACTGCCATCCACAAGGGAATTTTCGCCTTGTGTGGGGGCCGAAGTGGCCCATACGCGCCCTGGGAACCGTCACGTCTCCTGAGCATAAGGTATGTGGATGAGATACCGATATGAATGCTGTTCGCTCCATCGATATGAGCGGAATTATCTCCACCAACTGCTGACAGGCGATAAACTCAAGCTCTGGGGGCGTCGTTGAATTGCGCAGTGCGGGCGGTAGCGACATTTTGAGACGCAAAGCGGGATGTGTATGACTTCCAAAAACGGATTGCTAAATAGACGCGATCATGTGACTGTTCGCGTCTAGATTTGGATCTGCAGTTAATCTGCAATCTCGCATCCACCATGCTTGGGGCACGCACAAAGCAAGTCAACACCTACGGCAAGCGCGCTTCCCGCATCGTCGATGCCTCCGGCAATCGCGACTGGTCCAAGGAAACTCCGATTGTTCTTGACAATCTTCCGCCAGCTCAATGGGCACCCGTTGCAATGAAAGCGCGGAAACGAGACGACACTGCTCCATCGGGATCCAAAGAGCCAGAGCCATCACACTCACCGAAGATCGTAAGGGTGCAAAAGAAGAAGAAAACGACTATTGTTTCACCATCGAGGCAGAGGAGTCGGGTTTCACACAAGGCTGATGGGGGGCTAGTGGTGTCCACCGAAGCCTCTCCCGTTCGTCTAAAGGCAGAAAATATATCGAAAAAGAGAGAATCGAAAGGGAAAGAGCCCATAACCCCTGTCCGTATTCCATTATCTTCTTTTTCGCCCAATGTACCCTCCTCTCCAGCAAGCAGAAAGCCCAGAAAGCCTTGGTCGCCAGCGATAAAGCGTACTTCGTCAGGGTTGAAGCCCCCTCAGTCATCCACAATAAATGTGGACATCATTATTCTGGACGACGATGGGAAGGAGGTCAGTCAAGTACACAGAAAATCCAAAATGAATGTGGAGGTCAATCCAGTCCGCGAATTATCCCAGAGAAGCAAATTTACGAACAGGCCATCGTCCTCGATAGTAATATCTGATAGCGACGACGACGTCAAACCCATTCCAAGGCGCTTAGAAGGGAAACAACACCGTCAACGAGTGATTCTCTCGGACACAGAGTCTGACTTGGACACTAGCCCAATACCTCAAACCACCCTAAACACCTCAGGATCTAGGGATTCACGATTGAACTCCTCTGTAGAGGTCATGATACCCCCGCCACCTTATCGTATACCCAAGCACCAGCACCAAACACAACCTGCCCGACTTGACCGTGGTTCTCGATCAAGGTCATCCACACCACCTCCTCAGCATGCCCCGTTCATCGATACCCACTCCACGCGTATCCCCTCTCCTTTAATCAAGCCACGCCAACTTACTCCAATACGTGGTTCGAGACGCAAGCAATTATTTGAGCCCCCCTCTCCACCATCGCCCTCGACGCCCACGGACTTTGATCTTTCCCTAGATTTCTCGCAACTAGATGTTGGACCTTCATCTCAATTTCGGTCATCGACACATGTACAGCCAGACTATCCGGAATATTTACGGCCGCTACTGGAGGAATGCCACCAAGATGACTGTGGCCCCTATGAGTTTTCTGCTTTCATAGAGTCTTTTCCTTTTGATCCCGTTGTCGCCATGGAACCAGACGCAGATGTAGAGTTCCGTAAGATTGGAGAGGCAAGCTACTCAGAGGTGTTTGGGATCGGCGATGTTGTGCTGAAAATCATACCCTTGAGGGACGAGACAAAGGATGAAAAATCTAGGTCGCGATTCAGTGCGGATGAGGTTGAGGGGCCTGCACCAACTGATGCTCGTGACGTTCAGAAGGAGATTATTGTCACTCGCGCAATGGGGGGTGTCTGTGATGGATTCGTAAAGCTGCTGAAGACCTACGTCGTCAGAGGGAAATATCCTGATTTACTGCTCAATCTTTGGGATGAATTTAATGAAAAGAAGGGATCGGAGAGTATCCGACCAGGTGGGTGTTCCCCCGTTGAGAGTTTACACGTACTGAATCATCCCTAATTAGATACTTTCACTGCATCACAAGTTTATGCGATTATTGTGCTCCCGAATGGGGGACCTGATCTCGAGGCATATACCTTCTCCAATGCCTCTAAAACCGGATGGAGGCAGGCCTGCAGCCTTTTCTGGCAAGTTGCGAAGTCATTGGCCCACGCTGAACAACTCGTATCCTTTGAGGTAAGTGGTGCATAACCACCAAAACTGTGGCTTGCCTCTGACTATTGCCCACAGCACCGCGATCTCCACTGGGGACAGATTCTGGTTAAAAACTTGTCAACCTCGACATCTTCTCCACTCAAGAAGTCTAAGTCTCGAAAACGCTACATGGATGACCCAATGCATGGTATCCAGGTGACGTTAATTGACCTTGGCTTGGCTCGCATGGATGCAGGAGACGGTACAGGTGGTGAACACATCCACTGGACACCTTTCGAAGAAGAGGTGTTTATGGGGGAAGGTAACTAGTCTCTCCCCAACTTTCAGTGAGGACAGTGACAAATCGTTCATATATTAGGTGACTATCAGTTTGACGTTTATCGTCTGATGCGAGATTACATTGGAGATGGCTGGGAGGGCTTTAATCCCTTGACCAACGTAATGGTGCGTGCGCTAGTCTTTCATGCCGAACGCCATGTGTAACATCTTTCCCCTATTTAGTGGTTGCATTATCTTGCAATCAAACTCCTTCTCTCCAAACGCCTAAAGGTGCCATCCCTCTCTCGCAACGGCACTTCAAAGGGCACTTTGCATACTTCTTCAACTTCCCTATCACCGCTGGAGTTTACAGAAAAAGAGTGCTACGATTGCTTGATCGAAATGGAGCGATGGCTAGGCGAATGCGTAGTCAGAGTTGCACAAGCCTATAAGAGGAATAAAGGAGGAAAACGAAAAACCCAAACGGTTCTTGGGTTGATTGAACCTTCTTGTGCGGGGGATGTGGTAGAATATGCCGCCAGGAAACGATGGGTGAAGCCCATCGCCTGACCTGTGTCGCCTTGTACAAGGCTTTAGGCTGATATTTAGAGTTAGTCTTGTATATACAGTGCTCGTTTTCTTTTGAATATTTCGTTGCGTGTTTTTGCTCTTGATTTGTTTTCGTTGTGTATTCTAGGTCATCTCAGCGGATGGTGGGACGTGCAATGGAGTACAATTTACGTTCAGCATCCTGTTAAGAGTGGTCACTGGTGGGTTACACATGCTAAGATATCGTGTAGGAGGGGGTATCATCGCAAAGTATGACGCGTAAAGCAATGAGGGAAATATACAAGGGATGAATACAACCTGATAGCAAGAAAACAGAGTTCTCAACCAATACTCTAAGGAGTCAAAGTCTGAAATCCATCAAGACGAGTCGACGTCACAACCATCCAAAAACGAGCTTCTCGGAAACGGTTGACCATAATCATCCCTCCATGTTGTAAGATTTGGGTTCGTGTATGCCCCTATGTGTCTATCTCGTTTCCGTTAACATTGCATCTCAGTAACGGGAAAACGGGAACTCGCCTGTCGATATATTCTGTCGTTGGGAAATTAGGAGGGTTACAACCAATATTAATGGCATCTGGTCGCTGATAAACTCGAATATAATCGACTCTCATATGATTTGGGAATATGAGGTGGTCTAAATCCACCCATCCAAAGTTTCGAGACATCCCGAGGTTGATAATTATATACTATTGAATAACGTTAGGGCTTGACTGTGGGACAAGCAAAAACTCGTTGAGTTTACCATTGGTTCCTGAGGAATGGCACGGGCGGAAATTTCAACAATTGGGTCTGGACCAACACCACGCGCATATAACGTCCAAGATGGCTTGTTATCTGATACCCATGTAATGTACTGTGTGAAGCAAACATGGAGTCAAGGGAGTTGCAATATGTTAATCACTTACAGCATCGTCATAGCCTATTTAATTCGTCGATTTATTTCCCTCTCAGAAAATAAATAGATAAATACTAACCAGGCTTGTACTGCGTTGGGCTTAGATCATTGTCAGGCTCTTGCGTGGGAAGACTCACCTCGAACGCATACACGGAGAAGCAATTTTCTACGAATTCGTAACACCGTTGGTTTGTATTGGTAACCACCGAATTCGCTTGCTGGGTGACACTACCAATGAAAGTGTTAAGTCTTGATATTGACGGATCGTATAGGATCATATTTTCTGTAGTATTGTCCCAGAGGTACCCATGATTGAATGGCTAGGATTCATCAGCGTTGGCTTACAGGTGTGTTTATTTATGCACACACCGCGAATTGAGCAGATTGGGAGACTTGTCCCGTAAGAGGTTTCTCCGTGACCTTGCTGTGGTCTGAGTTCTCAGCTACGAGCTGTGAGCATATACCTTACTTGCGCTTCAAACATATCAATTTCAGGAGCAGATCGACCGACATACGATCCATCAGGGTGCTTTGGTCCCGGATGATCTGAATCAGGACAAGTACACCTGGATAACTTCTGGCCAGGAAGGTATGAAAGTGCGTAGTCGTGGCCTGCGTCTCCGTCGACGGTTACTGCAAGAGGATGCCCACCTATGGTTTGGTTGGGTGCAGTCCCAACGTCGCATGCGTCGTATGTATAAGGCCACTTGCGTGCGCGATTGAAGGTCAAAAGGAACAAGTGGCAACTCTGCACTGCTTACCATGCCCTCGAGAGTTGCACCATATCCTACACGCCCTAGGTTGCCCATTGTCCAGACAGCGGGCCACATACCAACGACATTATTGACACCAGGTAGCTGCACTGACGCCTCAATCAGACCACCCGTGAAACAAAATTTGTTCCTGGTTGAAGCATAGTCGGAGGGTTATTCCCTTATTCCCTTGATGGCACGAAACTGCGCACCATGATGATATCAGGCCTTTTAGATAGGATCAGTCAATGGAAGTGCGGTGGAAAGTAATCCGAAATTCGAACCTCCGGAGAAGTTTAATTGATGGATGTCTTCTTTAGCAAAGGTGGTCACTAGAGAACCACCAGATGTTGTAACAGCCTTTGGGTCATACCACTCCATATTGTTCGTAGCCTGTCCACCCTGTGAACATGCAGGAAGTACGTCTGAGCACATTCACAAACCCAGTAGTGTAAGTCAGCTGCCTCCCAGAAAGGGTCATCGCCTGGGTAGAACGACCGTCCATCAGTGTTGAACTCGTCGGAGAAGACCAATTGCATCACGGTCCCATCCGTGAAAGAAAACCTTGTGTGTGCCTCTATAGGAGTGTCTTCGTCAATTAAGCCAAAATGTCCCATCGGCGGGGGAATCTAAAAATGCTATAGCTCCACGAATCGAACCCAACGCAAGCAACGCACCGGGATTGATGTGTTTCTTCCGCCTGTATTCCACCCATGACGTCGCCAAGCAGATTGATTCGTGACAGACCAAAATATTGGATATCCAACGCTAAAACAGTCTAATTAGCTGTTGCAATACTACCACGGCGGGCTCCATTGGCGACATACAATAATGCCAGGATGCCAGTACAAAGTACTCCTAAGCACCCCACATTGGCCAACCCCCTTCTGGATAAGCCGAAACCTTCCTTGACGCTGACAGTCTCCGACGCAGTATCCGGGTTGTGTATGTCGTCGTCGGGCTCGACCAAATCCGGTGACAGATCAGACCCCCATGACCGGGGATCTGGTGAAAGAGAGTACTGGTTGAAATCAGAAATTTGGATTCATTTTTCGGTACATCTACGGCCTACCTTTTCTGACAAGAAGCTTAGTCTAGAGCCAGCACCAGCGGTAAACGGCGACTCGGCTTGCTGAGAGGGATGAATACTCCAAGAAATGGGCAAAATTTAAGAGCCTACCCAGCTTTCCCTCACAAACCCTATACTTGGGAATCGCGAAAGACTTGAAGACGATGGTGTCTCTAAAAATGTGCGGCGGGGAGAAGAAGGGCTGGATGGCATGGCACGGTGGTGGACGGTTGGGAAGAGAGATAATAGCAGAAGAAGAGCAGGTGGGCGAGGTGCAGAACCACGAGATTCGTGCCATTATGCCTGCATTTGCGCGCCAGAACTCGTTCCACAAACTCATTTGCTTTACGTCCTTCACCAACTACCTTCCATCTTTGGCAGGTCCTACTCCCAGTATGGATACGGATATTACCGACGGCCGTTGACCCAGCGGAGGGGTGGAAACGCGTCGTGCGCATTGCTCTGGTAAAAATGCCAAAGAAAGGTTAAGGAGGGGGAGGATAGGCCATCCACACATCTTGTACGGTGCATCAGCGTTGTTTCACCAGTTGTTAGGATATTGGTAAACACAAGTATACCTATAATACGATGAGTAGGAATGTTATTACAGTGTTGTATAGATGCCTAATATTATATCAAGGGTGTGAACTTTTTTGTTGATGACAACGCGTCAACGGATACAGCGAAGACAAACAATCCTCGGGTGGTGAAAATAATTACAATACTATGGTCGCCCCGCTCCCACCTTTCTCCCATGCTTGCCGCCCCCCCTCCACACCATTCCCTTCCTTCATCGGCCCCTACGACTACATTATTCACACAACATAATTCACACCCTTCGTTACAATGTAAACCTGTCAAGAATATGGAGGAGTTTAACAAGCTCTTGCCACCCCCAGTAGAGTTCGTTGAGGGTTCATCATCGGGGACGATTGCTGTTGCAGAAGGGAAATATGAGCCCATCAATGTATCTCCGAACACAACGTCTCGGGTGGATGTGAGTGCGCATTCTTCGGGTTAATTGACCGTCCTTGTACTGTCAAGTGCACTGTTATCCTTCGATAGGGGTCTGTGATCCCTTACCCTTCTTCACGCATCACCTATGTATCTTTCTCATGCGCATATTGTATCCTGATTTGTTTCCTCAGCGGTCCGAAACGCCAAAAAAGCCAGCTGCAATACCATCATCACCTGTCAAGCCATCGAGTGCTTCCATCTCGCCACATGGGAGCAGTAAAGTCTCGTTACATCCTGGAGGGATTGATACTTCTTGGCCGGCCACCTTCAATCGAGCATCGGGACTGTATAATAACGGTAACACCTGCTTTCTCAACAGCGCTTTACAATGCCTCCTCCACACCCCACCATTACTTCGGCTCATACTCTCCCATAAGAAGGATTCGTGTATGTTGCCTCCATTGTCCCTGTATTGTTCACAATGCTCATCAAGGCGAATGCGGATCTAGGTCAGGTCGAAAAATTTTGCATGGTTTGTAGCATGCACTTGGTGACGGTTCACGCATATAGTAGTAAATCCGCCTTTTCGCCGTCACCCATATCGAACAAGCTGCAAAGTGAGTGCTTACTATAGCTCCTGACGTTATGCCTCACCTTCGTAAAATGGATACATAGTTATTGCCAAGCACATGCGCAAGGGGAGACAAGAAGATTCTCATGAATTCCTCAGATATGCGATCGACGCGCTTCAAAAAGCCTGCTTGGCCGGCCTATCTGCGTACGCCTGCATTTTCTGCTGCGGTAGCCCCACTCATCGTTATTCAGCAGGAAAATCGATCCCAAACTGGCGGAAACAACATGGGTTTACAAAATCTTTGGTGGTCGTCTGCGGTCCCGAGTCTCCTGTCAAAATTTCGAGCATCACAGCGACACGTACGACCGCATTCTAGATCTTAGTCTTGATATCATGAAGTCGGACACGCTGAAGGATGCGCTACGCAAATTCGTGGCCTCAGATTATCTGCGAGGGAGTGATCAGTATAAATGCGAGAAGTAAAGTTCTTAGAATCCCTGCACTCATCATAGAGCTTACAAGGGGATCACTTAGATGCGAGAAGCACGTTAATGCAGTGAAGAGCTTCACGATTCACGAGGCGCCACTAGTGCTTACAATACACCTGAAGAGGTTTTCTCCCCTCGGCAGAAAAATTGGCCATCAGGTAAACTACGACGAGCACCTCTCATTGAAACCCTATATGAGCGTGGGCCAGAGGGGACCGACCTACTCACTATACGGGGTGATATGCCATGCTGGTGGAGGACCAAATTCGGGGCACTATTATGCATTCGTTAAGGATAAAAGTGGGCGATGGTGGGAAATGAATGATGAATCTGTAACACCCGTCAGTTCTCCTACCAATCACCGGAACGCCTATATTCTCTTCTACCTTCAAAACAAAGGACAGGGTTTGGAAGCGGCCATAGAAAAGGTCACCACAAGTCCATCTCTCAAATCGGAAATTGCTGCCAATATGAAAAAACGAAAGGAGAGAGACGAAGGTGGTAAGACAGAAGAAGAGGATAAAGGGCAGAAGGTCTCTCGGCCATTTATTGGGCCCCTACTACCCTCGCACATGAATGACTCTGGAGAACCCTCAAGAAAGATCCCCAGGCTTGATGGACCGGACCCTCAGGCAGCACGCCTCCAAAGCAGGATTGAAGCTGTCTCCGCCAGAACGAAAACTGCGCTCAAGGCTTTAGAAGCTTACGATTCGCAGGAGGAAGATGGTGCATCGGAACAGGTTAGTCCGACCCCGAAGTCACCCAAACACTCCCAGCCGTCACCCGCCAATGAAGCATCACCCCCCAAGGCTGAAAGTCATACCAACTCTCTACCGACCACGGTACAACTACCAAAAAACTCACCAACACCTACCGCCAACCCTTCCTTTTCAACAGTTCCTCCGTCAAGTTTCTATGCCGCACCGTCTAACACCAACGGCAAAAAACGCAAGTCCCCCTCTGCTGAAATGGATGAAGCCGGGAAGAAACTTGCACGGACACCCATACCCTTAGGAAATTCATCACCATCCCTATCTTCGACGCTTAAATCACGGTCGTCAATATTTTCGCCCTCGCCATCAAGGAAATCACTGAAGGGATCCGCGTTCGTGGACCCACACAATCCTTTCAAGAACTTGCATTCTGGGATTAAAATGAAAATGAAAAGAAGATTCGCTGTTTAGCGGCTCAATATTCACAGTTCTGAACCCCTTTGCTTTTGTTACGTACAGTATTCTGTGATGTCGACATGAACTCTTGTGTGTATCGATAGTTAATTATATTGACGGAGTCTATACCTTTCCTCTCTGCCAGCGAGATTCCATCCAGGTTGCGATCAATATATCGGTACCTGCGTCTAAGAAGGCAATATATGACGGTATATGCGTGATAGGTGCTACAGCTTGGCCTTGGCTGGCTCAGTAGTAATGGAACTAACTTTAGCACCAGCCTCATCGCCTTCCTCCCACCAAATGACCGTTACAGTCGTATCATCTCGGTACCGTCTAGAGTAAGGGACCGGAATGCTCAACTTGTGGGTCAGTTGTTTTTCGTCCCCACCACCAAAGGCATTCCTAATCAGATGAACACTGACGTTGTCGTCCTTGAATGCCCAGGAAGCTTCAGGTTCTTCCGGTTTGCTGCTGGAAGAATGCCTAGTTTTGTCCTTGCCGTCAACAGTGGGTGAGCCCGAGGTAGTAGATATTAGGAAGGGGAGTTGGGATCTGGGTATTGTGCCTTTGAGGCCAGTTAGGTGACCGCCTACGAGAGATACTACTTCTTCGGAACTAGAGTACGAGGTAGGTGTGCGTCAGTTATCGTTATTCGTAGAGTATGAAAATTCCGACTGAAACCGGGAGCATGATCTACGGAGAGCAGGTCATCAACTTACCTGAGTTCGTCCCAGAGTCCATCAGTTGCAAGCACAAGGAATCGAAGGGCCTTTTGACCGTCTGAGGAGCCGAGGCTCAGCTTACGGTGTGTAACCACGGGCCTCGCAGTGACGTAGGGAGGCGTTTTGAACAGCGGTGGCGGTGGGCGCATGGGCTTGCCATTACCTACTAGGAACGCCTGACTCAGGCTTTAGATGCGTGGATCATGTTAGAGATATAGGGAAATGGAACGAGTCATGTCAGTCGGTATATTAATGAGGTGACCTTGAAAAGTCGTAAAACACCCACGTTTCTTGGATGGGGCGCGGCCACTTGTAACGCGCGTCACCAAACGCACGCGTTGGTTCAAGCCCTCCTAAAACACGTCCTCCGCGAATTACGTATTCGGCTTCATCCGGTGGGTGCTCCGCCTGCATTCTGTCGGAGAACGGGGAAAAGGAAGGTGCGAAGGGAAGTCCCGTCAGGCAGGCCTCAATGTAGTTGGAAGAATGGAGAACTTACCTTCGAAGTTCATTAGGGTTCCGGCCCGTTTGGTCCTCGCTCAGGACCTCAACTTGCCACGCCCCCTTGCCATCCTCTGCGGAGGGGTCCCAGACGCCAGCAACAGCGCGACTGTCACCTGTACAAGCGATATACAAATCCCGATTTGCTGTATCAAACACAGCCATTAGGGCACAACTTCCTGTGAGTCACGATGAAATGAATGGCAGGTCTCGCGAGGATATTGGTGCACAAAGTAATTACCGGAAACAGCTGGTAGCATTGTCGTTAACGCTAAGGGGTGCTGGCTTAGATCGGGAATAACTTTGTTCTTCCGCGATTCCTCGTCGATATTATTTGCCAAGACGCGAAGAGGTGCATTAATTAATTCATTGTCGAGCTTCGAAAACGCGTTCTGGATAGCGAGGGAGACGGTAGTAGGATCCGAACCAAGTGGGGTCTGCGTGGATTGGGAAGGCGAGGACCATATAAAGGATTTGACATCCTGCAACAAACCTGGCTTCCGAGGTGACGAGTCTGAATTCGCCACGAGTTGAGAAAGTTCCAATGCTACAGCATTGATAAGGACTTTGGACAGCAGTTGGGAGGTGTGATGACCTCCATGACCATCCATAACGGCAAAGAATAGGTAATCCCCTGGGGCAGAAGGGTCCGACTCGTCTCGTTGAATAATTTGATGACAGTTTGCGTCCTCTATAGGGTCATTTGAAGACAATGCGGCCGTAGTATGCTTCCAGACGACTCCTCCCGGTCTAGGGTTGATATAAGCCGTAGCGTACTGATTTAACCGGGCTTCAAGCTCCTTCATGGACAGCAGGGGTATAGTGCGAGTAGCCATCTCGGTTTTTCCATCCGCACCCTTCACTCTGACGGGGATCTCGAAGGTTTTCTGGGAGAATCTAGAGTTGTAGACGTAGTAACCTGTCCCACCGGTGACTGCAGCGGCAGCAACTGGCTTCCAAACGCGCCTCAGCATCCCAAACTAACGCAGGGGTCATGGCAGCTGACGGGTCAGTTTTAAGAGCGGAATAATTAGGACTGACGCACCGGAGTGAGTTGCTTTGTCTCGGTGGGCTGAGGGCCGCTGGGGATGGAGGTGGGTAAGGAAATAACGGACACGTGACCAGGGAGTGGCAATAATCATTAATCTCGATCGTGGCACCCGCATTATCTCTCACTCAACCTCCACACAAGACACCACCACGCCTGCCCACGCTCGCCACGTTGACGCTTCACCGCAACCATTGTCCGACTCAGCGAACAGGGTCCTGCCCAAACCGGCTTCCTGTTTTCTATTTCAACCTCAAGCCTCTTTCCAACCGTGTATTCCCTTTGTAAGTCGCGACAAATGTTGCATTATTTAACCCAAGTGCTCAATTATTTCCACGCATCGCCACAGGAAGCCTTACTGTCCTCAGTTAAAGAAGACACGATGACCTCGACACCATCTGCGTCTTCGCCACGCGCATCTCAGACCCCGCCACCCTCGCAATCGCAGCACCCGCCACAACCTCACGAGTCAGAGCAGCCGTACGCCGAAGTACTAGCAAGCTATGGCATCAAGGTCAGGGACTTTGCCTATGAAAGCACCCTCCCGCCCGTCAAAGGCTACCGCGTGCACAAACGCCAAATTCAACCGGGACGACGGCCGTTAAAGCGAGCCAGAGACGAAGACGAAGACTGCTCTCCCAACCCCTTCCTGGAGCCAGTAACAGAGGTGGACCGTGGCGAGACGTCCAAACGTCCGAGGCTGCAGCGCGAAGCCACCGAACTCGCTTTACCTCTGCTGCCTGTCCGCGAACGGGTAATTTCAGACATCGAGGCGTACGACAAGCAATCCCAAGACCCTTCTTCCCAGCAAAGTACCTGGGCTATCCAAGGCAGCTCACAAGTGCCAATGCTATATTATGACCCAGATGATGAACCGTATGTTGACACTCCTACTGTCACTCCAAACGGCTCCCTACAGTGGAAGGAAGCAGATAGAAAACCCCCTCAATACTCGAACGCCCCGCTCCTACGAACTGAGTCGCAACAGTCAATACCCTGTTCCCCTTCCCCAAAACGCGACTTCTACCTGGGGTTGGTTTCAGCGCTCTCGTCACCCCTCTCCGAGCCTCCAGCATCATTATGTCCTTCACGTTCGGGGTCTTCCACAATACCCCGAACGCCATCCACGCACCTGTCCCAACAAGTATTAGAATCTCCGGTGGCGGTGCTCTGTCCTCGTTATCACCTTCGCGACCGTGCACGCGTTCCCGCGCCTGTGTCCAAGCCCACGTCAACCCCATCTAAAGTCAAGCCAAGTACTAAAGCCCGCAGCGCGAAAGCACCCAAAGCTGTGCAGCGACTGACGCGTAGTCCGTCTTTCCAGGGTGTGATAACGCGTTCCAGACAGTCAGCACATTCACGCGCCAAGATTCGACCTGGCAAAAACTCACGAACCTTGAGAACTCGAGCTGCCCGTAATGCTGCGCAGAACGGCACCGTTGGTTCGTCCGGAGCAGGCTCCAAAAGGAGATGACCCATGCCATTGCATTCCCACTGACAATGGAATGTAAGACCGGGACGCATGCCACCCATTGATTGGAGTCAGCGCCTGTGTCAATGTAAAAACGCTCTAGTCACGCCGATGATAGCCCAAATGTTTCACGTTCCCACCTTGATGACTCACACCCGCATTCCCATGAACACGAACACCCGAACGAAAATAATCGCTGGACCTGTTCGCAGTGCTTCCGTTTTTATTTGTTCCCCGCACGCATATATCACTGCATCCCACAAACCTGTATTACTGTTGCATTGCTTTCCTGTCGCACTCCTCCCCTGCATGCACCCCTGTCACCAACCGCTTCACCACACTACCTGTATTCCTTGCGTGTATTTTCACTAATTCCTTGTTCGTCCAGCACCTGCACTCGCGTTGTATTTTTCTTTTGCCGCGATATCACAAGGTCGTTACTTCGGATCAAGCATCTGCTCTTTCTACCTCGCATGAGCTCCATCAGGCATTGGTTTAATAGCTGTCTCTGAGTCTCTGATACCCCTTCCCAACACGATACGTGGCACCTCGCCTTCACGTCTACCTTAAAATTAGGATACTTGCTCACGATCACCAACACATGGCCCAGACCACCTGAAAGTAATACCACCAAGCGAGGTCACATTGTCGATTTCACGTACCCTGAAAAGGCTTAAGCTCTTGGACTCAATTCACGCCAAAGACCACCTTATCACCTGAACCCAGGTTCCGATTGAGCAAATAGGCATATTTGGATCCTCCATTCCCTCGTTTCTATACACTCTATCGTATCATAGTAGACCCAGCGTACAGGGTCCAACACCATTCAGATAAATGAACGACCTGCCAAACAGGCTGAGCAAACCTGAATAACTCAAACGCCTTTCCAAAAAGCTCACCGTCACCACCATCGTCATACTTACGAGACTATACCACGCGACACGCGTAGTATGTACAAAACAGAACACAGGCATCAGGCAGACCATCTATGGGTGACAATGCGTGGAAGTCGCCAGTCCCTTATCATTGCCCAGCAAACCTTGAGGGCCTGAACCCCTTCTCCGTTCCGGGTTGCACTAAAGGTTAACCTTAGTGCGGTTTGTGTTCTCGATGAGACTTTTGCCTTTTGGAGACGTGCTTCTGTCGCTGACCCTAGCTATAGGGCGTTAGTGAGAATGGGATTGAGATCGTCCACAGGATTCTGTTAGACTCGCAAGAAGACCCATGGAGTTGCCTGGCTGCGAGCCAGTGATATCGACTTGGTAATAATACGGCGGCTGACAGAGAATGCCCTGAATGAGGGAGGATCAGCCAATCGCTGACCTAGTAATGGATCCCAGATTACTTGCATGGGCGCTGGTGTGCCTCTCCAACTCCGAGAGAAGCAGCCCCTTCTACCCGTATTCGCCGCTTCTCTATTGTTCTTGACCCACACTCAGATAGGCAGGTCGAACGAGTAATAGATGGGAGGTAATTGGGTCCGGCACCGAGGGGGTAGTGAGCTGTGATTTGGATAAGACCCAACGATTTGGTAGGCCATTGCCTTGCGCAACAATATGGGCGCTGAAGGACGGGCAGTGTGGACGAAATTCAGCGAAATTCGGGTTACAGGGTGTGATGCAATTAAGGAATCGATCCCCATGGTTAGGGCACCCGTCGCTCACAAAACTCACGGGAGCATTCGGATGACCAAGGTTGAAGAGGGCAAAGAGAATTATGGCGCGCATATATCTGGCCTTTTGTGAACTAGCATCAACTGCTGAGAGATGTAGGTCGAAGCGGAAGTTTGCGAAGAATGGTGGCGTCGCGGGAGACTGTGCCATGGGGTATACTCCTATGCTGGTGAGAACAACAGACTGACCATAACGAGAGAAATTTTCCTAGGATAGCAGGCAGCGCCTGTCGTTACACGTTCCATGATGAGGTCCCACAGCCACCATTGCTTGGAACAGGGCCACAGGGTCCTTTCTGATTAGCATCTCGGGAAGTATCTGTCCCCAAATGCATTTCAGTTACTGGGGACGACCACAGATAGCTATGATGGCGGCCTGCTATCCCCAGAGGGACATGATCGACGAGGTATCACCCAAGTAGAGCTAACTAAGTCCGTACCCATAGGAGATGCAGTCATCCGGTGAGTAAAGGCTCCGCAACGTCGGGGGGGACGAATCTATACGCGGCAGACGTCCAGGTTCATTCCAGGGGAACTATATCAGTCTGCTTCACATAAGCAATCAGCAATGCGGAGACGGAAAGGAATAGGAAAAGAGATCCATCTAAGATAGCGAACATACTTGTGTTTGTGGGATTCAAGGTCGAGGTTCTCTGAACAAAGCTGAAATTAGAAAGCCAACCCAACATGCCTAAATGCAGCCAGCCCGCACCGGTAGAGCTCGGGCTGGTTAGACTTGTTCCAAAAGCGTCTTTTCCGTTGGACGCTTGCTCAGCAGGGCAGGTGACGAGAAATCGGGCGAACCATGACAACTTCAGAAGGCAGGCACGAGGGATGAGCGCCTCCCACAGACGCACGCATGTCGCGGGGTTGAAGCCTATGAACGGAAGACAGTGGCAGGGTCAGTGCGGATGACGACACTGATCTCGACGTCATGCTACTCTGCAAAGTGCAATCACACCCACTGCACGAAGTTGTGGCGTCGTGTCGCGCCTGATGTGGCTCCCAACATGCATGGGAGAAAAGAGTGCTACACGACGCATGCGAAGACAGCGGGCTGACACGTGTGCTGAAGGCTGGGCTGAGATCAGGCCGGAGAACAAGTGATGGAACGCCACTGGCCAGAGAAGGCAAGGGGAGGTTGCGACGAGATGTGTCGCCCTGAGCGAGGAAACCGAGTGCTCGGCGGGGGGGAGGAGAGGATGCGGGTTGCAGAATTGGCGCATCAGCTGGTGCGGGGAGTCCGATGGGCCGAGGACACGGTATCGACGCGAAGCAGTGATAAGCTTCTCGGCCCGGAATGGTGAATACCGGATATAATGCAATATACCCAGCCATCCCACTCTCTTTGTCTTCGTCCTCGTCTCCATCCTGGCCCGAATATGCCAGTCTCCAATGCCCCCCAGGTCACCATCTCCCTCCTCCCTGTCTCCCTCTCCCTCGTCCGCGTCCCCCGCTCGCGTCTCAGCAGGCTCTCCCACCCCGTCCTCAAGCAGATCCTCCACCAGAATCCAGCCTTCCTCAACATCACTTGCAACGAGATCGAGCTCACCCTCATCGCAGAGCATGCCATCGTCGACGATTTCGAGCCCATAGCCCGACGCGACCGTCACAAGCAGCGCTCCAGACAGGCGTCCGGCAGAAAGAATCTCACCGCACCTATCTTTGAACCCATAGAGATCTCGTACGAGAAATGGGCTGTGCTCCAAATCGACTCTCACAGCGATCAGCTAGGTTGGTCTTTTTTTCGTCCTCTTGTCCGGCTTGACAGTCTTCCGAACCTCAGGTAGTTCCGGTGCCAGAGTAAATGAACTGTCTGCACCCCTGGCCGCTGCTGGCATATCCATACTCTATCAGTCCTCCTACATGAGTGACTTTATTATCGTTCGTGTTCCGTCGCCCTCAGCTCAGAACAGGTGTGCTCATGTTCCTTCGCAGCTGAAAGAGTCTCGGCTGCAGGAGGCTTTGTCGCTCTTTTCCGCGGCAGGCTTTGATCTCGAGACTGAATACAATGAAGACATCGCCAATCATGCCCCCTTGTACCCACCAGTTATGACAGATCGTGGCTTAATGATGGGTCTAGGGCCCTCTGACCCTTTGTCTGGTGCCAATGGTACCCTTCCCTATGATGTCTCTGTCCACTATACAGACGCACACTCCTTGCACACTTCGCGGTCCAAGCCGCAATCCCCAACCAAAGGTGAAGTTCATATGCTCCCTGCAGACCTCGCCTGTGTAGGCCTATCCGACGAGCTGGGGGTAGACCATTGGGGGCTCAAAATAGTCAAGCTGGTAGCGTTTCCAGAACTCATTCCTCGATCCCCGAACCACAGAACGTCGACTACAACTTCGCCTTCAACCGTTCTATCTCCCCTCACTGAGCTTCTGTCTCCTCTCGATCAGTTTGGGGTGAATGAAACCTCAGACGAGACTTCCGAAGAAGAAGATGGATACTATTCTCATTCGCCACATTCGCAGCCCCCCATGTCTCTGCCGCCGTCAACTTCTCGTTCCTATGTGGATCTCTCCGACATGACCTCCGAAAATAACTTCAAATCCCCTTCCAAGCATCTCGTTCCTACCACGTCACCCCCAACTCTTGTACGCTCTCCACCATCTTGTCCATAGTGTCTACTGATCTGATCCCCGGAATAACGTTCTTTTTCAGCAAAAGGAACTAGAGAAAGTTCCATTTTTCAGCTTTACGAGGACGGCAGAAGGGTCGTCCTTGACTGCTGAAGTCTCCACCCTTGCAGCACTCTTTCCTCCTCACGAGCGTCACATGGTTATCTACAGTGGCGAGTTGGATGCCGCAGATGCTGGTCTAAACGGAATCCATCCCACTTCACTCGAGTCTGGCGACGACGACGAGGCCTGTGGGGGCTTGTTAAAATGCCTTCAGATCGACCTGCGACGATTTGGACTTGGTAAGTTATCAAGGTTTTAGCCGGCCTCATTTCTCCATATTCTAGATTTACCTTCTTTTGCGCCTTGGAGCTGGTACTCCTCACCATCGACCCCATTTGTTTCCTTTAACCGCATTTCGAATTCGGTTCCCCTGATTCACCACTCACCATTCTTTTCCAGATAAGCACGGGCTTGTTAATCGCTTCTCCCGCATCTTGGGTGAATATGGCATAAATCACATGTACAGTTCCACATTCAAGACCGCCAACCTTCTCGTGCGTCTGCGTGCCTCGTGTTCTAGGGTTGATCTGAACTAAACATGACCCCTTCAGGTTGACAAAAAGCACGCCACCCGTGCACAAGCACTACTACGCTCTTGCTAATGCCGCCTCCTTTGTGTTCCCGTTGCCTTGCGTCTTCTTCCTTCCGGTTGGCTGCAATATTGGCCGTGATATCTATTCAAAAATTACACCGGAACAGTGATTCGGCTCGTGGCCCCTAAAATTCGGTAAAAGTTGCTCGCTGGAGTCTTATCAAGAGCAGCCTTGGCTGAAGACCCTCACCTATCGACCGATAATACCTCGGTTTCCTAAATCAGTCCCACACCCGTCGCGCCAATACCCACTCCCTCGCAATCTGTATTATCGTATCATTTTCATTAGTTCCCTGCTTTCTCTACGCACATCGCTATATGTATCAACACAATCATTGGACCCTCCAGCTGCAACCCGTTCCCCCCGAACTCTTCTTGAACTCCTTCCCGCATGTATACGTGTACCTGATTGTAATCCCTGCTATATATTTTTTCCCATCCCACCCGCATCTGCGTCTAGACTCTAGAGCGACCGCTGCAACCACTCCACTTCCTCCATTCGCCCCTATGTCACGGTGTCCCTTATCATGGATTCTTACCCGCACTTTGACGACCATGCCTTACTTGTACCTTTTCATTGCATTGCCATTTAGTAGTCCTCCTCACCCGGTTTGTTCCTATCAGCGGATCCATATCCATCACGTACACGCATAGATGATAGAGCACATATGTGTATGTGTACTATGTACAACGCCCATCACCCACCATTTTGCCTTTTGATATACGCCGCTTGCGGCTTGCCTATATTACGATTTAGTGCACTCATACTTCGCAATTTTGTTTACATGTGCCAGAACTATCTGGTGGAACCCACAGACTATCCCATCCTCCGCGATAAAGGAAACCCAATTTCGTAAAAGGCCCTCAAGGGGACCCACGCGAGCATACGTAGCTTTTGACATGGGGTCCACCACTTTTTTTTTTTTTTTAAATTCTATTAACTTATCCACCTACACCTGGGCCTACAAATTGAAATGGTAAATCTGCACGCACGCGCGCAAGTACCCTAGGTCACGAGAGTCGCATCCAAGCAAAAAATCGACAAAACAGGAAAAACAAATAAATATGAATGCAATGGGCGATACACGACGTGGTATGTACAGAGATCAGGTACTGTATGTTAGCAAGTGCGAGATCAAGTGGGATCCAGGGGTACATGAATTCCAGATACAATGCATTTCTGCTACATTGAAGGGGTATGAATACAATGAAATGAGAAAGCATACATGAGAGAGCACGATGATTGTGATGGATGCGAGGGAGTAATGGGGTTATCACCCTGAGGGACGTGAGAGATGAAGTCGTTTGATCGGACGAGATGGTGTGCGGAGCGTGATTAGTATGATGTGTTGTGTACTTGAGGAAGCCAAGCAAGGCCCTGCAGCCAAAGGTTGGCATCGGTCCAGCGCTCTTCTGGAGGCACTATCCAAGAATGGAGGGCATCAAGTAACCTTGATAATTTTAAATTTTCGTCAATTAGGCTGTCGTCCATTCCAACTGATTTCGCCGAGCAATCTCCTGATACCATTCATCGAAGGGTGGGAGGTCATCCTCTTCGTCGTCATCAAAGACGGCGCATGGCGGTTGTAGAGGCGCATTGGTGGATAAATCACCACCTTCGTCCACAACAGAGCTCTCAAGCTCCTCATCGGTATCGTCGCTACCGCATCCGCTCCCATCCACACCTCCATCTTCACCCCGGCTACGCCCCTCTCCATGCGCGAACCAAGAGTCCAGCATCTTGATGTTTTCCAAAGGGGGTAACTCGCCATCATCAACGTGACCAAATTTTGTGTGCGCTTGTCCAAATCGGTGTGCGTATGTGTGCATAAATCGCGGCTGTCCATTACGATTCGCCATCAGCACCATCTCATCATCCGAGTCTTCCTCGTCCTCCTCGTAGGCATGATCTTGTTCTTCACCAGCAATAACGACGAGATCAAGACCCCCGGTACCGCATACAGGGGTTGATGGTGAAGGGGTCCAACACCACGGCTCCTCTGTATCATCATCGCTGCTGTCAACGTCCTTATGCGGGATACCTAGATCTGTCTCGTGTCCGTTAACGTTGTCGTCATCATCTTCGATGTAGTTAGTCTCGGTAGATGAGTCGATATCTGTATTCATAAATTGCGGATAAGCGGCTGAAGGATCCCATCCCTCAAATGGAATGTTTTCGAAATGGACATATTTGTTAGGCACCGTGAGGTATCGACCGAATCCGCAATCTTGAGGATTGTTCGTCGCATTTTGCCAGGATATCATGAAATCTTGGGGTGGCGGTGCATTAATGATGATGTGAGGGACGGTGAACGGCGAAGGGGAGTCGATGATGGTTGTGCCTGGTAGACGCCGATGAAACTCGAGCAACGGCTAGCAGTCGACGATCAGATGTGCATCGTATCGTCAAAATCATCGTAATGACCTACCTCTGCAGGATCAGTCCAGCAGAAAGGTTTATCTATCTCAGCATCAAGCTGGGAAGACTTGCAGCGGCGGTGCAATGATGTGGCCTTGTCATTTACAAGTAGCATCTGATTGTAGCCAGAAGATTGGAACAAGGAGTTGTAGATGGTGAGAAAACGCACCGATGCTTTTAGTTGCTTGACATGAAGCATTTGGATGAGTTTGGGATATTTAATGCTCTCAATCTTTGACTTCTCATGCTGCAAAATCGTGATAATTAGCAGGGTGTATGATGGATGATTGTTATCGATAGCCGACGCACGTAACGGATCAGCCGCCCAGGGGAAAATACCCGTTTGGGTTGACAAACGACTCCGTTGGAAATAAGTTGACCTTGGCACGCGCCTGACGGGGATACGGATTCCTGACTTAATGAATGTTCCCGGAGGTGCGAAGGGATGGACTCAATTGAGATGGGTGTTGGAGGGACGACCAAATGAGTAGGGTATTGATAATGAACGCGGTTGTTCCAGTACGTGTGATAGTCTTCCCAGGTGTCTTCTACAAAGGATATCACAATGTGTGGCACACTCTCCGGTCGTGTTGAATCTAATATAAGCGTGCGCCGTGTATGGTAGAATTGTTGTAAAACCTTTCTGGGTGTCAATACAAGACCGAATACGGATGAACGAACGCACATCATTGTCCTGAACACGTAGTGTGCGTGAAGAGCTGTCTGCGTCGATCATGCTGTCTGCTACAGCAGCATACCCCTAGTGGTCGCCAGTGAGAAGAGAACAGCTTGACTATTGGCATGGTTGGACTTACAATATCTTGTGCAGAGCTCCCTAGCTCTTGTGGTATAGGCGTTTGGGTTGGCATTTCAAGGTTGGGTATGGAGAGCTGGGTGTTGGGGCACATGGTCGTCATGGAGGAACATGAGGCGAATTGCTGCGCGTTGTTATCAATGGTTGGAGTACAGCCGCCGGAACAGCCAAATTGTCTGTGGGTTCGGTTGAGAACATAAGAATTGTCGGCAAGGTAATTTGGAGTTTCGGGGGAGATGAGATGCTTCGAGGTGTTGTTAAGGAATATCAGTCCCCGCGAGCAACGGAAGGGAGGGCGTGGAACTGACCTGTGACGAAGATTCCGGTTCCCTACGCTGTCCTTCATGGTCGAAACTCGTGGTCTGGAGAAGGGCGGTGTGGTCACCGATGGGGTGTGGTAGTCGAGGGACGTGTCCACCGTCAGAGCCCTTGTGCCACGTGATGGCAGAACGGTCGCGTGCAGGAAGACAGTGTGGCGCGTAGGGGTTCATCTCGGACAGCAGAAGAGAAGCCATAGTACCGTCTCTTCTCGATACGATGCTAGTACAACTCGAAGCAGGGGGTGGTGATATCGGCGATGTGATACGGTGGCAGGCAGTGCAGTTCAATGTCTGCGGAGACGCGTAGGTGGTGATTACGGAAGCGCTGATGGTGGTCGAGACCGAGGGAGGGGTATGAACTAGAATCTGGGGTGCGGGGACGCTTGGAGTTTTTATTGCTGGTGAAGGCGGGAGTGAATGTGGCGCATGAAAGCATTATATAGCCCCCTTTCAGTTGACAACATCCGAAAGTGGATCAAAAAGACCGGCGTTTGGTACTGCCTTGTGTGGCTCCTCACGCTCTATTATTCAACCAACCAAAGGGTTTAATGTCCCTTGAGTCTCCGGGTTTCCTCAACAATCCCATTGGTGCACATGGCGACCGCCCATTGACAGCGGACTTCATGGACAGCAAACAGCAGTTTCGATGTATTGGCTCCCGCGGTGTACAAATTTGTTTAACCGACCGTTGTCTAATCAAACTTCTTCCCTTGGGCGGATGCAGGACCCTCCTCTGTTCTCCGACCTGATACTTTAACAAATTCCCTGAGAGCATAATCTGCCCCGGACAGCTGTCCGAAATATGAGTGATGTTCATGAGGCAAAAGACCAAAGTCGCCTACCCATTGGAAAAAGTCGCGAATGAAGCTTGGCATGAGCTGGACATAGGGGATAAACTGGGCGTAGAAAGGCAAAATTATGGTTTGCGAGTGCTGCTCATCCAACGCCGCAATGATACGCTTGACAACAGTGATGGGGTGTAGCGAAGGAGCGAGGAATTTAAACAAAGGCCATTCAGGGAATTTAACGGTGGAGAAAAGTGGAGTCATGATGTGACCAGGCAGGACCATAGTTGTACGAATGTTTGGGCATTTATAACTAGAAACTGATTAGAACACAGTGAGCACTAAGTCAAATATTGGCGCACTGATGGTCAAGCTCGTAGCGCAATGATTCATTCAACGAGATGACTGCGGCTTTAGATGCACAATAGTCAGCTAAAAGCAGTGTATTAAATTAGGTGCTGTCACTATGAAGTTCAATATAACTTACTCAGTCGTGCGACACCGACTATGCCCATAATGGATCCGACAGTTATCTGGATTTGGCTTTAGTTGATACAGTCATGGATGCCGAGCGCTACGCACAATATGACCGTGTCCCTGCTTAATCATTTCGGGAAGGAAGGCCTTCAAAGTCCAGAAATGACCTAATGTATTGACCCCGAAGGTTCTAACTGTGTATGAGTGTCATAATCGATATCAAACGCAAAACGAAACATACTGATTGACATCCTCCGGAGACAGGTCAATCAAGCTTTTGCCCTGAACAACGGCAGCATTGTTCACGATGACTGTTGGCTGCCCGACCTGTGGGTGAAACGGGAGTTAGAGGCGATAGTGACGGCGCTTCTGCACAGCATACCTCTTCAATGACTTGTTTAGCAACGGCTTGGACCTGCTCCCATTTGGAAACATCACATTCGTAGTATGTGATGTTGTCTGAAGCAAGTTACGAGATGGCTAAAAATGAGTTCCATTCGGACTCACAGTTTTCAGTGACAATGGGTTTGACATCAAGAACGACGACGTTAACGTTGCGAACAGCCAACGTATTGGCTAGTAGTTCTCCTATACCAGATGCACCTAGTTCCAAGATACAGTTGAGTCTCCATGGCGCCACAGACTGAAACCGAACTGCACTTACCGCCCGTGATCACGACGACTTGATCGCCCCAATCAAAGCGACCAGGTCCAAAGAGCAAACTCCCTTGATTGCGATACAACCGAGATAACCACTTCACTAACCCTTTAAAAACATTTTAGGATGGATTTCAGCAGACAACAGGACTAGACTCACAGAAAGCAGATATAACAACATAATAAACGGCAGAACCGACGATTACAGGGTCTGTGTACTTTGCTCCTTGAAAGATGTAGAAGACTGGGATAAAAAAGACAAAAAATGGGCCTATAATAACAGCGTCAAGTCGCAGCAATTGGTAGTACGGAGCTCGTTGCGCACTCAATGCCGTATGCGTCAAGACCTTGACGACGAGGTCGATGTCGAGAGCGTCAAAGATAGGGAAGCCCTCGGGAGATTTTGAGTCCTGCTCAACAGAAGACATTTTGAAGGAATGTGCGAGGATGAATTATCTTGGACGGGCGCTGCCAGAGTCCAAGGAAAGAGAAAGCTGGGTGTGATGTGGCTCTGCGTCCCTGAATTGCCTCTTTCGGGGGCAATTAAAGTGCTCCCGCAGAAATCCGCCATCACACCAGCTCGAAGTTTCGTGCCGACCTCAACTCACCAGGCATCCATACGAATTTCGCCGTGGTGCGACTAAGCAGCGCCTCCCGAGGAATATGGCAGCGCTCCGCAGCGGCTCTGTCGTCGAGGCCAAACCAGCCCGACGTAGTTGGAATGTCGTCATATGTCATGGCACCTCAATAAAAGCCAAACGGGCGGCCAGTTCGCAGTTCATTTGCACTCGCACACCACCTCTATCCATTGCTTCCCAAACACATTTTCTAGTCACCCGCTTGGCGCACAATGGGCAACGTTAACACTACCGCCACAAATGCAAGCGACATCCCGCCTTTGATCTTTGTGTCGCCAGATTCAACCTGCTCCGAATGCGGTGACAAATCTCAAGCTCGCCGTTCAGCTGTAAGAGCGATAATTGCTCACGCCCTTCACGCGCTTGACCGCAGTTACAGGGTACCCCCTCGGACGATTCTGATGATTCAGGAAGCGACCAGGCCTCCCCATCCGAAGTGAGTGGATTGCAGTTTGGATAATGCCTGACTCAGCCCGCCCGCCTCGTTGATCCAGACATGTTCCAACCTCAAAACACCGTCTATGCCCACAGAAGATCTTGCTATTTCCATCGTAAGTACTCACAGGCGTGTTGTAGAGCTAGTTTATAATTGCAGACAAGAACTCGCCAACACTACCAGAAGACTATATATCCAAGTCCTCCGATGAGGAAATTATTTTAAGCGATGCCGTCAAGTACGTTGTGCTCATTAATTAGATTGACGATTCTAAGAAGCTTGTCAGGGACGCCAACGAAGAGAGTCTAGGCATAGAACAAGCTATCCTCACCAAGTTAAGCTTTGGCGAACTAACTCCACACAAGATTATAGAGCACGACGAGGTAGCGCATATATTCACCGACCCAGCTCAATTCACAATCCTGACGACGTTAGCCTCTTGTAGTACAACTAGTGGCCTGCGGCAAAGTTGCCACTAAACTTCTACCCACCGAGGACGTAATTCCACAAATGCGGCCTCGTCCAGCAGCTCGGTTCATTACTGTAGATGATACCCCTACTACCATCGATTCGGAGGACGCACGTCTTCGTCAGGATGCGGACGTGATGGTGCGCAGCCCTCGTCTGGCATCAACAAGCCCGGGCGTCGATGACCAAAGCGAGAAAAATAACCCCCACAGGACCCTCAGGGATTTGTCGACTGCTACAACGTACGCTGATGCTACGAGCGTATGTTCTGCTCGCTATACGCCGATTCCTTTCATTAACCTCTTTGTGTTAGCTTGCGAGGCAGTCCCTGGAGCTTCACACGAAGTCGCTTTCTCCTCCCCTCTCATCCCACAGTAGGAACTGGTATACGGTCTCTGAAGAAGAGCAATCCCCACCCCCATGTCACACACTTGGTCGCCCCCTATGGCCTCATAATTCCA
>KB722736.1:3128368-3197769 GCA_000349905.1 Volvariella volvacea V23 | reverse complement strand
GCTGGGGTGATCGGAGGTCCAGGGAACATCTCTCGGCTCCATGGCTAGACGGTGCAAAACTTCATCGGTTTGGTCCGAGGGAATACCCCAGCCCACAAGGGAATAGATATGATTATGGAAGAAGCAGCCCTCCCCCTCGTTACCGTGGCAGTCCAATTCGATCTTTCAGGGTGTGTAAGAGCTAATACTTGCCTTTACTCTCTGGCTCTGGGAAACTAATGATACAAACCAGACCCCTAGCCCCATGCCCCATGTCTTCAAAAGCGATCATCTTGGCACTAGAAGACATATTCGGGAGACATCGTTTGACCGGCCCGTATATCCAGATAGATCAAGCATTCGAAGCTCTAGCCGCGAATCGCAAGCTGCAAATTCTTGTGTTCGTAATCTACGTTCCACGTCGAATGATAGTCCGGATATTCGCGGTGCCGGCGACGCATACAGTGCAGACCACCCGAGAAGAGGCTACCGAAGTCCAGTTCGCCGCTTTCCTAGTGATAATGATCTCCGGGGTGCATTCTACAGTCGATCAGATGCAGAGAGCGACGTGCGCCAAGGAAGAGATATGCACAACGTTCATGTGCAGCCAATAGAGCCTAACGACAGCAGCCCTCCTATGAAGCATCCAATGCGGAGAGAATGCTCAAGTGCGCGATATGAATCGCCAGGCCTTCAGCCAGATGAACCGTATCCGCCTTATGAATCCCTGGAGCAGCATTATTCAGCTCATCGCCTGCAGGATGAACCGCCATTTTTAAAGAGACTACCAAACAGACTATCCAGCCCGCTTTGCTTCATGTACGGTCGTGGCTCTAGTCCTCCCTACTCCCGCCACAGCCAGGACTGGCATATGCGCCACCACCCCCCAGACCGATATATTAACCCTGTCAGTCAAGGTGGAGGATCGGCTCGATACTCCCCAGACAGCCCTCCTAGATTTCCCGACCAGATGTGTGGACGAAGGGCATTTCATCATGATGACGCACTGCCTCGAAGGGACTCAGCCCAAAGGATGAGACGAGGGAGCACACCTCCCTTCCCCACAAACCGTCGTCCCTTTCATCCTGGTGCCCATCATTCACCACCGCGAGTAAATAACTTGTTTAGGCAGGGTGAATCGTCGAGTCCTATTTATCATCACAAACGTTCGGAGATAACAGTTCGAGAAAGTCCAAGGGACACTTCCCAATCTTCTCAGATGTCTCCACCATTTCAGTCTCGACTTTCACGACGTCAGCTCAGTCCCATGATCGATAGTGTCCGCCGTTCTACCCCTATCACTAGTCCACACTACGGGAAAACGGCCGAGCTTGTAAGCAAGTCTGCGGCTACATTAGACGATGTGATTGGTGAAGCCCCCAAATCAAATCCAACTCCAATCAACTACAAGCCAAGTATTGTTGAACTCGATTAATGATCAACCTATGTCATCCACAGTCAGGACGCGCATGTGATATTAGCCTCCCATATCCAGTATATAGAATCCTAGAAATCCATCATCAAACCCCAGGTTCCTGAAGTCGTATTTGTACTAGATACTATACTTCTATATCGGTAAAGATAAGATTCCACGACCATTGTAGAGCGATGTCAAATGACCACACTAAGATAGTGTATACTGGTTCAGAGTGATTGCAGGGTACAATGCGTACACTGCGAGGTTGCTTTTGATCTTATGAAGGGGCTCACATATATTTAGTCAGCCTGTCTGTTGGTTCGGCAGCGCAGCTTCGATGATGGTACTATACCCGTTGTGGTTGGCTTCGTCACCGCATGGCCTGTAGGCTGTTCTGGGAGGGACGTGGTAGATAAAATCCGAGCCCTTCGGAGGCACGATCGAGGTAAACATGTTAGGCTGCGTACGGAATGGGTGTAACGGTGTTGGTAACGCCGATGACTGAATTGAACGGCGCCGCAGCATGGCCCGAGGCGATATGGTCTATCATGAGGGGCTGGTCGTGAGGGTTGGATCCGAAGCGAGAACAGATATGCTTTGAATAATGATATGAGGATGTTTGTGGGTAGCTTTGAAAACAAAAGGGGGTATAAATAACATAAAACTTGCATACCCGTGCAAAATGGAGTGAATACAAGCGGGAGTGCCATATGGTCCAGTGGTGCGACCTTGACACAAGTCTAAGAACCTACAAGATTCGTACGAATGGAACCATGTACACCTGGCTTCGAGCCGGTGACAATTGACCTGAAGGGGGCACTAGGCCGATATATACACGTATGGTCGTCAATGGCCTAGGATCGACGATAGTAGAAGGAGTGAACGTTGTGATCGAGGGTTGTTAATCCACAGGAGGGTTGAGGAACATGTGCATAATGCAATGATTAGACTTGCACATTAGCACTGTGAAGAATGGAAGAGTGGTAAGCTGATTCCGATCCTCGTGTTCCACCCTTGAATGAGCAGGACTTACGGTGCTTCTCCCATGACGTTTCCAGCAGGATCATACAAGCATACATAATAGGTTGCTCTGCCCAAGGCAGGATTGAAGATACCATCGCATTGGGCGATGGCACAACCAAGTTGTGTAGTTGATTTCCATACTACTTGCGTCCAATGATTGTACGTCGGAGAAGCAGGGTCATATTGTGCTAGAATGATCGAATGGTGAGCGTAATGTTAAGAACTCCCTTCCGCTCCCTGTTCCACCCCCAAAGCATAAATAACTTGGGGGAGAAGTCCAGGAAGAACGCCTATCCGAATGCCTACTTCCGAAGTGAAATTAAAACACACCTTGATCTGATGTGAACACCCGGACGGCGTTGCGTATTGGGAACCAGCCAGTTGCGGCAACGATATTCTCCCCGTAAGGTTCCTCACGTAGGGTTCCCTCGGTGTTTCTGAACTGACAAGTGTCTGCCCAACTAGCTGCAAGCTCGGCAAGTCGCTCCGACCAGGTCAGCGGTTCGGCTCCATGGGCGAGGCGGACGGTATTGTGTGCGTCGAGGAACCTTTGTATTTGGGCAGGAGATCCACGGGCCCAGGGCGCATTTATGCCACCAAAAGTCGGAGGTGCTGAGGCTACAAGTGTGGGCACGATGAACAACAACACGAGCAGGGTATGTACAAATCCGATGACCATGTCCTCGAAGTCAAAAGAGTGTGGTGGCTTGGTTTGCCAGGTAGATACAGACGAAAGAGGGCGGGGGATAAAGAGGTGAGTGTATGAAGACTTTAGTTTTCGTACACGCGCTAAACTAATGCATTCATGATCATGTGGAACTCAAGTCCGGAAAAATAGCACATGGATGCTCTTGTGCGTACCCTTGGCGACGGTTATTTCTCGCCATGCTGAATGCAACCTTGAGAACCGGGGCTTTGCTTGGGTTGAAGTCAGGTTTGAGCAAGGTTTGGCTAACAACCAATTTAAGTCAGCACAAGACGGAAGGTACGTAACATAAACTGAATGTCTGAAAACTGGAGATTGCTAGTCATTGACCAAATCAAAGTCTGCAACATGCTGTAATTACACAGAATCGGAGCGTATATAAAGCGACCTCGTGGTGCATCAGCCTTACTGAACAGGTCGTATCTGATAATCTTTCTTGAATGTATCCAGGTCTTCGTCTTTCTTCTTGTATTGCTCGGTCAGGTTGGTTATGACTGTCCGAATCTAAAGTTTCATTGAGTGTACGCCCGTATTTTGAACTCGGCACACTCACTCCATCATGGTTAGTCTGAAGAGCTGGAACGACATCCTTGACAGTCCGCTCCACCAGAACGCCACCGATGAGCCGAAAACACTTGCGGTCGGGCTCTTCTGTGAGGACTTCTTTCAGAGTTGACAGCACCAAGCTAGAATAGAATAAGTATCCCGAATAATGGAAGTACTAGCACAGGCATACTTATGTTCTTCGGCTTCCTGTTCCAGTTCCCCAATCTTAGTTGCGATGGCCTGAAGTTCATTCTGCAATCGGACGAAAGTTTGCTGGATCTCTGGCTAGCAAGCTTGGTGAGGACAATACCAATGTACATCGCTCATGTGATTACCCTGATCCGACAGTGCTGGTAGTTTGGATTTGGATTTTGAGGTGGACGACATGGAGGCTCAATCGCGATGAAATGTTTTGGATTGCTGCAGATCTGATTGGCTGTATCATCGTCACGCTTTGGTGTGACTCTCAGCATTCCGGGTCACTCCTCCAACTCTTTCCTTCGCCGCTGCTGGCAACGTCGACGCTCTCGCAAATGCCCTTCATTAGACCCCGTGTTTTTGCGGGCCTCCAGCCCCGTTTGGTCGCTGCACCAGTCTCGGCGACGCTTTCGTCCCGTGCTATTGCCTTCCGTCTTCTGTCAACGTCAACTTTCCGTGGTGCCCAACATAGCCATCAACACAACTATGGCCTGGCGAGCGACCTCACGAATCGTATGCAATACCGTCACAGAGAAGCACCAACTGCCACCTTTGACGCAAGTGGCAACGAGATTAACCCCTACAAGGACGGTCCAAGTTCCATAGACAAGGCTGTTCACCTGTTTTTCTTCACTGAGATCATTCGAGGTGCGGCAGCTACGTCACATAAACTCCTTTTGTGTGCTCAATCGCAGTGAACGTGCAGGAATGTGGATTGTGTTGGAAAACTTCTTCCGACCGCCATACACCATCATGTACCCGTTCGAGAAAGGTCCTCTTTCTCCCCGATTCAGGGGGGAACACGCTCTGCGGCGTTATCCCAGCGGAGAAGAGCGGTGTATCGGTAAGTTTGAGAGTTGCATGCTTGTATGTAACTCGCTGTTGAAGCTTATACTTGCCACCCAGCTTGCAAGCTTTGTGAGGCGATCTGCCCCGCACAAGCCATCACCATCGAAAGTGAAGCTCGATTGGATGGTTCTCGCAAGACCACTAAATACGGTGTGTGCTATTCGAGAGATGGCTTAACTGATACGGCTGACTTTTTTTAGATATTGACATGACCAAGTGCATATATTGTGGTTTCTGTCAGGAGGCTTGCCCAGTTGATGCCATTGTGGAGAGTAAGTCCATTGTGACCGCGAAGAATTCGTAACGCTGAATCTCGGATCCTCCACCATCAAGCCCAAAACCAGGAATTTTCCACCGAGACGCGAGAAGAACTCCTGTACAACAAAGAGAAGCTTCTGGCGAACGGTGATAGGGCCGAGGCCGAGATAGCTGCCAACCTCTACTGTAAGGAACTTGCTGCTTTGGCTTCGTTGACTGACAATGGGTGTGTTCAGCTGAGCATGTCTATCGGTAAAGTAATCCACATAGGCCGTCGTCGGTCGTTTCCGTGGCTTGGACGGGTCGTGGCGATCATGATACATAGCGCCGTAGAGAACAGGTTGCTGTACATGACTATAGACTTGTCAAAAACGTTCCTTGAGCCCACAATTCACGAATTTGTGCGATTGCGTGACGTCATGCTTGTGTTTCCATTTGGTGCTCCTTTGACTTGGTATTTGGTATCAAGTTCGCCGGGAGTAAGTACGATATTCTCGTTCAAACCAAATTTAAGTAGCTGACTGCTATACTTCATGCGATCATGTTGACAGCCTTCACCCCAAACTCAAAATCACCCTGGGGTACCACATCCCTGTTGGTCATTATCCGCTCAGCACTAGGGTGGGCAATCAGCACATGGTTAGATGATTCTAATTCCTATGTGAACTTTCCATTAAGAAGGCCGTATTTACCAAAGTTCTTGGTCTAGGGTTCCCGTCCGCTGGGAACATTTTATGCGTCCAAACGGTGGCTTGAGGGTTCGTATCGGTGTAACCGAACGCATTGAGGGCATTGTTCCCCTAATCAGACAGTTACCTAACCACTCCACATCACACTTGGGGCTACCGTTTCCCCGCGGAGAGGCTGGTCAGAGTAACACGATCGCCCTCGCAACCTGCATACTGCCCTGCCTCAAGTTCTCTTCGAATGCATACTATCAGGGAAGCTGTATGTGCGTGCCGCCGGCGAAGGTTTGCTCGCCCTCTTTGGCTGCTGGTGAATTTAATCACTCCATAAAGATATATTGTGGACGGAACAAGGTACGGATAGCCTCACTACTCTAACCCTAATGACAGCTCCTAATCCTCGTGAGGATGCACCCTCCCAACTGTTGGGCCGATAGTCCCATCAGCGTCACAGCCATCCTGATTGGCATGCTCAATTGATTTGTGAGGAACTCAACCAACCTAATGAGGAGAACCTAGGCATGATGCGGATTTTTCCCGAGCCCGTACCCGAGCTGGGGAGCCAGGGAATCTCCATACTACCCAATTGTCGACATAGATTGGCTTCAGAATTGAAATCCTACGATTCGGACAGGCAAGCACACTTCTGGCATCTCTTATCATTCCTCCAGGGATCAGGAGTGTGCTCACAGAGTTCGCGGATATCAGTATGTAGGATTCATGGTAACGCGATTCCCTGTATTTTCTCATTCTAATCGGATAGCTCTCACAACCTTGCAATTAATCATTTTAATCAAGTTGTCAGTTCTACGCAAGCGAAAGATTCAATGCTTGAGGTTGGGCATGGTGGGAGGGCCCCTATTCTCAAATCGGGAGAATTCGTTGACGGCTAAACCGCAACCGCAATCGACCTGAAACTCTAATTTGGTAGGATGAAGGCTTACTCGGAACATGATCATAAATTGGGCGCCAACTCGGACGTTTAATGTGGTGGTTGTGTGGACATTCCTCACAAGGTAGGCAATGCTATCTTATCATATGAACTTAAAATGATAAATTCTTAATCTCCACAGCACACCGAGTTAGTGGCATTGAATTGCTGTAGGTCAATGCTGGCAAACTTTGGGTAGGCACATCCCGGACAGCTGGTGGTTGTGACGACCTAATCAAATGCTTCAATCGGCACTTTGAAAACGAGAGCCTGATCCAGATACGGTTTGGACGTATGATAATCCAAGGTCAACCATGTTCCTTATCTTTTGGGATTTGCCTTTGTGTATTGCAAATTGACCGTCGTCATTTCTTGGAAAGACAGGCTAGCTCACAAATAGAACTGCCGCGATGACGATCCAAGCTTAACCTGTGATCTCATTAACCTTTCGATGACAGAAGCAAGAACAATGAAGTCATCGCTGCATGCATTGTGAACACGAGACGTGAAATTCAAGTATACAGATCAGGTTCATGACGATTACCCAAAGTCCTCAAGGATCTCGACCAATTCACCGTGGTCATTTGATGCCTGAAGTCTGGGGCGTATGAAGGACAATGGATTGTGCAAACGGGACCAAATCCCCGCTCTACCTCCATCCCACCCAATTGGGAGTTGCTCCAGATGAAGAAGTAATTGAAATGTCGGTCGGTGAGTGACCCAGCATCTCATTTTGCTCACTGTGAGTCTGACATACGGTATGACATGTCGGAATCTTTGTGCCCAAAGCCCGAGTATTGCATAGTACAGCAGCGCTGCCGAATTTTGCAGGCGTTTCAGTGAATCCGCCAACAAGGACTCGGTCTTTTGTTTTCCGATTCAAGACAGAGCGCCCGAATGTTCTTATGCTCTGCCCTTGCTGATCTTACAAATTTCATCATGGGTACCTTTAGGTACCCACCGATGTACATGATGTTCATAACCCAAATCGGTTTCTCCTTCTGATTCCGTATTCTTCATTTCCCGAAAGGACACGAAAGACCACGAGGGACGACCACGTAAGCCGCATTCCCTACATCCATACAATTTCCTCCGGTTCGGCGGGGAGAAGGAGGGGTCATTTTTCTAGTCCGCGATGACATTTGACCAGATCTAGAATCGAAGAAATCCAGATGGCCTGGGCATTAGAATACAGCGAATTCAAGTAAACATACACTTGCGATGGTGCTTCTAACCTTTCGCGGGATGATGGCGTTCACGTCATCCATCACCCACCCAACCCATCATCCTTCTGGTATCGACCAAATGACTCGTGAACGGGGCACATGAAAAACCAGAAATAGCACTCAAGAAAGATGCCAAACCAAATGTGACAGAGTTGTCTGCGTGTCAAACTAGCTGACGTGCGATGTCCTGGGCAGTCGGTTTGATCATAATCGAAGGCCCCCTTGCCGACTGCGCAGAAACAGCAGTGAATGATCCGCACGAGTGCATAGAAGACGAGTAGGACCCAGTTCTCGAAGTTGTATCCATGGATAGAGACTCTAAGTTGATGTGCACCGCCTTCCCGGTCATTTAACACCTGAGATGACCAGTTCTATTGATGCCATCTCGGTGCCACGATAAACACAAGACACCAACGACAAGGATCAGGCTTGACAGGGAATCAAAACAAATCCGCATTAACCTCCCGAGAACACAGCATGGACGAAGGAGGAAAGGCTGAATAATGTTTCGTGGTCATGTACGATTGCTAGTCATACGAGCATTCCATTCCGTAACGATCAACTTTTAGGGTCTCGCTGTCGGGAGATAGTTACAGCCTGGACCCGTAAGTAGATAATTGCTCGGTCATAGACAGAAGAATGCCGATTCACCAAATGGAAAAACGAGTCAAACAGGGTTCCTGGGAAGGAAACCAGAGAATAATATAGTATTTTACCCAACGGACAGCGGTTCGACAGAACAACAGAATGAGATTGGGAGATTGGACACAGATTAATCTGAAATATGTGGTGATGAAATAAGGCGACGTGGAGTTTGGAAAAATGGGGCGAGAAAGTTGCAAGGGAAGCGAAATTCGCGGAAAAGCAATGAACCCCATTAACACACACAACTAACTGATAGGAGCATGTATGTGGACGGGACATGGCGCACAGTATGATGGCTAACGGCACAACAGTCCGAGAGAAGAGAAAGAAGGTGAGCGAAGTAAGATAAACAGAACGGAGCAAATCGTGCAGACGCGTATATTCCATGAGGTGTGGGCAAAAACGATTACGATCGGTGTAGGTACAACGATAACGTCGGGTGGGGGCGAGTACGGTAATTGGTCGACAACAGCCAGTGTTTGGTTCAATGGTGACCCATCCTGTCATCGTCTTGATTGTCAGCTGCCCGATGGAGGTGATCTCGGTGGTACCGTTTGCCGCCCCTATCCTCTTGCATTCTTCCCATTGCATAGACTGAACTACCACCTTCACCTACGTCATTTTCCATGTCCACATCCATGTCGTTCCTGCTTCTCTTTCTCGACTCTAAAGCAGTCCGGCTCTGTTCTGACGGCATTTGCGAGAAACCACTAGGGCCAGCATTCCCATTTCCAGATCCAACAGGACGATCTCGAGAACGAGATCGTGAACCTTCATGGGCATAATCAATGCCCTCAGAAGGCTGAGAAACGGGTCGGAGTTTGAACGAGCGCGCTCGGTCATTGTGGTCGTAGAATCCGGTACGAGAGTCAGGTCGTGAAGGAATGTCACCCCCGCCGTTCCCGGATGTTGACCCCGATCCTGATCCTGGTGTACCAGAGCGAGATATTCTTGGGTATCCGCTCGAACCCGGGACTTCATGGTAGTAACCATCCTCTCGGCTTCGTGGGGGCATGTGATGCGGGGGTTGCTGTTCAAGATAATCCTGTCGGGAGCGGTGAATGGTCGGAGGGGAGTGCATGACCTGTAACCTTCCCATATCGCGATTGCGGTCCCAGTCACGTTCTCGCTCAAGCTCCAGCTGGCGCTCGCGTCCGCGCTCATACGGGTCGTCCCTGTTCACGTATGTACCTGGGCCAATACGTTGGTGGTTATGGACGCGTGGGGTAGTGCGAGAATCCGAGGAATGCGCACGAGGTGATAATTCAACCATTGAGCGACTATGGGGATCTCCGTGGCTGGGTGCCATCTCTTGCATGTCAGAACGGCGCGTCCTTTCCCGCTCCGACAAAGGGGGACTGTGCATCACATGCTGGACAGGAGGTAAACTTTCCAGATACTGTTGAGGACCAGAAGGATATAGTGATTGTGCTGGAGCAGCCTGATGGCGCCGTGATGAAGAATGCGAATGAGAACGCTCATGCGAAGTCGCAGGATGGGCGTGATGTGCAGGGGGACTAGGGTGAAGATGAGCATGGCCATGAACTCGACTAGCCTCGTATTGCTGTGGATGTGCAGGAGGGAGTGGTGCGATATGACGCGAGTCAAGACTGGAGGCACTTGGCGTACGTCTTGGAGAATGAATTGGCATGGCGTGGGCCGATGAGGTCTGAGGGACTCCTGGGCCCAGTGGTGTCTCAATAGCTGGCACGCCGCGAGCCTCTGGGCTGGGGGCAATCCGCCCATGGGACCGGGCATATTCTGGCTGAGGGTGATCAACGTCTATAGAATTTGAGTGTTCGCTGTGTCCACTGGAGATGGGACGCGGGGGAGCTTGGGAGCCCGGAGGTATTCCGGGGCCTGCAGGCACGAGCTGGAAATTGCGATCCGCTGAGATGTCAGAGGGCTCGAGAGGAGCAAGCTGATCGTAGAGCAGACTGTTGGACGGATGTGTGTCCGGATTAAGATAGGAGGGACGGCTGGGGAGAGGACATACGCTCGCTCGACCTTCAAACGCTGGATGCCGCGTTTGGACTGGAGAACTTTGAAATGAAGTTTGTCATTATCCTGAAAACGAAGAAGGGGTCAAGTGTGACCGACTGCGGGGAAAAGGAGTGGGGATGACTGACGGCCTCGATTTCCTTGACTTTTCGCTTGAGTTCTTTGTACTTTGTCTGGTATTTGGCATCCTCGGCGCCTGCAGTGATGCCCAGGGCATAGTGTTTTTGCGGGTGTTTTTGGCGGGACGGGGCGGGGTGGTGTGGGGGAGGCTGCTGTTGAGAGGGGCCCGGGGAGGGGAGACTGGACATGGTGGAGGTTGAGGAAAGAGGCCAAGACCCCCGACAGCTGGCAGTGTTGTTGGTATATCGGGCCTTATTTCTGGCCTGGCGTTGAGTCCGCCAAACAGACTCTTCGATTGTTCGATATCTTGCCTTTTATGGCTCCTCTCGTTATTAACTACGCCTCCACTTCCTGGCCAATTCCTGTCTTTTTGCCTGTTATCCCCGCTCCTTCCAGCTGCCTGCCTCCGGGATTTGTCCTTCTTGTGCTCCAATTCCAGACTCTCACGCCCTCCCAATTTTATTCGCCCATCTCTTTTTCAGCCCTCCAATTCCCAGCTGCTTGTTTCGGGATGGAAATCACGTGATCGTCCACCCGCTAGAACACTGCTACGAGTGGTCCCGCCTTGCTTTGTTTACATTTTCGTCCACTGCGTCCACTCAACAGTGAGTTATTGTTGGTCACACTCTGCGCTGACTAGATCTAACAGCATTGGGCTATGTTTGTCAGTGTCGGCTCCGTACAGACAGTGCGCATATGTCAACGTTTTGTTCTCTAAAGAGCCATTCTCACAGCAAGCACAGGGACATGCCTCCGCCCGGGGGGTTTGAGGCCGTCAAATACAAGCGCAATCTGCCCTTCCGTGGGCCGAGCTCGTTGGTCATCCTCGGTGGTGTGACGGCGATATGCACATATGGCTTCTATCGCCTTGGACGAGGCAATCTGGAAAAACGGTGCGTGTCTGTCACTCAGTGCCGGCGAAGAGTCACGGCAGGAGGAGTCAGCTGGACGTGGAACGTGTTCAGCTGCGGCTCCTCAACGATAAACGTGGCTCGCAATTGGATCCGGCCGTTCTTTGAGCGCTTCTGTCCCTTGGCTGTGCCCGGACCGTTTGGCAGATTGAACTGATATAGGAATTGGTTGTTTGTCTTGGTGCCTGCACGGATTGGCGAATGCAGCGAACTGGCGCGCGAAAAGGCATGGAGCCGCATCCACCTGGTGCCGCTTCTCATGGCCGAGAGCGATAGGGACATGTATCGACGGGAACAGGCCGCCATTGCTCGGGAACGCGAGATCATGAAGGACGTCAAGGGCTGGGAGGTGAGTAGATGCAAAGCTGTGATGGATGATGACTGATGGTTGGATAGCCTGGGAAGAGGGTGTACAACGGTACTCGCTACCAATCAGCAGAGCTTGTGATCTCATGATGCAATGGAGGAGTAGTCGATAGAGATAATAGAGTATGTCGAGCACAATAGCAGCCGGAAGGCGGGTTTGGACTTGCCCAGAAGAGAATTAAGGGGAGGACCGAATCGCACCGGGCCTAAGCCTGGTTTGGACGGGGGCTGGGATTGGTCACGCAACCCGTGGGAGCCGATAGCCGGAGGGGGACGCGCATCTTGAGATTTATTGAGATACTGAACCCGTCGAACCCCCTGCGCAAACCAGCAACAGATCAAGACGAGTCACATTTTCTCTTTTTGCCAATATCCAATTGAGTACATGACCCATTTCCTCAGTTTTCCATTTAAACTCCTCCGACGCCGCTGTCGTCCATTTACTTCCCCATCCTCTCTCCGTTTCCCATATAATACCATCATCTCCCCTCCCACTCGCCCCATCCCCACCATCCGTCGTCTCCCAGCAATGAAGGACCCTGCCACCCTCTCCTTCGACGACCCCCACAGCTACATGGACTCGGACCAGATGATCTTTGGTCCCATTGACATGGAGGACACAACCACCACCTATCGCGAGCCCGTCGTCCCCTACTCCTGGGACCCGTTCGGCGATCCCGACGCAGAGATGAAGCCCACCTACCCCTTCCCCACCTCCCCCGTCATGCCCATGTCCCCCTACAGTTTCGGCGTATCGCATTCCTCACCACCCGATAGTTACTACGACCCAAACCCAATGGACGAACCCAAGTCTCCTCACTTTGACAATGGTTCCTATTTATCTCATTGGATCAATGACTCTGAGGTTTCGTATATACCATCTTCACCCATACCCATTCCATCCTCCATCGCTAGCACTTCTCAGTCCCAGTCATTTGTTGCATACAATGATCATACATCTTTCCCCAGCGGCGCATTCTCCCCAACCACCTTTGCCGCTATGCATCCCCTCCCACGATCTGTGTCCCCGTCCTCATCGTTTGATGACCGTGTACAGCATTTCCAACAACCAAGCATCAACTCTGTCTCCCCTCAGGACATGTCTCTCCAGGCCCCCGGCTGGGCTACTTCCCTCTGGGATGGCCCCAGCTCTCTCCGCTCCCCCTCCGCTGTCCGCCCATCTGTACGGCATTCGCCGCTCACCGACAGCACCATTCGTCCCCGCGTTCCCGTTCGACGCGGCTCCATCACTTCGGCACACCTATTCCAGTCGGCCAGCGCTCCTTCTGCCAGCGAGCCACGTGTGCCAGCAATGACGCGCTCATACAGTCGACGTGCCGAGTCAGTAAGCATTAATGAAGATCGTGACGCCACAGTGCGCCGCAAGAAGCGTTCTCCGGCTGCAGAAGACATCAAAGTACCGGACGGCAAGGATAAAGATAAGGATAAATCAGGCGATATTCGTAAGTGATTTGCGCAGTTCTCAGAAGTCTTTTGTTCTCTAAATTTGTAAACACAGCATTGAAGTCCGTACTTCGCCCACCCAAATTGGCACCGTCTGCATGGCAGCTGTACTTTACGGACTGGATTCAGAGGCAACAAGCCACTAGCACCAGGAAGTTGAACGTCGCCCAGGCCGCGAAAGAGGCCGGACAGGAGTACGCTTCCCTGAGTCAGGAAGAGAAGGAGGTAATGTCTATTTCCGTCCGTTCCGCGTTCTAAACTAATTCTAGTACCAAAAAGCCCTATAAGCGTCGATCTCAGGCAGCCAAGGAAGATCGAGAGAAGGAGTTGGCGGCTTACATGAAGTCACTTACGCCTGAGGACATTAAACGAGAGAACGCCTTCAGAGCTGCACAGCGCAAGGCAGGAAAGTCCAGGAAGAGTAACATCAAGGACCCGAACGCCCCGAAGAAGCCGCTGAGCGCCTACTTCATGTTCCTGCAAAAGATTAGGGCGGACCCTCGTCTTGTTCAGGACATCTTCGGCGACGAGACGGAGACTACCAAGCAAAGCGTCTTAGCCGCAGCCAAGTGGCGATCCATGACCGATGCAGAGCGACAGGTTAGTACTGAGGTATTTGCGCCATTACAAATTGACTGATTATGGGTTGTATAGCCATTCCTTGCCCAAGCAGAGCAAGAGAAGATGGAGTACGAAGCCGCTCGACGGCTGTATGAGGAGGGGACGACGGGCTACGGCAACAGTATCAACTTTAGCATTTTGCCAGGGAGCCCTGCTTTCCAGACTATCATCAAGACCGAGTCGGAGAGCGAGAGTGAGGGTTTCAACACCGACAGTGAACACCCCACCCGTCGATGAACAGTTTGATCGTGGACTGCTTGTTCCTGACTTTTTAACGTTCCGATCGTAACGACCTGTCATGACCATCTCATTTCTTGTCTGCTTTGCACTCCTTCACTGCCCCCTCGTTATCTCTGGAGCTGAACATGGTTCCGTCGTGCTCCCCTGCTTTCTTGTCTCAATAATCTTATTCGTTTTCTTAGGACTCTCTCACGTACATATGGCCCATGTATCGACATATGGCTTGTATTTGTAGTACACCTCATCACCGTCCACCTCGTTCCTCTAAAATCGCTTGTTTTTTATGCTTTTATGTTAGTCCATTATCATGTCCTTCCCTTACGTCTACGTCTGCCTACATAGTCACCCTGTACATAGTAGTTCACCACAGATACCTCCTCATTCTTACATACCACTCCACTCCGCTCAATCCTATGTAACCGAAGCACCTATGTTTAATTGACTCGCGAACGTCATAGTTAGGGTCCGGCCTCCCCCTCCGCGTTTTAATCAATAGGCAACCGTAAGACCATCTTTTGGTGGGGATCTCCATCTTCGTCAAATTCATCGCCCTGGAGTGCCGATCCAAGATCTCAATAGTCAATCAAACCCGTTTTCATTTACAGCCCCCCAACCCCATCCCACATGGCTTGTTCCGAGGGGGGAGCAGAAGCGATTGCTTCTTTTCAACCTCGTGTCTGATACATGGTCACGCATGCATGCACCGCACTGGAGGTGCATATGCGGGGATGGGGGTAGACGCCGTTTTGGTTGAAGATAAAAGAAAACTGTCGCTCACTTCGGGTTGGTAACCAAACCTAGAATGAACATGCTGTCAGCTTTCTTTCTCTTGTTGAACCAATGATCATCCCGTTTGTGGGTGTGTAGATGAAATTGATGCCTCGTTGCATCGGCAGATCAAACAGGAGGGGTCATTGAAATGGAGTGTATGAGAAAGGAAACTGATAATGGAGATGATTCCTAGTGGTTATGTGAATAGAGGAGGGGTGGGAAGTGACATATAGATGGAGAGACTTTGTGTTTGTTGTGCGTCATAGGACACCATGAACTCCGCGAAGTACTCATGACTTGCGATGGTATATGAAAAGTATCCCACCGATCCATAGCTGTAACAATCACGCCCACTTGTTAAGATGGGTGATCGCCACCTTCAATTGGAACGTTCTAAATTGAGTCCGTAGTCAAGGGTGCTCAAAGAACAAAGCAAAACGAAGAAAGGGTCGTGTGGAAATGGGCAAAAGGTAGATGTCGATCGAGAGAATCGTGTGCATGATGAATGTACCTTGCGTAAAATCCTTTGACGGGGATTTGGGAGTGACAGATAACGTCGACAAATCGTGGCGCACTAAGCCATTGCAGTGGGCAGGTCAGCGTTATTTGTGTCTACAAGTCTAAGAGCCGGCTTTGTAACCTACACACTTGCCCCTATATCTGATGGAATTTAGTGGGAGAACTAGCGTGTCACGAATAAAGTGACATACCTGAAAGGTCAGCAGGGGATACAGCATTGCGCTGGGCGTCCTGCTTGACCCAGTCATGGAAGGCGAGCACTAAAGAACGTCCAAACTTGAATTTGCGATATCCTTTCAATATTGCAAGTCGGGTAAGCTTGTAATATGGCGTGCCGGGCACTTTGTACCCCCGGATTGTACCAATTGGTTCAAGAGAGGGTGTCAGTCGCAAAAGGAAATGGGTCGCTGCAGGTTCCATGCTATAGATAATGAAATTGAGATTAGTTTGGTTGGAATATTCCTTGGATCCAAGCGATTGGAGATGTGTTTGGATAAGGAACAATGGGCTAGAGCGGCCTGGGATGCAATTGGAATACGAATATATGACGGAAGGGGATGTTGGTGCATAGGGCAAAGGGGAATAGACAGAAAATAGTAATATTTCCGGAGTGCGGTACAGACCTGTCCAATTCTGTCTCTAGAGGGAATTTTTGCTCATGATGAAAGACTTGAATTCGCTGTGGGTTTGCGCCGAGCAAGAACAGCAAAAGTTATTCCAGGGGTGCCAAGGAAGGAGGATGGGCGTATGATTTGGCGCGTGATTACGGACAAGATGTGTAGGTTGACACAAGATAGTTAGATTAGATCAAGTCAGCAAGTCAGCGACGGTCAGGGGGACTACGGGATGTGGCCGCACCACATCGAAACATTGCTGTATTTCGTGTTCTGTTTGCGCGATGATGATCTCGTGAGCGGGCTGCACTTGGGGTTGGGACATCTGGGGATTGACGGCGAGAAAGAAAAGGGACGAGGCACGGGCGAGATTAAATCGCAGATGGGGCGTTGATTATGACTCGGGAAGTTGGGATTGTTCGGAACGTCCTTGGAAGCGATCCCGCTGCATCACAAGGCCCAAATGTGACCACAAGCTGTGACATATTGGGAAGTAAGCGCAACAGAGAGCTGGTCCGTAGCTCAGGACTGAGCCCCGATAGCCCATTGCGCATTTGAAATGGCAGGAAGTCGTGGATGACGACAGGGAATTCGCTGTTGGGGATTCCGTTCTGAGTTAGGCTGTCCGAGTCGGAGTCGTGCCGTCTGTCGTGGTTGCATCACCGGTCATGGGGCCATGTGTGTTCTTTGGCGCCAAGATGGTCCTTGTCAAGCGCATGACGCCTTCCAAAATCATAGGCGCACCTTGAGCAGCAATCGTTCTTGTGACCCCAGACCGGTGACGTTGTTCAGCATCTCGGGGACAATACAAGGTCAGCAGAGTCCCCCATGTTCAAGTTTGCGCCGCGGCTGGAACGCACTCCTGCTGACTAATCTCCTGCACCACAACCCTAAACAGCAAACGAAACTTTTCCGGGTCCAACACAACATACCCGCCGAAGGAGTCGCCCGTGCTGGCTAGTCGTGACGGGTGAGTTTCCGTGCTTCCCCGACGCCCGTATGCTTACTTTTCTGGCTTCTAGGCTTCCAGAGTGCTCCTCAGCCTCGTTGAGTTGCTCATGGTGGAACCCCTCGCTTCTGGTGTCCTGAATTCTCTTTTGACGGGTTACACAACACTTAAGCATCCACACTATCTGCAAGCTATCGGAAGGACTATATCCAAGGCCTCTGAATCCTTCGTTATCCCTGAATTTGTACTACCATCCACTAGTTTTGCAAAGGGGAAGCAAAAGGAACTAGCCTTAGAGCATAAGTGTTCAGGAGGGTCTTCACAGTGTCAAGAATGGTCGTGTCGCGTGTCTCGATACTCGAATTGGTGTTCTGGTGGGTCCTTACGCACTAAGATGGAACCACTCGGTTTTGATGCGCTCGTTAGGACGCCACCGAGTGACTATGATGCAGGAGCTGGACGATCGCCGCAGGATTAGCAAGCGAAACAATCTCTATCGTACTGCACGACAAAGGACGCAAGCAGCGGCCGACATATGGGCGTTTTCCGGAGTGTCGAGACGTCAGGTTTCTCATGCCACAAAGGCCGCCCAGATATATGCAACGCAACCGTACGCAGAGGGCTCTACTCCCGCGACAAAGCAAATTGGAGATTTGCAGAGGCTGTGGGAGTACTCCCAGTCTTCTCCGAACCAACTCAACATCTACCGAGTGTGGAATGCATACACTGCAGCAGAGGAGTTGGGCGTCTTGCACTCGTTAACCATTGAACAGCACCTCAATCTCGTGGAGAATATACTCGGAGCTGCAGAAATACTCTACACAGATAACGCGGTGGGCTTAGCAGCAATCAAAGAATGGGGCCACCGAGTACAGCACATGGTTCATGGATGTTCGCAATCACTTCCCGAGCACGTATCCTACCACTTAAGACATACCTGCGCACTATCGCGGTCACTAGCATTGCAAGGAGATATTGATCAAGCTCTTGAACAACTCTATTCGGCAACTAAACTAACCCGCACGATGGACGAGTCTGTTCGCCAGGAGCGGCTGTTACGAGCCTATGAGGGGATTATTTTGTCTTTGTGGCGAAGACATGGTGCATTTGAAGGGTTGGAGTTCATACTAGAACACTGGGAGACTTTGTCTCCCCACATTGCACGCCATTCACGCACGAAACTACCAGAAACTCCCGTACGTGTCGGCCGATCATTGCGCCAAACATGCTTTTCAATGCTCATTGAAATGGACAACCCTCGGAGTAGGATATTTCAAAGTGGTTGGAGTAACGACAATCTAGTGAATGCGGGAAGCCTGTTAATCGAGGCATTCTGCTCCAATGATCTAGGTTTTGAGGGCTATAAGATCATGATGTCAATGAAGAAACATCGCCTCTGGCCTTATCACAACGTTCAGTTGCTACTTGTCCGGACCCTGGCACGCGAGGGGCGGTTTGAAGATGCCAACACGATATACGAAGCCTTTATAGCGACGAAACCCTTCCGTTATCACACGTGTACTGGGTTGTATCTCTACGCCCGTCAAGGCGATTCCACCCGTGCCACACAACTATTCGATGAGCTACAGGAGCGGGGATGGGTTTCCCCTTACGACATTGCGCAATATATGTTCTCCTATGCTGCGACAGGGAACGTTGAGATGGTCGTCGACATATTCGATCGATTCTTCTCTTCTGATTCTCCCCGCGAATTCGCCGTGGACACCCTGCACTACACGATGGTCGTCTATGGTTATGCCCAGAGGGGAGACATGGAAGGAATACAAGTTTGGTTGGAGAGAATGAGTGCCAGCGGTTTCGCCCCCGATGTTGGTATATACACAACCATCATCCGGAGTTTCGCTTTACAAGCAGATCTGGAAGCTATGGCCACTGTGCTAGAGCATATGCGGTCCACCGGTATTAAGCCCACCGAAGTAACTTACACGACAATAATCAGCGCCTTGGCTCAATGCAAAGACTCTGCAGGTGCTGAATCAATGTTCAAACAGGCCTTGGAAGAAGGTATTCAACCCGATAGGCGGATGGTGAATGCAATGATAAATGCTCATGTGGAGGCCGGTAGATGGGACGGCGTCATCAGAGTTTTCGATTACCTCAAAGCCGTTCCAAAGCCCCGACTCAGGTTGTCCTCTGAATCTTACAATACCTTACTCAAGGCATACATCCTCATCGGTTCCCCATTCTCTGTTGTCTCCAATATTTTCCTCAAGATGGAGGAGACAACAGGAATACGCCCCGACGAATACTCATATGCTCTCTTGATTCAATCCGCTTGCGATTCAGGGCTTATGGATGTAGCAGTTGACATTTACCAGGAGCTGGAGAAATTGGATATGGACCGCCGTCACAAACTCGTAAACGTTTATGTTCTTACTATTATTATGGCTGGCTTTCTCCGGATCAACGACAAGATACGTGCAAAAGAAGTCTACGATAGCATGAAGGAGCGAGGCATTAACCCGACCAATATCACTTTCCATGCCATCCTCAAGTCGTACGGCACTGAAGGTTCAGCGGAGAGTTTGAGCATTGCGGAAAGCTTTATTAAGAGCATTACAACGCAAGATGTCCAGCAGCACCTATGGGACAAGTCAACTCATAGCAGGAAGTCGCCATTGGATCTTATATACTCCCCAATCATTGGCGCTTATTCACGAAAAGATAGGATAGAGGATGCAGAACGCATGTTCCAAGAATATATCGACGTGGGAGGGTCACCGTCACTTGGTATTACAACGAAGCTAATGGATGGTTATCGTCGTGCCGGGGATATCGACGCACTCCGCGACTTATGGCCAGAGGCTATTCAACAGGGACTACGACTTTCTCGTGGTGCTGAAATCTTCAAAGAGAAGCCAGACCGATCACCCCGCCTGCGAGCTGGCGTTCTTTCCAGTGCCCTATCAATCTACATTGATGCGCTGTCACTTGCTGGTTTGCATTTGGAGGTCGCGGAAGCCTGGCAGCAGGTGCAGGAGTATGGCCACGCTTTTGACTCTCACAACTGGAACCACCTCGCTGTTGCACTCGTTCGCGCTGGACATGTGGACCAAGCATTCAAGGTCGTTGACAAGGTTATCATCCCCTTACAACTTCGAGCTCAAGAGCAAAGTCTTGAGCGCGACCCTACGCCCAACACGCCTCTTACACCTCAGAGCTCCAACGGCAGTGACAACATACCCGCAGAACCGCCAATGCACCGTTCAAGGAACAGAGCAACCTTTGTTCAGGCATCTACCTCGGCACTGTCATCCCGCGTAGAATTAACCTCAGATGAAGAGCCTTATGACTTCACGCGGCCCCTTCACATCCTTCATGAACTCTCGCCGTCATGGTTTACCTGGATACCGCATGCGGCTACATTATCTACGCTTTTGAGGGCGTTGACCCAGTTGCGTGCAGGGCGGTTAGTTCGACCTATATCTCCCGACTCTCATCTATTGGAAGAAAACGGCCAGGAGTCCGAGGCAGATGAGGCAGTTCAGGCGGAGGCAGCGCTGGCTGATCTTTACGACCAATACCCTCAAACCGTTCGCATGGTACAAGAGTACGAGTTGGCGGAAAGACGTCGGTTGGGGACGCGGTATCATAGTGCTTACAGTTGGAAGTAACCAGGAAGTAGGAAAACAGACAACATATAGACGAATGAGCAATGGTTCTATGTGCCAAAGAATGTCAACTGGGCGGGTGCACGGCGCGCTATTAGCCGTCAGAATCCTCGTCGGATTCAGAGTCTCCCTGCCGACGCCGTTTGTTCCCGTGTCGGCCACGCTGTCGCTCGAGCCGTCATTTGACGTGCGCGAATGGCAATAAAGAGAACCTACCAATGGGAGTTTCTGCCCTTGACTGCCGAATGCGATAGATAGTGCCGTAGTCGCTATTAGAGTGTGTCAGGATGAAAGTAGATTAGGAACACAAGTAATACACAGACCTGGGACTCCTGGGAATTTTTTCGCGGAGTACACAATGAACGGGTCAGTGAATGTTTGTGCGAGCACGGGTGAGACGTCGTTGTGGACGCGTAATGCACCGCGTTCTGGTGCTGGGGGACTGAAATAGGCTTAGTCCACACTCAATGTGAAGTAGCACAAAGCCTTACGCTCCCACATTCATTAATCGCATTCTTAAGCGGAAGGCCCCTATGGTGAGAATTAATGTGATGGGAGTCAAGAAAATCCAGAGTGTTCTTACCTTCAGTGCGCACGGATAGATCCTGGAAGAGGAAAAATATACCCGGCTTTCGGTGCTCGTCCAATAGACGACATGCATTTGAAGAAAGAGGTCCGACTAGTGTCCTCGTGAAAACAGGTCGCCCATAGGGCCCAGTTGAAGGCCCGGCGTTCGCTGGGGGTGGGTACGGCGATGTGAAGTAGGCTGGCTGAGACACCTGCGCATGAGGAGCCGGTGAGTATACCGACTGATCCGTCTGATTGTTGGATGATCCAGGCGCATATGCATTATCATGGGAATAACGATTTTGTGAAGATTGTTCGTTTTGAGTCCATCCAGGATTTTCACGTCCCTCGGTATTCGATCCACGCTGGGACGGATCTGGGTGCTGTTCGAGAGAGCCATCAGTTGAAGGGTACGGTGCATCATTTCCCCAAGGGCGGTACGGTATCTCTGAATCGGCAGGAGAGGTTTGCCAATTGTCCGACGCAGCGGAATTAACATTGGGCGCGGATGAGGTGCTCGTACGCCGAACAGATGGGAGAACAGATGGAGGGTAGGCGGAATTACGGTCAACAGGTGATGTCTGAGAAGTGTAACCCCAAGTGGGAGTTTCAACGGACGATCCATTATACGGGGTCGCCGGTTGAAATGATTCTTCAGACGCACCAGGCGGCTGGGGAAAATAGTTCTGGTTGTTATATGGAGGGGGTTGGGTGGGTATTATTGGGGTGGGTATGGTCGATGCGGACTATGGCCCGACTGAGAAACAGAGCTACCAGGGAAGGACATAGACGGAGATGACGCACCTGTTCGCTAAACTGAGGTGGGGGCGTGGACCGAGGTGCTGGTGTCTGATTCCCAGAGGATTGAGCTTGTTGAGCAGAGTGACTTGTCCCTCGACGCCTGGGTTTATGTGGGGGAACATAGCGGTCTGCAGAGGAGGGATGGAGAACAAGGTTTTGTTCCGTTTTACCATCGGCTGACCATAAGTCCACAGTGACCAGGAAGAATGAGCAATCCACATCACTAAGACCGTATGAGCGACAGTGAATGCTTGGTTAAGGTAGTTGACTGAATCTTACTCCACATCGACTATGCTATTATCATCTGCCCTTACCACCATCTTGGCTACAGCAGCTGGAGCCAGTGGTCGTCGATCCTACGAGATTGCACAGCAGATTAGCAATCATAATGGAATAGTGGATTAGGACGCCAAGACGTACCTTATCCCCGAAACCACACATCCGGGCACGGATGGGGTGCTGAACCACCTCAAGGGAGTAATGCCTAGGGAACCTCAATACTGGAATGCATGAGAGGAGCGACGATTCTCATACTAACCTACGCCCAGCCCACTTCCCCCATTGCTCAGGGCCATCACTAGTGGCTTGGTGTGGTGCGATTGCTGTCGAAGCAGCGCGGGTACTGGTGTGCTGTATCATTTGGAGCGCCACTGAAATAGACGGTAGGATGAGATGGAAGCTAGATATCCGTGAAGACGCAGATGAGAGCTAATTTGAGTCAAAGAGGAACTGCAGCTGGGACCGCGAACGGCACAAGAAGTGTGGATTGCCTTGAGAACAGGTTCCCACGCAAGAAGCGTTTAGCTGGAGGCAAAGCGACTGCTGACTGGTTGTCAAAGCACGACGGAGTTGTGGGACGTGATTGTCCTAACAGGAGGGAGGGACCAGACCCAAGGGAGTGGATTGACCAAGCCCTGCCGTTTATAAGGGTTTACCACGCCGGACCAGATGCTATTGGAGGATGGAGAAACCGGGCTTGATAACGAACCAATGGGCTACGATGTCCTTCAGACGGGACGAAGATGAGCTCGTGGATTTGGTACAGAGCAAGAGTATCAAAGCCGAGAACGTACACAGCCACCTTGCCCACTTGAGGGTTCAAACGTGCTGATTCTGCATCTATACGCTCTACAACTGGCCCCAATCGCTGGAAAGCAACCTTTACGCACCAGGACAACAATTAGTCGACTGTATCGCACGGATCTCTTCGTACCACAGTCTTGGTTGGCCCGGTGGTCTGGAGCCCTCGGTCACCCGGGTTCGCTCGCTCTTGAGAAGGGTCGCGTCAGCGCTCGCCGCGAAAGTTCGCCCACAGGCTTTTGGTCGGTTTGTGGGACTGCAAGCCTTTCATACTTACAGCAATACGTGTTGCACCAGGTCCAGAAAGGACTGAACGCCTTCATCTTATCAGCAACAACTCGACAGACTGCATGTCATAATTGCGAGTTTGCCACGTGGCTCCTCCTGCCACGTGTGGCCTTTGTCCTGTCCTGGACCCCGAGGTGCGTATCATGATCATCCACCTGCACACCACAGTTCTCCTCAATGACCGACCAGGCTGCTGCAAAGAAGATTTTGAGCGACCTCGTTAAGCGGGAGGACCTCAAAAACAAGATCTGCAATGACTGCTCCAACCCGAATCCCCAGTGGGCTTCCTTGAGGTCGGTTGTCTTGCTCCAATCACCACACGTCCTGAGATCTTTCACATACATCAGCTTCGCCGTGTTCATATGCTTGCAGTGTGCAGGGATTCATAGAGGGTTTGGAGTTCATGTCAGGTGCATTAGCATTCAGCATACCTGCGCCCTCAATTTCCTCATCCACGGGCCCTAGTTTCGTCAGATCGATTTCGATGGATACTTGGCAGGACGATCAGATTCGCAGGATGCAAGTAAGCGGTAACCTGCTCGACTGTTGACCTAATGTCGCTCAATATTTGGAAGCTGGGTGGTAATGGGCCATTTCGCGAATTCATGCAATCCTATACTCCAGTAGAACAGGGCGGCTATAGCGATAGCCTCAGCGTGCATGATACCTATCACTGTTGGGCGGCAACTCAATATCGCGAAAAGGTCTGCCACGATTCTGTCAACTGTCACCGCTATTGTCCTCACCCCTGAGCAGTTGGACGCAGAGCTAGCTGGCAAGCCATGGAGCCCCTCGCCACCTTCACAGCCCGGCAATGGCTTGTCTCCACCTGGGCGGCCGTCATCTGCCCAAGGGCTTCGAAAATCACGAAATACCGGTCGTTCCGCTTTGGGTAGTTCCTTAAGAGGAGATTCAGCATCACCAGCACCAAATTCAGCGCCTCAAACGCCCGATCTGGGCATGGATCAAAAGGCCGCAAATGAGCAGTTTTTCACAAGCCTTGGCAAGTTGAATGAAAGTCGGCCCGCTGACCTTCCACCCTCGCAAGGTGGGAGGTATCAAGGCTTTGGGAACACTCCTTCGCCATCCTCCCATCCTTCATATGCTTCATCATCTGCTGCCACTCCTACATTATCAGATTTCCAGGAAAACCCAAAAGCTGCTCTTAGTAAGGGATGGTCATTATTGTCCAATGTTGTCCTTGGCGCCTCGAGGGCTATCAATGAGAGTGTCATCCAACCCGGTGTCGAGAAGGTCTCAGATCCAAACTTCCATGCCAGCGTTAGAGGTTATGTCTCTGATGCGCAGAAAAAAGCAGCACAAGTTGGTAGCAGTGCTAATCAATGGTCGAAGCAGCAGTTTGGTGTGGATGTTGCCGAGAGTGTTGGTGGTATGGTTGATTCCGTAAGAGATAGAGTGGGTGGTGGCCCCACGCGCTCTGGATATGGGGCACTCCCCACTGGTTACGACGGCGAAACGTCCCGATTGTACCAAGACCATGATGACGATGATTTCTTTGGCGAGTACCGCCAAGCACAACCACAGGCCACTTCCTCTTCCATTGCAACGACTAGGGCACCAACCACAACCACTACCCAACAACCGAAGAGCAATAGTGATTGGGATGATGATTGGAAGGATTTCTGATTGCAGTACAATTTAATAGCTTTGGAGATTTCCTGGATGTATGTACACACGCATTATTTATTAGCTTCGGTAACCTATGGCGCCGGAACTTGAGATGAAGTTCCGACCGGTATACAATTTAGCTGGCTCCGATAGCCTCCACATCCCATTGCGAAATTTGACCCTTCACTATACGCTTACTGGTCTACTCTAACCTTGATCTTACTCGTTCTATCAGGAGGATAGCCAGCATGCGAACAACACTGTACAAGGTAGCGATGAGGACCATGCTGTCGTCCCGCAGGTCCTACCATGCAAGTGTACTGCCAAATCTCGTGTCAACGTCATCTCCAGAATTCACAGCAAAGGCAGCAGCTATGGACAAACTAGTGGCAGACCTAGAGAAGAAGATGGCCGAGGCTAGACTCGGTGGTGGACCCAAGGCTGCAGAGAGGATGAGAAGTAAGGGGAAGAAGCTGCCACGAGAACGGTGCGTTCCGTCGTCTTGTAAACGGAAAGACAAGCATAAAGCATATGTGTTCATAGGCTAGGATTGCTGCTTGACCCTAATACGCCCTTCCTGGAGCTCTCACCTCTAGCGGCTCATGATGTGTACCCGGGTCAATCAATACCAGGAGCTGGTATCATTACTGGCATAGGGAGGATCTCGGGGAGAGAGTGCGTCGTGGTAGTAAACGATGCAACCGTGAAAGGAGGATCATACTACCCCTTGACAGTAAGTTCTGTCGTTCTTCAAAAGTCCGGAGTTAACTTCCAGTGCATAGGTCAAAAAGCACCTCCGGGCGCAGGAAATCGCTCGCGAACACGGTTTGCCGTGTGTCTATGTTGGTGCGTGATACGCAATTTAAGCCTGCTTGGGCGCTCAAGATGATATTCTGTAGTTGAATCTGGCGGTGCCGCACTACCGTATCAAGCTAACGTGTTCCCGGACAAGGAACACTTCGGTCGTATTTTCTATAACATGGTATGCGAAGTTATACCTACCGTAGTTCATATCTCACATTGCAACAGGCACAAATGTCTGCCCTTGGTATACCTCAAATTGCAGTCGTACACGGTATTTCCGTAGCGGGTCAGTTATCATCGACTCTCAGTGCGTATTTGTTTCTAACCAGAGTGTATAGGTGGCGCGTATGTACCTGCTATGGCAGACGAAAACATCATAGTTCAAAACCAAGGACGCATATTCTTGGCCGGGCCACCTCTTGTCAAAGCAGCGACAGGCGAAGTCGTAGATGAGGAAACGCTGGGTGGAGGTCTAATGCACTCAAGCGAGAGTGGTGTTACGGATCATTTGGCCCGGGATGATGAGCATGCAATCGCTATTGCACGAGGAGTAGTGGGTGACCTAGGCATGGCAGGAGGCAAGCCCGTACCCGTATGTGCAGAGAAATATACACCTCGCAGCAATCCCTGATCAATGAACAGCCGCCACAAGCTCCTGAAGATCCATTATACCCAGCATCAGACCTCCACGGCATAGTTGGAATTGATGTTCGACAAGCATTTGATATGCGGAATGTCATTTCAAGAATCGTAGATGGTAGCCGGTTTAGGGAGTTCAAAAAGGAGTACGGTACTACTATGGTCACCGTAAGCTTTAACGCACCTTCTGGTAGTTCTCTTTGCTCATCTTTTGTTATAAGGGCTTCGCACACATCCATGGCTACCCTGTTGGTATAGTTGCAAACAACGGCATCTTGTTCTCTCCCTCAGCTCTCAAAGCTACGCATTTTATCGAACTCTGCTCGCAACGCAAGATACCACTGTTGTTCCTTGTGAACGTAACAGGTAGCAATGCCTCTTTCCAATCAAGGTTTACAATCTCAGTGTTATATAGGTTACATGGTCGGGTCAAAGGCCGAAAAGGGTGGAATCGCAAAAGATGGTGGGTTAATGACCGAAATGTAGATGGGGTGGAAGGCTGAACTTGTCAAAGGTGCCAAGATGGTTCGAGCCGTTGCGTGTGCGGACGTACCCAAGCTCACCGTCATCGTCGGTGGTAGTTTTGGTGCAGGAAACTATGGTAAGTCCAGCGCGAGTTACAGGTACCCTGACGCTTAATATTGTCACCGCAGGTATGGCCGGACGCGCTGTAAGCAAAAACGATAGCTCCTTTGAAATATTCTGACGATCCCCATTAGTATTCTCCTCGCTTCTTGTGGATGTGGCCGGTACGCAGCCCCTATTTTTTTGACTGACACTTGGCTTACTGTCAATACCAGAATGCCAAAGTCTCTGTGATGGGTTCTGCTCAGCTCTCACAAGTAATGACTAGTGTCTCCAAGTGCGGCAATAAATCCAACGAGTTCTACTGCCACTGACTCGTTATTTTAGGGATCCCTCTCAGCACGCGTCACTGAAGGCAGAGATTGAGCACCAGTCAACGGCCCTCTACTCAAGTGCCAGACTATGGGATGATGGTATCATAAGACCGACCGACACCAGAGACGTTGTTGGATTGGGTCTAGCTCTAGCCGCCAGAGAGCGTGGAACGGCTGGACAGAATAGTAGCACGTACACCACTTGGGACGGTGACAAGAAAGGGTTTGGCGTGTTCAGAATGTAACGTAGTCGCGTGACGTCATCCAGTCACCACGTAATATAGCAGACAACCATCACGTTTGTGGCGGCCCTTGGCTTCTGCAACTACCACCCTGGTATCTGCATGATTGAGAAGCTGCCACCACCAACCCGCGCCAAGCTTCGCTCTACCCAGATTCTTACAACTTTGCCCCAGATCGTCTCGGAGCTGCTGCAGAATTCTCTTGATGCAGGCGCCCAGACCATTGAAATTGGCGTCAACTGCGAAGAGTGGACTTGCTGGGTCAAGGACGATGGATCTGGGATCAGCAAGGAAGGCCTGCTTCTTTTGAGCCAAGGGTCTGAGGAGGGACGATACAGTGCGTGTTCTTGATGTCGGATTTACAATCCCAACGGACATTTCGCAGTTACATCCAAGGAGCATGCTTCAGATGCCTTAAATGCGCTACAAACGTTTGGTTTCAGAGGAGAAGGTCCGTTTTATACTGACCGCTTGGTGTTGGGTGGTCACCAACCTGACATTGGGTAGCCCTACCATCAGCTGCTGACTTGTGTTGTCTCGAAATCTCCTCTCGGACGAGAAATTCAAGAGAAACTTGGGCCATCATTACGAAAGTATGACCCAATCATCCTGGCCGTTCGTGATCACAAATTTATTTGATATAGGGGGGAAAGTGTCTGTATAGTGGGCCGGCGATCCGTTGGCGAAGAGAAACCCCTGGGACAGTCGTGTGCATTCGCGATGCCTTCTACAATGTATCGTATCTCGTTCTGAACAGGCATTCCGACTACTTAACTTGTTTTGAAAGCTTCCAGTTCGCCGGCGTTCGCATCCACCAGCAACAAGGACCATAGAGCTCATTCGTCGCGAAATGGAGGCTTACGCGCTAGTCTTCTCTTCAGTCTCCTTTACTCTAGAAAATACCCAGCATAGCCAGGAGCTGCAAGTAAAAGATGGAATACGATACAAAATACCCAAGGTGAATGCTCGAGGTCGAAGACGAGTCCCTACTTACAACCATTAGACGGCATCAAGCGTTGCTAGTTTTCGATCCACATATGGACGAGCACTGGCAGAGGTCAGATTGTCCGCACTAGAAGCATCTGCAACGTGACAGCTCAGCCCAGTTTTAGTATACTGATGAGATTAAGGCCGAGTCAGGCCCTATCAAAATTCATGGTTTTATTAGCCTGGTTGGTGCGCACTCCAAGGTTAGCATTGTCTCCGGCTTTGTATGCGTGCACTCATAGATGGATGATAGCTGTACCAATTTCTTTGTAAGTTGCACTCCTTTGATCTGTACTACAAATCTTAATTACACAGACATTAATCGGCATCCTGTCGCGCCTTGCGAGCTCCATCGTGTCATCGACTCTCGCTTTGCTTCCAGCACCTTCAGCAAAAATGTGTGTAATATGCTACGTCATAGCCTAGGCATGCATGCATACTATTTCGATCGTCGACAGGCTTTCGACGAGCAAGGAGAGATGGATCTCTCCCGTTCTGGTCCGGTGTCCTGTATTATTCATCAAGTTAATTTACTAATTGAATGCCTAGACGAGCGAAGGTCTCCTAGAAAAATGGAGAAGAAGCCTGTCTACGTCCTCAATATAACTGTGCCACCTGACCAAGTCGACAATTGTCTCGAACCGGCAAAGACATCTGTCCATATTGAGGTGTGCTGACTATTGACAACTATCGAAGTTGTTTCTTGATTGACTCTAATAGAATAAGACAAACGTAGCCTCTCTATTATCTTCGTCTGTGCAAGATTTCCTAGTTCGTAATGGGTTTGCCCAGGTCCGACAGGAAGGTAAAGGTGGGCTGGGGTTTCCCTTATCACCGCACAAGCGGCGAAAATTGAATTTCGAGGGTGATTCTGGCTATGTTGAGTTTGATGGAGGTGATCCCGGATATGACGACCGAGGTCGCCCACCACAGCAACCCATAGTGCCCATAAATGTAGGGACGATCCCATACTGCGCCGGCCCAGGCTAAAGATTTCTAGGTCCCTTTGGCCGATGATGAAATGACTTGGAGCGATCGGAACACAGGACAGTCATTCGTGGTCAATCGCAGAACAGGCAACAGTTATTCTCACAAGGGTCATGGTCAATCAACTCAGTCTGGAAGGATACCTTTGAACTTGTCGGGGAGTAGACGCACAATCCCACAGAAAAATTCCACGATCAGTGAAGCTAGAGCTGATAATTCAGTTCCGCAATGGATTATCTCCGCCCTCCAGGTTGGCTGTCAGGCTGCAGGGAAAGAGAGTTGACTGACAGTTAGTACAGTCTAACCAAAACTTCGCACCTAGCGAAAAGGTGATCCCATCCGTTACTCAATCCTTTGGGAATGAGAAGGAATCCTTCGGCAAGCGGGGCTGTAACTCATGTCAGGGATCCAGACCGTTGGCAATCCCCTGTCACGATTTCCGCACTCGGTTTGAAAACCTGGATTCTCCTTCCCTTAGGCGTCGCTTCAAAAAAGGTGATCTGGGCCAAGCTGTTGTTATTAACCAGGTAGATTGCAAGTTCATTGCTTGCGTCATTAGCTCTCAGCTACCGAACGAAGCTGACAGCACCGATGCCCACTCCGAGGCACCTCTGGAATCCCAGCAGCGGCGTACTAGTCAAACAATAGTGCTGGTCGATCAACATGCTGCTGACGAGCGAGTCCGTGTAGAACAATTCCTAAAGGACCTGTGTTTGGGATTTCTGCATAGTCGAGACGATGGGAGCGACTCGACTAAATGTGTCCCAATCAAGGAATTGTCTCCACCCCGTCTTGTCTTGCTGAGTCGGCACGAAGTCCAGCATCTCTCGTCCTCAACTGAGATGCAGGCGGCATTTCGTCACTGGGGCATACATTTCGGTCCTCTGGATGGCTTATCTTACACAAACCCGATTTCAGGCCGGGATGAAGAGGAGAGTCCAGACGGGAACGATACAGGTTACTACCAAGTACAAGTAGAGAGCATTCCTGAAATTGTCAGCGAAAAGGCAAATACAGTCTGGTCTTCGACTTCATTTACCCCACTCAATCTACGTTTTGATAGTTGATGACTGGAGACGAGCTTCGTGATCTCGTCAAGGGCTTCATCGGTCAGCTCGAGATAGAGATGAATAAATCGCATCATCATCCAAGCTATCCAGACGCACAGCCAGACGATGAGTTTTATTGGCTCACTGCCCTTCGCTGGTGCCCTCGCGGGCTCCTTGCATTAATTAATTCCAAAGCATGCCGTGGTGAGTTCTGCCCGCCCTTTCCAAGGAAGGATAATCACAAGGAATATCCCGTAGGGGCTATTATGTTTAATGATTCTTTGACTCATGATCAGTGCGAGAGGTTAATACGCCAGCTATCGCAGACAGCATTTCCATTCCAGTGTGCCCACGGACGGTAGGGATCCTATTTCCATTCTTAGATGACTCCCTTCTAGCACTTAATATCCACTTTACTAGGCCTTCGCTGGTTCCAGCAGTTGACCTGACCACACTGAGTACAGACTCCGAGTCTTGGGAGCAATGTAGTAACCAAATTGCCTGGCAGGAGCTAGAGAAGCTCTCAATATGATGTAACTGGACTAATCATACTCACTACCAATCCCCCAAGTACTCCCCGGGCACACGGCGCTTCTCGTAGATTGCTCACATGTAGTCGTTGTGCCACCTTGTGCTCTTGCTGGTGCTCGTCTCAAGTTGGTTCGGATGATTTCGTGACCCCAAATTCCTTACCAGAAACGGTGTTCTCTGTTCGGCTGCCATTGGAGATTAATATTCTTGGAGGGTGTTCGTCCAATTGTATATGATCGTGGCTCAATAAATCACTTCACAGGCTTCCCGGCACGTCTGTGTCCAAAGAAGTTCAAAATCTAACATATCCTTACTTGGTAACCTCAAGCCTTCGACCCTTGTGAGTGCCGCATGAAATGGCTTAATGAGGACTGTGAAAAGTCTTTTTCAATGACCGCGAAAGGAATTGAACCCTATACCCAAGCATTTCAATGAGAATTCGCCAATGACTAGGATCCCGAACTCCTCTCACGATGCTGCGAGGTGTAAGATGCCCCAAGCCCTCTTTGCGGATGGCAATACTTCTCAGTCGGTTTGCCCATACAAATGGAGATCCTAAAAGGGGCTCAACAATGTCTTTTGGGAGGCATTTCTAGAACGTTGCTCTATCAGACCCTAGGAAAGAAACCCTTCCTCTGCCGAAGTCATAGCGTGGGCCCATTGGGAGCACAACCGGTTAGACTGTGGCAGCGGCCGAAAGCGAACGGACTCATTCTCCGAGAAGACAAGCTTAAATGCACCCCTTCCTTGGAAGTAGAGATTAAAAGCGTGGTCCTCGTATTCTAATTTTGGCGGTAGATTTTGACGGTAGGAAGGAGTATGGTTGACGATAGAAAGGCGCGCGCTAATCAATGGCGGTACGAAAAGGGAAGGTACCCTTGAATATGTGTCGGTAAAGCAGTTGCCAGTGGCAGGTTCTCGTTTAAAATACATCGTGCGGCTCATACATTCCGTACATTCATTGTCCTTGTGTTCCTTCCGAAGATCTCGTAGCTTATTTTTTAAGGAGAGCAGGGGGGTTGGCGCCAGCGGACAATCCTCTGCCTCCAGCGTATGTGGCACCAGTGCCTTGTAACTCCTCCCTGTAGAGTGATAAGTGGTCTTCTTTCAACAAAAGCAAAAAAAGACTGACTCGATACGGAGCAATGCGTTGTACTTGGCCACACGCTCACTTCGAGCGGGGGCACCAGTTTTGATCTCACCGACACCAAGCGCAACAGAGAGGTCAGCAATAATGGTATTTTCAGTTTCACCACTCCTGTGAGAGATCATGACACCCCATCCATCTGATTGGGCGAGTTGAGCACTGCCAAGTGGTGAGCGATATGATTAGCGCCAGGTATATGTTACTTACGCCTGAATGGATTCGGAGATGGTACCAATTTGGTTGACCTGCAAAAAAAGAGATAAGGACTCAAAGCCGAATTGCTATTCCGCTAGTAGTATTACCTTCAAAAGGAGGCCATTGCAAGCCTTCTTCTCGATGGCAGTCTTGATGCGAAGAGGGTTTGTCACAGTCAAGTCATCTCCGACAATCTGAATACCGGATTGCTGTGTAAAGTGCGTCCAAGCTTCCCAATCGTCTTGATCAAATGGATCTTCAATGGACACAATAGGATATTTCTTGATGTAGCTCAGGTAAAGATCGGCCAGCTCTGTGCCCGAAATCCACTTGGTAGGATCGGAATTGGGATTCTTGAAGTCCAAGTCATATTTGCCTTCCTTATAGAACTCTGATGAAGCGACATCAAGAGCGATTTGGATCTTCCCTTCGTATCCTGCCTTCTTGATGGCTTCCGTTAGTAGCTCAAGTGATTCATCGGCACCAGATACGTTAGGTGCGAAACCACCCTCATCGCCAACGTTGACAGCTGTTCGGAATGGTCAATGAAATCCGACAAAGTGAATTCTGGAGATAACATGCCATCAATACCGTACTTCGCGCTGATAACCTTCTTCAAGGTGTGGTATGTTTCTGTACCGATCTTCAAGGCCTCCGTGAAGGATGATGCACCGGTGGGAAGCAGCATGAACTCCTGGAAAGCGAGTTTGTTACCCGCATGGGACCCTCCGTTGATAACGTTAAAAGCGGGAGTAGGAAGGACATATGGGGGTTTTACGCCAGCAAGCTCAGCGAAGTGTTGATACAATGGAATATCCTTCTCAGCGGCACCGGCCTCTGCGACAGCAATGGAGACACCAAGAATAGCATTAGCGCCGAGACGACCCTTGTTCGGAGTGCCATCGAGTTTGATGAGGAAATCATCAATTTCGGCTTGAGAGGTAACCTTGAGGCCGGAATCGATGAGAGCAGGTGCGATGACGTCGTTTACATTCGCCACAGCCTTGAGGACTCCTGGATGGATGATAGTTACGTTGAGTATATGCGCCTGTATCCAGATGGTGAGATGTACCTTTGCCGAGATAAGCGTTTTTATCTCCGTCGCGAAGCTCAACAGCCTCGTGGATGCCCGTCGATGCACCAGACGGGACAGCAGCACGGAAGCGACCTGAACAAAAATTAGCTTTGCAGCGTCCATCCTATCGATGGGCACGAACCTTTTTGTGTGTGGAGATCTACCTCAACGGTCGGGTTGCCGCGGGAGTCAAAAATCTACCACAAGCGTTAATTGCAGCCAGGGATAAGCCCCCATGATGCAATGGCTTACCTGGCGAGCATGGATTTTGGTGATAGACATGGCGATGGATCGAGTTGGGATGAAACTGACAATCGATCAGCTCTTTAGAGGTTATCTGAGGTTCCCACGGGCTGGGTAGGTCAGTCAGTCGGCGGACATCCACAGATGCAATCCAGACAGTCGGACGGTCGGAAATAGTGAAATTCTTCGACATCATCGTGATGCCACAAATTGCTCATATTTGGTGACAGTTTCTCTCTTTGGGAGGGCATCAAACTCAACAGCCTCTGACTGGGCCCAAACCTGAGGAGGATGCCACAAGGGTGTGATGGCTACAGTGCGGAAAGCCGCAAGAACTGCGAGATAACTTGAAAATACGCAGAGCCACGAGTATCAAGAAGATTCCTTAACTTGTAAGATGAGCCTTGGCTGGCCTGTTTACTTGCACAGCAAAACGGAAGCAAACAAATGAGCAATGGTGCCTTGTTCAATTGCGTTATTGGAATTTTAGCTAGTACCTCGACGCACCAATGCTTGGGGGCTTTCGAAGCCTCATACGTTCGATGTTCTCTCGCTTTCCCAGCATCGAGAGTCGCGGTTGCAGGAGTTCGGGTAGGTTATGCCCGGGTTGCCCTAAATGTTCAATACATCCCAGGAAGAACAGTTTGCCACAGTTCCATGCTAACCTGTCTGGTGGCTGTCAACTCGAACATGCTTAGCTTAATCCAAACCGACAAGACCTCACAGACACATGAATTTGTGCATGGCATCTGCTGTGTGGGCTTGGCAATGGTTGTGTTCAAGTCTGATATCATTGTTCTCAGCAAAACGCGAAGAACAACGGATAGCAAAGCATGAAAGGCTTCATTTCAGGGGATTGGAAAGTACCCCGTGCGCAGGCATGTGATGCAGTCGGTTACAACCGAGATCACAAGACGACGTCATTAAAGGATAACATACTGCCTATATAAGCCCCTCTCCGCCCAGGCCTTACTACCTTTCATTCTATTATCGTTACTACTATCACCCCATTTGCTGCGTCTTCGCCTCTGCAACCTCATCCGACATGCCCAAAACACTTAGCAAAGTCATCTACAAGCCCAGCACCCAATCTACTGAAGAATACACTGTCATCATAGATCCAGCCGAGGTACTCTCATCATGCGCCCATGGTTGTAATTCCTACTGAATGGCGATGTATTTTCCGCACAGTACAAGAAGTGGAGGAATGGCGGTAAGTCTGGTGCCCGATCGTCGTCGATCCAAGTCACTAATTCGACCGCAGACACGTACTTTCCACTTGTCCCTTGCACCGCCAATGTAGCTGACACGCTGTGTTGCACAGGTCAATTCCACTGGCTCAAGTAGTAGATTGTGAGTGCATTAACAGCTATAATGCGCATGCATCGAGCTGATCGCGCTTTAGCATTCAATGTCTATCATTCCACACAAGGTTCCCAGGGTATCCTCGGGAAGCCCTCCAAGCAACAACTAGACACCACATTCGGAACCTCAGTGGACGTAGATGTCATTAAGTTCATTCTGGAGAACGGAAAGGAACAGAGTGGCGAAGCCATTGCCAGCACGACCTTCAACCTTAATCCAGCGAGGGGTAGCGGAACTGGGGAGAAAGGAAGAGGTCAGGCGTACTAGTAGATCAGCAGGGCATATCCTCATCGGACTTGCGTCTTTGCAACTGGTGCAATAAGAAGTTATCACAAGTAATGTAACAGTACTTAAAGGATTGTATACAAGGGTCTGTGAGCGACGACAAACGATAACTTGTCTTGCGATCACGCCCATCACGGATCAGTACTGTTGTCCATCTAGCGCGGAGAGCCGCTAGAGATGCACTGGGCTACACCCTATTGCAACAACACCACCTGTGGGGAGAGATCAGCCCGAGAGGAATAGGGTTGGCGTCGTCAACACATTAGATCATACCCCATTTATTATCGTGACAACAAACGGGATGCACAGCGCTGATAATCCAGTATGAGTACTTTAAACCGCTTTATTACATTGAATCTGTATCTCACCAAGAGTTACCACCTGCCACGCCGACGACATTGATAGGGGCACACGTTACACCAACGGGTACACTGGCGGAAAGTCCTTCAATATTAAGGCTGTTGAGCAGCGACTGGACACGTGGGTCACTCGCTTTCCCGACTGATTCGCAACATTGAATTGGACCAGTATTGCACTGCCCGCCTGTTCTGGGTGTTATTGCGGCCATGGTGAAGAGCGTCATGCTGCTGAGGACGATGAAAGCGGTGGCGAGTCGCATTTTTCCAATGGTACGAGGTTAATGGGAGTGATGATCGTTCCATAGCCCAGTGGTAAAATTTATATGCGGACGAGGGAGAAGCTCTCGGGCATGGGCTGCGAAGCACTTGATCTTAGCTATAGCTCCAGAGAATTGGGCGGAATGTGGCTAGAAGATAACCTGATCGCAGATACGAGAAGCAGAGCGGATGGGAAATTTAACTGGAGGTAAGTACTTCCGCAGGAATTAGATGCTACATTATTTCAGCAGGCAAGAGGTCAATAAGTCCAGATGGCAGGTGGAGTTGATAAGAACAATCATATTTCTCACCCGGGGTGTCAATTTATCCAGTCGAGCTAGCTGACAAGCTTGAACTATAGTGTTGAAATTTGAATCGGTATTGTAAGAGGGAATGAGGGGCGTTCGAGGGAAGGGCGACTGCCAATTCCGACACCTCAATTTTTCCGACTTCTGGTGATGTCCTTTTCACCTTCGGATAGTGGCGTCTGGCTTGGATTAACTCGCAAATGCCCGTCGTCGAGGTTATTCGGCTGGGGTTCTTCTGCACCAACTGCCCTGGGGCGATTTTTTACTATGACTCGTGAGGGTGTTGTGTAAAAATGAGAGGCCATCAATTCTGATGGCTGTACCACTGACAAGCGGCGTCTCACAAGCTCACGAGCCAGAATTTATCAAAGCGGATGTTCTCGTCAAGACGGCCTTCTGAGCGTGTTCTTCAAAGCGGGTAGTAACCTTCAACACGTATGCGTTGATTCGAAAAATGATCGAAATGGAAGCAGAAAATGACGTTCAACGAATTCGCATTGCTCACCTTTGTTCATACAAACCACACGCCATCAGCGTTTGCAAGCTTAATACAGGTCACGACCCCATCAACATCCATGCTCAGCGACCCGCTTTGGCTGATGTTTTGTGATCGATTGCCCATATCATTTACAACATGCGATATAGTTGCCTAAATAATGACAGAATGCACTAAATCCGGATTAAATTATACAACAGGGTCGAGTGATAGCAGGTCCAAAGAAAGTACCTCCACAGACACCACGGGCCTCTTAGCGTTACTTCTGTCCCGCTGTCTCCGCCCATTCCTTACTGCCCATCTGTACAAGACGGGAACAAGCACGAGCAAAGGCAAACAACTCCTCCTCTCCTGTGAACATGGCGCTATTGCCTACAATGTGGTCGGGTAGTCCCTATAAATGATAGATGTAGATGAGGGGCAACGCTTCCGAAGAGCATGACATACTAAATCATCCATCACACTGCGCATATGGTCCGATATTGTCCGTGACGAGGAGTCTGCATCTCCAGAGAAAACTTGATACACAGGGACTTCAGAAGTGACAAACAGTTTCGTCTAGTTGGATGTAAGCTGTGTGAATGGAGGCCGATCGACTCGTTCAACGTACTTTACTCTCGTAACAAGCTGGACAAGACACGGAGTCAGCGACATTGCAGCGACAATTCAAGACAATACAACGTACCATCAATGAATGTAATGAATCGTCTGGCCTATGGACCGTGGACGCTAAGCATGGCATGAGCAAAATCGGAATATTAAACACACCAGATCCTTCTTGTCTAACCCCATCTTGGGTACATTAAGCAGAAAGATAGTTCCGAAAGTTCTCGTTACTTCGATGTAGTCCGCCGCGCTCAGTGGTTGTCCACAAAGATCCATGAAATCGAACTTCGCGACGTTTGATGTACTCTCTGGCACGTATAACAGACGACCCCAGGTATTTAGAGCACGATTCTCGACAGGGGGGTCTGATGGATCTGCTGATGCAAAGGTGTTGAAGAGCTTATTTATTTCACGATCATTCTCAGAAGTGAGGGGATGATAGTAGACGTTGGATAATGCACGGGGAATGCGCCGATAATCTGTTTTATTGTCAGACAGCTACCACCTAACCGCACACAGGGCTACTCACCAGTGCCTGAATCGAGGTCTGTAACTTCAAAGCGGGACTTGATTAATTCAATTGCGGGAATGAAACTGGCTCTCTGAATGCCATTCTTGTACAACTCGTCAGGATGTCGACTAAGAGGGAGTGTAAAGCCGCGTTAGTAGTTAGCAGAGGTCTGCACTTACTTGGATGTCATGACGCAAACAACTCCATGATTCATTAAACCCTCTAGCAGTCGTCGCAGTATCATAGCATCCGCAATATCCGTAACTTGAAACTCGTCAAAGCACAAGACGGATGCCTCGTTTGCAAGGTCCCGGGCAACTGGAACAATTGGATCTCCACCGTCGTGACCCATGGCTTTCTTTACCGCGTGCACCCGCTTATGCACGTCAATCATGAATGCATGGAAATGTACTCGTCGTTTTCGCTTGATACTCGATGGCAGCGTGTGGTAGAAGAGATCCATGAGCATGGTCTTCCCTGTGCCCACATCGCCGTACAAATAGAGGCCCTTGGGTGTGGATTTTGGTGCTTCTGAGGGTGACGGCGCGCTTCGGGAGAAAAGACGGGAGAACTGGGGACAGAGATGAGGGATCGGGTTAGAAATTGCTCGGACTGAACTTACAAGTGAATCAGAAGCGACTGGGGGTTCGGGTATGGTAGGGATATCGTATGCAATGAGCTGGTCCTGCAGGTCCTGCAGCTTCTGGATGATCCGGGTTTGATGATCGTCTCCCCGCAGTGTGCCAGCGTCCACCAGCTGGCAGTAACGCTGCAATGGTGTTATACCTGACACGGAAGGGTAAGTTGTTGCCACTGACTCCGACACATGATACGGGCCTAACCTTCATTTGGCGTCGACAAAGGAGCGGAACTTGGAGGGGCCTTGGAGGCAAGTATTGTCTGCTCTATGGCATTGGTGGTGGATAGGGATTCGACTGCAAGGGAGGAATTCTGGGCTCTCCCGGTGTGCTTTGCTGGTTTCTGATGTGGAGCTGATGCAACAGCGAAGGTGGAAAGCCTAACTCGACCATTGATGGATGCAGCGACCGGACGGGGCGACGAGGAGGAAAGGATCGTTCGCACGGCCTTCATGGGTGCAGGGAGGGAACACGGACGGTAGCAGGGCTGGAGCAGGTGGAGGCGTAGGAAGGAGCGCAGGGGTTCGAGTCCAACGAGTCGTCGTCTTAATCACCGCCGCAAAAACGCTGAGTGTGTTATTCGGAATCAAGTCCTCCGTCATTCTCATCTTTAACCCGCTTTCCGTCACATGACCCGGTAACCCTACCATCACTCTGCCGACCAATCTTATCGTCCTCTCCCTCTGCGCCCGCCATGGAGAGCGCGCAGGAGACCTATATCATGTTGTTGCTCGCGGACAGCAATCTACCCACCGGCGCTTTTGTCGCTTCCTCTGGGCTCGAGTCCTACCTCACCCACGGGTTCGGCACTGCTTCCCCCCATCCAACCTTGGCCTTTGTTCAAGATAGCCTTCCCTCCTACTCACGCACTACGCTCCCCTTTGTATCGGATGCCCATCGCGTCGTCTCTGAGTATTCGGGGTTTCTGGGCACAGGGTCTCAGTCTCAGTTGGAAACTACCATGAAAAAGCTCGCCGAGCTTGATGAGCTGTACGACACCATGACCCTAAACCATGTCGCTAAACGCGCATCCAAGGCTCAAGGCGTAGCACTGCTTACCTTGTTTTCCAAGGGGTTTTCGTGTCCTTCAGTGATGCAGGGATTGGTCGATGCAGAGGCGCACGAAAGAGAGAGCATGTTTCGAGAGCTGATAGACAAGTACAAGCTAACAGTCCGGCGCGGTGATGTGCCTGGTCACCTCCCTGTATGCTGGGGTGTTATCACAGCAGCGCTGGGTTTATCTTTAGGTGCGGTGACTGGCATGTTACAGGCACACGACTGAGAAAGCCAATCAGAACGGGCGCAATATCTACACCTCTTCTTGCATGCCCGGAGCCTTCTGTCCGCTTCAATCAGGCTCAATGATATTGGTCCCTATAACGCACAGCAGCTCCTGCTTCATGCCGTTAGGCCAATGTTGGAAGCGGAGACCAAGAGATGTCAGCATCTCCAGACAGGGTTGCTGCAGAATACAGGGTGCAGCTTTGACGAACCGACTCAAGGTCCTGCAAATACCTGGCCCTTGGGTGAGATCCTATCCACCAGGCATGACCTACAACACTCGCGAATCTTCAATAGTTAGACCCTCTGCGCACTCTGATTTTCACAATACAATATAATACATCTTATGACGAGACTGTGAGCGCCAAACGGGCCGATACCTCCGCTTGTGATCTGATGAGGTTTGCGAGGTACGAGAGCATCAGTGTATCCTGATAAGGGGTTGCATGGGTTACAAGAGGAGCAACGATAACACCAAATTATGCGCACCTGTAGGCTGGCAGAGAAACTGCCTTTTTCAAGATCTTCCGTGCTGGCACCCAACGTATCCATGAGATATCTCCCAATAGCTGGGTCTCCTGCCTTCTCCCCAGCCAAAACCGCACGGACATACGTCAACACCCGGTCAAGCATATTGTACACATTCTGGATGGACTTCTCAACCAATTCAAGGTCGCTTATCGGCTGGGACGAAATTGAGTTTGGGGATACGGCGATAGTCGTCAAGGCATCAACTATAAGCACAAGAACTTTAGCGGCGAGAGAAACATTGAGAATCACATCAACTCACGACCACTCCTCTCAGCATCGTGAAATCGCAACTCTACTGGCACGGGTATAAAGACACAGTTTTCTGGCTTGGGTGACACACCCACGGGTGAGCTGATACAGATTTCAGAATGCTGATGCAAGCTATCAGTGTTTCACGCACCTGATGTACGCCTTTACACCTGGCTCTTCGCCTTCAACCGCACCAGTATTTAGGGCAATGTGTACAGCAAAGTGTGGTGCAGTCTCTTGGGTGTAGAAATTTTGGATGAGGGCGGAATAGGTGTTGAGATTAGATCCAGTCGAGTACCTATTAAATCACGATGACTCTTGCTCCACCAGTGCCAAATCAACGCGGGCTTACCATCCCACAATGACCTCCTTGGGGTTGACTTTGTGATGCAGGTCAAACATAGTTCTATGATACTCCATATCCACAGCCACCTGCTCAGCAGTTTCGCTATGGAGCACCGCGAACGAAGATCGGATTTCAACTTCTGACTCTGTCCGCGTCCCCAAAAGTGTTCCAATAACGCGATCTTGCGTATCGGTGCGGCGAAGATAGTGATCTAAAATTGAGAAGAGTGCCACAGGGTGTATTGTTACATTGGTGGGCGCACGTCTAGAGGGGGCACCATAAAATGAGCAGGAGCGGCATTGCAACGATCTGAGAAGGGTAATTACGATACAGAGCCAACAGCTCCTGACGCAGCCTTTTGGAGGTGAACTGCAGACGAAGGTGGACTTAGAGGCATAGATTTCGCTTGGGCGTTGATCACGCTTTGCATTGACAGGGTCCGAAGGATAACGTTAAAGAAAAAAACCGCGGGTCGGCATGTTCCGATCCCACTTGGACTTTCTCTCGTTCTCCATCCTTTTCCACCGTCCACAAAATTTATTGCTGTGATGCCCTCTGAAGCCACAAAGGCGAGTAGTGTACACGAACCGTTTTGCGTTTGCTTTCTTACTCTTGTGCAGGAACGCATTGCCAAGGTTGTTGAAGTTGGCAGAGTACGTCAACCAACACGTTTGTCCAACACATTGCACTCATGCAGGCTCTATCCATTAGACTGTTCTCCACTACGGTTGGGTGCCATTGATCATTTACATTGGATTCACACGAAGCAATCCCCAACCTTCACTGATCAAGTGCGTTTCAATCTGCCTGCAACGCTCCATAAAATAACTCTCGAACACAGGTTAATCAGCCCTCTTGCATGATGCTGTTTTAATTTTTGTATAATATAATACTCCAGTAATCTCGCATTGCTATACACCCTCATCTTATTCAACACGTTGCGGGCTCTGAACAGTTGGCGAATGGTAAGCCTGGTCCATTGCTTGTTGCTGTGATTATTCGCATTGTGGTGGTATGCAACGCGTACCCTGATACCTGCCTCGTTGCTGTAACCCGCTTGCTGGTTTATCTGCGAGATGCGTGAGGATGCAACAAGGCCAGATATGAGCTTGCGCACTCAGTAATCACCAAAGTCTATTACCAGCGATACTGACAACTATGTGTAGGATATGAATGGATGGGGAGCATCGCTCAAGGGCTCGGAAAAAAATATACATAGACATGCATAAGATATCATAGGTATACTCTCCTCAAATCCGTCGCACTCGTTATGCGCTTGCAGATTGGACATAACTTCGTGGATCCAAGACACCGCAGCCAACAACCCCGACAGCACGTGTGCCAGCACCCAGTGGATACTGTGGGTTCGTTGTAAGGGTCTAGGCATATACGACATGTTAGCGCGGTTGTTGGCCGTGCCATTTCCTGATAAGCACAATTAAGCGAGGCATCATCCCCTGGTTATAGCAACTTACCAGGTACTTGATTTTATTCTCAAGTGCTTCGATGAGTCCGCGCTGGTCAACGTGTTGTCGTGCCTTTTGAACCTCCTGTTCGAGTCTAATGAGGTCGGCAGTCATTGTATCGGGGGGTGTTTCTTCGCCAACAGACTCTCGTCCTGTCCTTTTCCCCGTCTCTCCTTCAGCAACTAAATCACGCAACGTTTTTTGGTCTTCATGAGCGCCATCTTCGTCGCCTTCTATGTCAACTTCAACTGATTCGTCTATGATTGGTTGTGGTGCTGGTCCAAGGATATCGCCTTCTGTGAACTGTGCAGCACCAAAAGTGTGATCCTCTCCATCGACGTCGATTTCGTCCTCGATATCTTGTTCGTCCTGGTTACGAGTATGAAAGCCAGTGCCTTTACAAAGTAGATGAACATCTAATTTACGTCGAGGGTGAAAGGACACAGTACCTCTGACGTCACCAATGTGCCCTACAACGCCATCTTCATACTCCAAATCCCATCCACCCGTTTCTCCCTGCGCTCGTTCTCGCAGCTCCTCTGCTTGCTGCTCTTGCATGCGTCTACTTTCATTGGCGAGACAGGCATCTATGTGCGCCTCCACAACGTCATTGTCCCCCCTTATAGTTGAAAAGCATACAGGGCAGGAAATCTCTCCCGCAGCCAGAGCCCTTGTCGTGTTGCCGTGAACCGCATTTCCATCCTCCTCATCCCGCATCATCTCCTTCAATTTGACATGCCTCTGCCGTCGTCGTCGTTTAATGGACTGAAGCATTTTGCCAGTCTGTTCAGTCGTACTTTCTGCAGCACGCGTTATAGAGCTTAGAGACTTGCGAGCTTTCAATGCAGCGGAACGGCGAGCACCCGTGCTCGAACTGCAGAAAATTCAGCTGCCTGCAGCTTATACGCTCGAGAGTGACCCACCCTTCCTCAAACTCGCTGACAAGACACTCTTCCGAGCCAATGTGCTTGATGATGTCCTCGACCCTCTCTGACTCCAGTTCGGCATGGCGACCGAGCAAACGGATTGGGATCGCTTCGTCGCAGATGGGACAAGGTCTGGTCTCTGCACGCTTGGCTGAGCAAGAATCAGCTGAGGGGGCTAGCACGAATCAAACACGACATACGTTTCTTCCTGCTGAGCGCTTCCTGCGCCAACGGGCTGGTGGTACTGGGAACGTCTAACGCCCTTTTCTTGCCTCTAGATCACTAGGCTTGGTAAACGATGCGATTACAAAGTGGCGGGATCGGACACGCACTTTGAGCTCTTGGAGAGCGCCATGTTGATGTTCAGCAGCACAGTCTGGGCAGATAAGATAAACCTGGCTTGTGCACGAGTTGCGCGGGTATGCGGGGTGGATTGCGTTCTTTAATCCTGGATGAGCACTGCAATTTGCCCTCTGCCTTTCCCCGATTGGATCTCGCGCACCCACGTGATTGGGACTGATCGGCCCTCCTCTCCCCGCACTCGAAGCTGGTGTCAAGTGAGGTAGCAAGGAAGGAAGGTTATTCACCCCGGCCCCAATAGCGACACCAGTTTTTGACTTTGCCCCGATTCCATGGTGTTCAAGACCACGCTCTATCATAATTTCACATTACGGGCACTTGCCCCATGACTGCTCATTAACAAATTCACCCCAAGGTTTCCCCGACGAACAGAGATAAAAGGCCCCGGTCTGAGACTCGTTCGTCCATTCTTCCTGCGCAATCACACCCACAGCACCATGGCATCCACCACCTTTGACGTGAAGGAGAAGCTGTCGCAGCTCACCATACCCCAGAAGATCAAGCTATTGACAGGCTTGGTAGGCCCTCTCCCCTGTGTGGAGATCCATACTCACCCCAGATACTCCACCAAAGGGTTGGTGGCAAACCGAACCAATTCCCGAGGCTGGAATACCCTCGATCAGAATGAGTGATGGTGAGCTACCCATATTCTCTTCTTCGAGCGCAGTCCTCACCAGTGACACCAGGTCCCAATGGCGTTAGAGGCTCACAGTGTAAGTCGATTGTGTATTCAAATGAGTTCACTGGGGACCTATATCCTTTAGTCTTCAATGGCGTGCCATCCAGCTGCTTCCCAGCTTCTACTGGCTTGGGTTCCTCCTTCGACATTGAGCTCGCGGAGCGAGTGGGTAAAGCTCTGGGCGATGAGGCCCGTGCCAAAGGTAGCCCAAGACCAGTCACTCGAATATCCTATCTGATCATTCGTTAGGAACCCACATCTTGCTGGCACCTACTGTCAATACGCAACGCTCTCCCCTTGGAGGTCGCAGTTTCGAGTCTTTCTCAGAGGACCCATTCTTAAATGGGACCATCGCTGCTGCGTACATCAACGGCCTCCAGTCCAAGGGTGTCAGCGCGACTATCAAGCACTTTGTTGCGAACGATCAAGAATTCCAGCGGTAAGCGCTACTTGCTGACTGCATACCCCACTGACTAATGTTCCATGCCCATAGGTTCTCTATTAGCAGTGAAGTTAGTGAGCGTGCCCTACGCGAAATATACCTCAAGCCATTCCAAATTGCTATCAAAAACTCGAACCCGTGGGCATTGATGTCTGCGTAAGTATCAATGTAGGCTTACTTAACCCTTGAACTTATCTTTTTGTTGGCAGTTATAATCGTGTGAACGGAATCCATGCCTCGGAGAATAAATGGCTACTGGATGACATACTAAGAAAGGTAGAGATTCCCTGTCTGAGTGATCTGAATCGCTTCTCATACAAAGAAACCACAGGAGTGGGGCTTCAAAGGTGGGGTATCTCCATGAATGACGGTATTGTGCACTAATTCTTCCCTAGGATCAATTATCAGCGACTGGATCGGTGTATACAGCACTACAGAGAGTATTCTAGCAGGTTTAGACTTGGAGATGCCGTATGTCGCGTTCTGGGTTATGTGCAATGCGTTCCTAACATGAGATTGCAGCGGGCCTTCAGTCATGAGAGGCAAGGCCTTGGAGCGAGCACTTATTGCAGAGAAGGTGTTCCCCTCCGACATCGACGCCCGCGTAGAAAAGGTTTGTTGAAGGCGATTGTTCAAGCTTAGAGGCTAATAGCTTAACGGATTCTAGGTGCTTGAATTAGTCAAGCGTGCCCACGAATCAGGCATCCCATTCAATGCACCTGAAAAGTCCATCGACACCCCTGAAATACGTCAAACTCTTCGTACAGCTGCTGCTGATGCCATCGTACTGCTCAAGAATGACAACCAACTCCTTCCATTGACCGTAGACAAGGCGAAAAAGATTGCAGTAATTGGTCCGAATGCAAAGCAAGCAGTACCTTCCGGAGGTGGTTCTGCTAGTCTCCTCCCAACCTATGTCATCTCTCCACTGGAAGGAATCACTGCTGCAGCAAAGGAGATGGGTGTTGATGTACAATACACTATTGGTGCTACATCTCACAAGTATCTCCCGTTACTTGACCCCCACATCTTTACAGACAAAAACCAGCGCGGTGCATTAATCGAGTTCTGGAACGATGCACCCTCTGCAGACTTCATGTCATTGGCCCCTGACCTTAACGCTCCCTTGGCTGAGATAACATGGAGTACGAACACCCGAGGCACGAACTGCTTCCTTACGGATGGAATCGTGAGTGTGCAGCCGACTTAAAGCAGCATACCTCATTCTGATCCACTTTGATAACAGGATGCCACTAAGGTCAACTTGACTTGTTACTTGAGGGTGCGTAATTTCTCATAAGATATATCAGTAATGACACGGTATCGCAGTACTCTACACAATTTGTTCCAGACGAGGATGGCGACTGGGAAGTCAGTCTCAACCTGGCAGGAAAGGGGAATCTATTCGTGGACAAGAAATTGGTAATTGACCTTAGCACAAACCCTGCTCAAGGCGAATCCTTCTTTGGCCTTGGTACTCAAGAAATCAGGAGCGTCGTGAAGGGATTGAAAGCGGGACAGGCGTATGATCTCGAAATCCGAATTCATAATGCAGAGTTCATTGCCCGCGGGAGCCCATTCATTTGCTGGGGCGGTATTCGCCTTGGTGGAATCAAGCAAATCGATGCACAGGAAGCTATTGCCGAGGCAGTTCGCGTGGCTCAACAAGCTGATGGTACGACTCCTATGTTCTTGTGTAAACCAAGACTGACACAGCACTTAGCAACTATTTTGGTAGTTGGTTTGAACCATGAGTGAGTACCTCGTCTTGCAGGTATATGCAATCTCATTATTTTGTAGCTGGGAGAGTGAAGGCTTTGACAGACCAGATCTTGAGTAAGTTAATGTGCTTCATGCTCAAGCTCTTATAACCCAACCTCGCCAGACTCCCTGGTGCCACAAACGAACTTGTTTCCGAAGTGCTGAAAGCGAATCCAAATACTGTCGTTGTCAATCAGTCCGGAGCTCCGGTCAGGATGCCTTGGGTGAATGAAGCTAAAACCCTTCTTCAGGTAATGCCGCGAACTCGCAAATTCTGTCGTTTCTTATATAATTGTGCACCTTCAGGCATTCTACGGTGGGAATGAATTGGGCAACGGCTTGGCAGATGTGATATTTGGCAAAGTCAATCCATCTGGCAAGCTTCCTTTAACCTTCCCGTAAGTTCACATTTCGGACTTGTTCACCCACACCTCCTGACGGAGACATTGTCAGAATCCGCTTGGAGGACAACCCTGCCTTCCCTTCATACAGTGATAAGGGCCAGGAATATGGCAAGATACTCTATAACGATGTAAGAAATCAAAGCCTCAAATCTAAATATAGCTGACAGGCAGGCCCATGCACCTTAACACCACAGGGCATCTTCGTCGGTTATCGCGGATACGAGATCAGAAACCTCGCACCCCTGTTCCCATTTGGACATGGCCTCTCATACTCCAAGTTCGAGTATTCTGCATTGGAGACGACATCAATTTCCCCAGAAGGCGAATTCTTTGTTAGTTTCAAGATTAAGAACGTCAGTGGGGTTGATGGACGGGAAATAGCACAAGTCTATGTCTCGGACCCCGTATCGTCGCTCCCCCGCGCCATCAAAGAACTCAAAGGATTCGCGAAAGTGTTCGTCAAGGCAGGAGAAACGCAGACAGTTACGGTGGGCCTTGATAAGGAGGCTCTTGGATTCTACGACGTGCGTCAGAAGCATTGGGTTGCCGAGAAAGGCTCGTTCGGCATTTCGATAGCCGCTTCGTCTGCAGATATCAGGCTGAAAGGTGAAGTGACTTTGGAAGACACATTCACCTGGGTGGGCCTGTGAGCCGCTCAAAGGGATGTATTATAATATCTTTATATATGTACGGATATTTTGTGCCGATCAATCATCCAATACTACGTCTATCCCTTGACTGCGTGCGAGTTCCACTGCTGCCTGTTCCTTAGTGCTCGCAAACTGCATAACGTCCTCGAGTATCTCCCGTTGACCTAACATGACGCTCATTAATACAGTCGCAGATTGGCTAGAATATCTAACCTTTTAAATAATGATGTAGCATGGTCACGACTTCAGGATGGACGCCATCAGGAGGCACATCCAATTCAGACTCCTGGGGTAACCTGTCGAGTTGCGTCTGCACCATTTCAGTCAACATGCCCGCGCTATCAAGCATGTTTTCATATTCTGCGTATGCGGGGTCTGATACTGTTGTTAGGATCTCATTCCACAAACCCTCTGCATTTGCTGCATTTCTCCCTACTTCCCATTTCTGCCCATCCGCAATACCGCCAATCTTCAAAACTATGGTATCTTCAGGATTATGGGGCAGAGCGAACCCATACCCCAGGATAAATTCCGAGTTTGGCTTTGCGCCGTAGTTATTGAAAATCTCTTGCCCACTTCGCACGGGGTTGTGGTGGACTAGTGCAATGTAAGGCCGCTTAGGATGCCGTTCGGGAGAGCCGTCTGGATAAATAACAGACCAGGAAACCGGTTCGCCTCGAGCGTGATTCAGTGCGTCTACACCTGGAATTAGTACAGGTTCAGTCGAGGGCGAGTACTCTAGGGTAGGAGCCGGTGAGAGAAGGGACGAGGGGAAGGCGCGTGATGATAAGTATGTGGCTGCTGAGAGATAGTAATCCCTGGCGAAGGTAGCATTAACGGATAATATTCGGAAATTCTATGCGCTTCCTCACCAAGTATAGGCTTGTCCCCAGGCCGGGTTTAGTTTACCAACGAGCCTTCGACACTGAGTCCATTCGTCTTTCCATTCCCGCTCTTTATCGAGGGCTGCGCCAAAGAGATTGGTTCCTCGGAATAATGGCAGCTCTTCGGGTGTGAAGTAAAGTGGCGTCCTAAGCTTATCGCGGGAAGGCAATGTAGCCAAGTACCGATAATGGGCAAGAACTACTGGGCTGCTGTCGTTGGATGTAATACTTAGACTGTCAGCGGCTGTCAGGAGCGAATTTCCAAGATATTTTACTGTACCTTTCTTCCCCAAGGATCCAATGAAAGCAGATGTAGGATGATATCCATTGCCTTGCTGACCACGAAATCGGTTCCTCCGCTTTACCCCAACCCAGGATGGTTTTGAGGGCATCCTCCGCCAGTGATTTCGTAATGATGAGCTCAAATGGACACGTCACTATCGTGGTATCCCGCTCAAGGTCACTCTCCGCAACAACGGCAAGCCCAGACGGTGCTAATCATTGCGCGTTCGGGGTTGGCAGATGAACGATATGACAACGACCACCTTACTTGGAGCGACGGTTATGCTAGGACAAAAGCCTCCGCCCTGGTCGTTTAACCAGACTCTAAACGCGTCGAAGTTTGATGAGAGATTACTTGCTGACATGGGCAATGGATCTTGATCTACAGGGGATGAGATCAGGGTCCTAGAGCGTATTGAGTCCGCCTCTGATTGCGCATCGTGCAAGTTGATTTACTGTGTAGCACCCCAAAGCTGACAGGATTTTGTAGGGAGTCACGAATCCGAGGTGTAGAGGGTCCAAGTCCTCGTCCCAAAGTTCGGCAGTGGAGGTTAAAGATGTAGTAAATCCGATAACTTTCCGCGAGCCCAGGTTGATTCTGAGCAGCTATATTTCGCCTGCACCTTGCCACCGTGCAATCGGCCTTCTCACTCTCCAGTTGGGCAATCGCTTCTCTTACCCTGCTTAGTTGGCCCTATATCCCGTCCATGTGAGCCCATTGACTTAATTTCGCTTCGATGCATTCCAAGCATTGATTCGGCGTAATTGCAAACCAGGTCTCCTACAACATGATGAAGTGTTCTCCTCCTTATAAAAGCTGCAATAATGCCACGATGGCATTGCACCCAGATCCTGCTTCCTAGCTATCATTTACTCTATCTCTCATGTCGGAGAAGGGATCCCACTCCCACCACAACGACTCTGATGGCTCTAATAACGAGCCAAGGCATGCACAAGATGCAAAGGTCGTAGAAGTTGCTAATACTGCTCTTGCGGTGGCGCTTTCCACGGGACCCCAACTTAAAGCTACGAGTTGGCGATCTATACAACTGTTCGGAATTCTTCTTATAGCATTCATGGGCAGTCTTTCCAATGGTTTTGATGGTTCCGGTGCGTATTCCCCACCGCGATCTGTTGTGTACCTCACAGCCTTGATATAGTTATGAGTGCTGTCAACGGAATGGAGTAAGGACGATTCTTGGTGTCCTGGACTACCCCATTTAACGCTTTGCAGGCAATACCTCGAATACTTTAACATTCCTGGAAGAGATGCTGGTGGTGGTGTCGGAACTGCAACTGCAATTATTTTCGGAATAGTATGTCAAATAATCTGGGTATGAGCTGCTAATGTTTATAACGGACACCAATCAGTATTCGATAGGTGAAGTCGTTTCCTTTATAACATTATGTACGCGGATCTGACTATCCTATCTAGGGAGTATAGTAGGTGTCATAATTGCTGGGCCTGTCGCCGATCGCTTTGGGAGACGGGGTGGCATGGTGAGTGGTATAATCTCCAGCAGCGTGTGCAAATTCTCATGCATCGGCGTACCACTTTCTAGTTCCTTGGTAGCGCTATTATCATAGTTGGTACAGTATTTCTATGCTGTTTGCGTAGACCCTATTTCTGACTATCCTCGAAGGTGCCATTGTTGTCACTGTTGCTCGTAATCAGCAATATCTTTTGGGAGGGCGTTTTGTCCTGGGCTTCGGTGTGGCTATAAGCACCACTGCTGCACCGTCGTACGTCGTGGAGATGTCTCCACCTCAGGTATGCCGCCCCTCCCTTAATCAATGCTTATGTATTCATTGATCTATTAGTGGCGTGGGCGTTTGACCGGATTGTAAGTGTTACATTTTCACTGTTGGGCGACACTAAACTCTTTGGTTAGGTATAACAGTAAGATTTTTCCCGCCGCTATTTATTAATATGTTCTCAAGACTTTATTAGCCTTTTACTATTCTGGCTCTATACTATGCAGTTCGTTGCTCGAGTTGCTCCAATATCTGTCATACTCACGGCTTATCAGCTGGCATTACAATTGCTACGGGCCGCATCCAAGGAGCTGCATCTTGGCGTATCCCTTTAGCTATTCAAATAGGACCTGCTGCAATCCTGGCCATTGGTTCCATATTCATTCCTGAGTCTCCTCGGTGGCTTATCTCTATAGGTCGAAAGGAAGAAGCCCGAAGAGTCCTCGCAAAGTACCATGGAAATGGTGATCCCAACGCGCCTCTCGTACTGCTGGAGTGGAAGGAGTTCGAGGAATCTGTCAGATTGGATGCGTCTGATAAACGCTGGTAAGGGCGCTGAAATGATGATAGAAGTTTAACTAATCAAACTAGGTGGGACTACTCCGAGCTTTTCAACACCAGGAATGCGCGCTATCGTTCCTCTATGATGCTGTTGATGGGTTTTTTCGGTGTAAGTCGAAATTTGTTCATTGGGACCTCATTGTTCATACGTTTCCACGTAGCAATGGTCTGGAAATGGCCTTGGGTACGTTCTAAACTTGGTTCACTCTTGCCGCAAACTCATGCAAGAAAATTAGGTATTTCCTGACAATTCTATTTGCCAACGCAGGCGCAACTTCACAAAATCAGAGGCTAACTCTGAATTTTGTCAATACTATTGTCTCCGCAACTGGCGCACTCATTGGTACCTCACTTTCTGACAGAGGTAACTGGATCGATTGAAAGTGCTCGGCTATCAATTAATTATGCCCAACAGTTGGTCGACGAGTCATGTGGTTCTGGGGAACCTTGGGTTGTGCTGGAATGCTGGCTGTCGTGACAGGCTGCACCGCAAAATGGGGTACAAGTGACGCAAATCCAGCCGGCGCTAGGGCAGCCATCGCCTTCATTTGTAAGCTGCAGCTTCTACTGCTCGGCGTCATGGAACGCTCAACGCCCCGTTAGTCTTATTCGGATTTGTCTATAGCTTGACATATACTCCACTTCAGGCCATTTATCCAACTGAGTGCCTGGATTATAATACACGGTAAGCGATGCAATTCTGTTTCACCCGATTCGGTCTTGCTTATTGGGATTATCAGCGCGAAAGGAATGGCTATGTACGTCCAGTACCTGAAGCTATCGATTTCTACCATTGGCTGATATCAAATAGCTATGCGCTGGCCGTTAGTTGTGCGTCCTTTGTTAACACCTACGCAGGGCCAATCGCGCTTGGAACTATTCAATGGAAGGTGGGTTGGTATCTAATTAAAGGTGTGGTACCAGGCACTAAGAGCCTGGGGTGTAGTACTATATCGTCTACATTGCATGGGATCTCTTCGAATGCCTTATAATTTGGCTTTTCGCCGTCGAGACCACCGGTCGCACACTGTACGTATGCTTCACTCATCCATCAATCACTACTTACGACCGGCTGCCCACGTTCAGGGAGGAACTTGATGAGATCTTCAGGGTATGTAGCGCCCATCTATTCTCCTTTTGAACAGCCGCTCAACAAGCCGTCTCTTATGACTAGGATCCTCATCCCGTCAAAGCTTCAACCAGAAAACACCAAGTTGCTGTTGTCGAGAAGCACGGCGGAACTGTCGTTGTGACACCTTCCCATCGTGAAACCGCATAGAAACCCGAGCATGTTGAGCGGACATGAGGGTTGATGCGTAGTGCTATATTGGTCGACTAAACCACCTTAGAGTATCGAGCATCTCGATTTGTGACTGGACAAAGGCTTGTTAATGATGCACATATGCCCGAGGAAACCGTTCCATCTGAAGCATCCACATCTTTTCGTGATGTACAGCAACCGAGAAGCTTAAGGGCTTCTAAACCTCGGCTACGGAAGCGGATGATCATGTGTTCGAGGAGCACTCATCATACATAAACCTATTCCAGCGGGTGGAGCGTTGGGGGCTGACCATTAAGCAGCACACTATATAAAGCTTGGGGTGCTCGTTCTCCACTCACACTGCTCTTGACTACGGCGCTGTACATTTGTTCCACTGAATATCTCACTGATCGATCATGTTCGCTACTGCCTCTGGCGCGATGGCACTAATGATACTGGGCGTGGTGCTACCTGTACATTCGGCCAACACCCCCGAAGCAGCTCACCGGACACTCCCCAACAAGGTCGCAACAGCGTGGTTCGCAGGATGGCACGCGCATGAAGGGTTCTCTGTGGCCGATATCCCTTGGTCGAAATATACTAGCTTGACCTACGCCTTTGCGTGAGTGTTTACCACTAGCAGCATGCAATGAAAAACGTTTCATGGGTTTTCAGTGAAACAACCCCAGATGTGAGGGTACTGTCGCTGGAAGGATCAAACCCAGAGGTTCTCCCGGAGTTTGTCGCCGCAGCTCATCGTCATGTTGGTTTTTTCCTTGTGGTGTGGTGGCACATGACTTGAATTGACATATGTTGAACAGGGTGTACAGGCACTCGTCTCGATCGGTGGTTGGACTGGTTCGAGGTTCTGGTCTTCCAATGTCGGTTCCGCACAAAATCGGGCGCTTTTCGTCAAGACCCTAACAGACTTTGCGAAGAAATATAACTTGGACGGCCTTGACTTTGAGTGGGTACCATCCATCTCATCTTGAGCGTGTAGACGAACCGACCGTGATCGTTCTAGCTGGGAATACCCTGGCCGCCAAGGCATCGGATGCAACGTCCTTAACGGAAATGACGCCCACAATTTCCTGTTGTTCCTTCAAGAACTTCGTCGACATCCACTCGGAGCTAAACTTCAACTGACTGCAGCAACAGCCACCTCAACGTTCAATGGCCCTGACGGACTGCCCCTTGCAGACGTATCCAAATTCGCCAAGGTTCTGGACTATATCGCCATCATGAATTATGACCTTTGGGGTCCTTGGAGTCCAACTGTCGGACCTAATGCACCATTAAACGATACATGCGCTTCCCCCGACCGTCAGGTTAGTTCTGCCGTTTCTGCAGTAAAAGCTTGGCACAATGCTGGTATTCCCTTAAATCAATTGGTTCTGGGCGTCGCGGGGTATGGTCACTCCTTCAGAGTGCGTAGGGGTGATGCGTTTGTCGGCGGATCAACGACAGAACTTGCTGCGTACCCGCCATTCGATGCTGTAGACAGGCCAACTGGAGACACCTGGGATGATAACCCAGGTATTGATGTGTGCGGAGTGGAGCAGCTGGCGGGAGGTAATTTCAATTACTGGGGATTAATCGCAGAAGGCTTCCTCGACGAGCAAGGCAAACCAAAGCGTGGTATTGCTCACCGCTATGACACTTGCAGTCAAACGGTGCGTTGATGGAAGAAACAGGAGCCATAATTGCGTCGCTGACTATGCATTAGCCATACGTCTATAATGCGAAAACCGAGATCATGGTGTCATTTGACAATGCACAGGTTCGTTTTGTGACTTTGGCTTATGTCAATCAAAGCTGATCCATTTTCTGCTAGTCGTTTGCTGCTAAGGGCCACTTCATCAAATCAACAGGTTTACGCGGTTTTGCCATGTGGGAGGCTGGAGGAGACTACAAAAACACATTGCTGAACTCAATACGAAAAACAGGGGGGTACTGACCGAGGAGTCTATTCTCTGAAGCTCGGCGATACATAAGGAATAAATAGAATATGTGCTCTCATCACTTTTGACGTGCCAGCTCATATCCTGCCATGTGAAGCAAGCTAGCGAACTATAGGGTTGTTAGAAGAGCATCCATATGAAATATTCAAAGCAAAATCCATACCTGGACCTTAGCGATACCTTTTAGTTGGTCGAAGTCATAGCCTTCACGGTCACTTAGGTCACCTGGAAGAAGGTCAAAAGTTACCCTCAGCGCGATGGAGAGCACGTACCACTATTGTGGTACATGGGGTCAACAACTAGCAAATTCAGTTGATATAAGTTCAACAAGTATGTGTGTGCTCTTACTAGGTCCTGCTCTTTCGAAGACTTGGGTAGCTGGGAAGCCTTGCTCATGGAAAGACTAGGAAGTCGCTCTAAATATATGCGCTCCCATAATCAACAAAAACTAACTTGGTGATCACTACAGCACGCCTCGAAGGGGATCAATACGAGTAACTAGAGGCGGAGTGAAGGTGACTTACTGTCGTAAATCCAACTGTGAGCTCGGGACTGTATATTGCAGCAACCCGGGCTACAAGCTCTGCAACTTGAGGGGTGCCGATGCTGAGTGCAGTGGTTCATGATCGAGCTCCTTCAAGATAAGAAGGCTTACCGATCGGGTAGGCCTAGCTGTGCTGGCTCATCGGGTGCGCGGTAAGCAAGCATGTCGGCCTGAATCATCAAGGTGACGTTGGCTTCCTGCTCCCTCAATAGCTCTGAAACTGATGAGAATGAGAACAGTAGTCGTAGGGTGACAGGCTTACTTGCGTATGCTCGTGATCCGAGCAGTCCTTGCTCCTCTCCAGCAAACGCAACAAGCTCAACATTACTATGGAACCGAACACCCTTCCTGGAAATGGTGCGGGCAATGCCAAGTAAACCCGTAGTACCAGAACCATCATCATCTCCGCCTGGAGCACGAGTGCTCCCAAATGAACCCCGGCTGTCATAGTGCGCGCTTATGATGACAGTATCTGTGGTATCAATAACAGCAGGATAGCGACTAGAACAAGTATAAGCGACGTAGACAGGGTCCAAATGAAACTCACCAGATTACATTGGGGGCGAAGCCATCCAAAAATGGACAGAGGGTACAAGTGGCACCGGTGTCTTCGAAGCGATCCTTCAACCAAGCTGCGGCAGTACGAGCACCAGCAGAGAAGGAGTGCCTCGAGAGAATGGGAGAGATGTCATCTTCTCCAGTCAAGAACCGGATATCATTTTGCATTTGTGGCAACGAGATATTGTTAACAATAGCAGCGATTTCCGGATTGAATTTAAGTTCACTCAGCACGTCCTCGACGCGCTTTACTGCTGAGGGAGGAACTGGAATGTACGATACCGACTCATTTGGTACGAGTGTTGACTTCCAAAATCTAGGTATGATTTGGTCTATGCCGACGGCCCTGCTACTACTGAGGGATAACAGCGCGGCAGTGGGTGTTCGGTACAAAATTTCGTAGTTGAGTTGCGGTTGAGCATCAGGAAGAATGACTTGAGAGGACTCTTGTGTGATCTCCTCGGGATGAAGATCGCCAATTACAGCAAATGAGTCCAGAAAGTGGTCGAGGTCGTAATCGACCTTCGGAGTTTGGTTCCTCAGCCGCTCGTCGACAGCGGCTTCCTCCAACCATACAAGCTGTCGATTCGTGTCATCGAAAGGAACAATAGATGCACTTGAAATCAAGTCGCCGGATGTCCAGGAATCCAAGCAGGACTGGGTAGGTAATATCAAGCTGACTTGGGAGTTTCCGTCATGGTAGTTGCCACGAAAGCCAGGAGTCAGACAAGAACTCGGATCAAGCAAGGAAGGCCGGAAGGGTGTTATAAGGACGAGGCCGAGCGGTAGGGTCGTGGAGGTCAACATGAGGAGACGGTGTGGATGGGACTGGCAGCCTCGTTGCTGTATTGGCAGCTGTTAAGGCACTTGGGCTGTAGCCGGTAAATTCGGTAATCTAACGGTCACAGCTCTTGGGTGTGACCTCATTCCCCAGCCCAACGCGTTCATGTCATAACTCGAGCCACCATCAGGATCTTCCTTGCCATCTCCTTCAACGAGCTCTAGTTCTTGGGCGGCTATGGGTTAGTCAAATTACTTCATATCCTTTCCTCTATTCATCTTGCCCTCCAGACGCTGCTACTGCCAAGCAATTAGTTGATAGAATCTATGAGAAGCGCAAGGCAGCTGCGCTTGAACTCGAGAAGTAGTGTTCATCATACCGGTACCTTTGCCTATTCTCAGTGCCACATTGCAGACAAGTTCGAGAATGCCACGCGAACGGTGATGAACGACGAATTAACGCTATCATCGAGCAATTGATCGAGATGTTCAGCAACAGCTCTAACGCGATGCACATCCGCAACGGTGGCCTTATCGGACTTGCCGGCACTGCAATCGCGTTAGGTGTCGAAGTCGCGCCATATATGTCCAAGTTTATCACTCCGTTGCTCCTTTGTTTCACCGACCCAGAGAATAGAATTCGCTACTTCTCAGCCGAATGCCTTTACAATATCGCGAAAGTGTCCAAGGGCGAAGTTTTGGTTTTCTTTAATGACATTTTTGATGCTCTTAGCAAGGTGAGTCGTTCTCTCGCCGCTTGTATTACCCCAACGTACGACTGTTTCTCTAGCTCGCCGCCGACTCAGAGCTCTCCGTTAAGAACGGTGCCGAACTACTAGACCGTCTACTCAAAGACATTGTGGCAGAGTCTGCATCTATCTATGTGCCCTCATACCCAGAGACAGAACGAATAAGAAACAATTTCCCTGGAGTGCTTATACCTGTCTATGGCGAAATGGGGGAGCCCGAAGGATTAGTCAAGAAGGCCTTTTCCCTAGCTCACTTTATTCCATTATTGCGAGAAAGGATATACGTTGTTAGCCCATTCACTCGAAGCTACCTAGTATCTTGGTTGACCGTGCTTGATTCGGTACCGGAGCTGGAGCTTATCGCATACCTTCCTGAATTCCTCGATGGTCTCCTGTGGGTATTTATTTCCGACATTGCATCACCGAGTATCACTTACAGCAAGTAGAAAATACCTTTCGGATCCTATTGAAGATGTCCGGGTAGCAACAGAGACCTTACTCGGAGACTTCCTGCGCGAAATACACAACGTTGCTGTTGTTAGAAAGCGGATGGAGGAGGATGCTAAATCCAAAACAAGCGGAGCAGAGGATTCCATTAGGCGGTCCGAGCAGAATGATATCCAAGAGCAAGGTACTGTCACTGATGACCACAAAACATTGGCTGGCGAGGTAGATGACGAATTGGGGTCCGATATTGATGAAAAGGATACTGGCGGTGAGCATCAGTATCTCTTCTGAGGCATTACACTCACAGTTTGCAGTTTGGGTTCCTGGTCAAGGTGTGAAGATAAATTATCCTGCTATCATCGAAATCTTACTTCAACAGCTGGATGGTGAACGTGCGGGTCAATTCAGCAGTCTATTGTAACGATCTACTCACTTTTCTTCCTAGATGACGAAATTCTGCAATCCACCGCCTTGATATGGCTTGCAGAGTTCCTTCACTTTGTTCCTGAGCAAATGGTGCCCTTCACACCTCGATTAATTCCTGCTATGCTGCCTAATTTAGCACACCACGTCAATATGATTCAAACGGCAGCTGTTCGCACCAATGGGCGACTATTCCATGTGATTCAAAGTCTTCCCCCTCCCCCAGACGCCATTCCACGACTTCAAGAGAAACCTCCGTCCAATCCCAGAGCGGTTACCTCTCCAACACCAACTACTAACTCAATGCCCAAGCCTTCTCTATCTAAGGACATCGGAAAGGAGCCACCTATCAAGGAGGCCATTCCTGAGGCAGAATCGCCCACACTGTCTACTGTACCTTTGCAACGGTCGAAGAATAGTTCTGCCGACGTATCCCAAGCCTGGAAGCAAAATCCAAGCGATGGACAGCAAGCCTCTCCTCTTCCTACAAAGATGACAGCGAGCCGACCCGTCTCTCCTGAAGCTGAGCTCGCATCTACGGTCGACTTGCCGCCTGAAGACATGGATCCTTTTGATTATCAATTAACCGTAAACGAGTTGACCATTCAATTTTTGAGTGAATATGAAGAGACAAGGGTTGCAGCTTTGAAGTGGCTTATTATGTTGCATCAAAAAGCACCAAAGAAGGTACACCACTTCCAGATATATTGTATGCTATGTGAATACCTCGTTCTGATAGTAGGACACAGATTTTGGCTATGGATGATGGAACATTCCCTGCACTTCTCAAGACCCTTTCTGATAGTTCCGAAGAGGTGAAATTCTCGGAAAATTAATAATCGTATGGCTAAATATAATCCAGGTCATTAAACATGACCTCCAACTCCTAGCACAAATTTCCTCAAGTTCCGAAGAGAGTTATTTCAAAGCATTCATGGTCAATCTCCTCGAACTGTTTAGCACGGACAGGCGGTTGCTCGAAACACGAGGCAGCTTAATTATACGGCAACTGTGTTTGAACCTCAACACTGAGAAGATATATCGTACTTTTGCAGAAATTTTAGAGAAAGAAGATGTAGGTGTCCCCTCGCAGGCTTGGCATATTCACTGAAAGTGAATCCAAACAGGATCTGGAATTCGCGAGTGTTATGGTTCAGAAACTGAATCTAATACTCATTACCTCTCCCGAATTGGCAGATTTCCGAAGGAGACTGAAAAGTCTGGAAACACGGGTATGTTGTTTTGAAGGAATAAGGGATGCCTCTCATGCAGCATACAGCAAGACGGACAAGCCCTATTTACTACACTGTATAGGTCATGGTGTCATAATGCTGTGGCTGTATTTTCACTATGTCTGCTTGCGCAAGCATACGAGCATGCTTCCAATCTTCTCACCATATTGTAAGTGTTTCAGTAGTCGGTCCGCCATTGTACCCACTGAATACCTGCAGTGCCGATCTTGAGGTCACCATCGCGATGCTTGTACAAATTGACAAGCTCGTTCAGCTCCTCGAATCCCCTATATTCACATATTTGCGATTGCAACTCCTGGAACCCGAACGGAATCCCCATCTATTCAAGTGTTTGTACGGTTTATTAATGCTCCTCCCACAAAGCTCTGCATTTGTATCCCTACGTAACCGTCTGAATGCCGTCAACTCGGCCGGTTTTCTACACATAGCGCCTAAACCGTAGGACTGACATTTACTATTTAATTAGTTCTGACGTCAACCCGCATAGGTCAATCAACCCCTTGTCGACACGATCTAAGTTCTCTCGGGATGAAATTAAATGGCAGGAGCTCCTCCAGCATTTTCGTTCCGTCCAAGCTAGGCATGAGAAGGCGCGAAGACAAGCACTGGGAGGCGATTTGGCGTCATTACCCGATTGGACAGAGGGTGACAAAGGGGATAGTGCTAGTGTGTCGACTAACGGCGATCGTGCGCCACGTGCGACGCCGTCGTCGTTGGCAGCGAAGGCTCGACCAGCACTGGCAAGGAAGGCTACAGGCGAGCCAGTGATGGGAACAAGCATCCCCCCAAGGACTGGCGCACTATCGCCTTTGAATCCTCGAGCCAGACTTTCAGCTACACAAGCAAGCTCAGGCGGAGGGTTGGCTCAGAAACAAGCCAGAAGAACTGTGGATTTGTCCAGGAAGCCTACGTCTTAACGATTCATATACAACTCTTCATACAAGCTTTACGAGGAACATGTCTGCATTACTCATGTCATTGACGTCACGAATCATGTATTTTTCTTGTATTTATCCCGCAATAGGTGCTATAGTTGATAGCACAGTTTAATCTAGAATACATCAACAGCATTAACGGCAGGAAACAACGACTAGAACACGATCGATTTAGGGATGTGAATTGTTACTGGTAAGAATATTATTCCGGATGGTAGAAATATCACTGTCCGTGAGGTTCAAGTATTGCTTGAGATAGATATCTACGCCGCCATATTTAGAATCTAACAACTGAAGGAAAGCTGTCATAGTCTCATGACTGCAAAATGTTGGCATGTCAATTGGTGAGCAACCGAATAAATACCCACCGGCAGGTGAACATAATAAGAGCTGCTTCGTTATTACTTGCGAATAATGGCTCTTTTGATAGCCGGCTGATGATCATTTCACGTGCGGGCTCGCGCCCAACCCGACTGAGGGCATAGTCATTTGCAATCACATCATCTGCCACTCCTGCAAGCTGATTCGGGGAGAGTGCGGGGCAAAGAGGAATCAACGAGTCTCCACAAGACGGGACTATAAACGTCAAGCTTACCTTGAGGAATAGAGCGGCCAGGATCCCAGTACGATCCTTACCCGCTGTACAGTGAAATATTATGCCCTCGTCTGGTTTATCGCGCATATGACGGAAGGCAATGCCAAATGCCTTCCCAGCGTGGTCAAGAATTTGGGAGTACAATTCCATGAAAGCCTAAGGGGAGCTAAGCGACCAGCTTGAAGGGTAGGATTGGTTCAATTCAAGCTAACCTCGGTCTTACCACTGGCATATAACTGATAACGCCTGGCGAAGGACGTTAACTGAATGGTAAGAGGTTGTTCAATAGGTGATGGGTGGATAGCACGTACTTACTTGGCCATCATCTCAGGACTGTAATCCTCCTTCTTGAAAACCGGAACATGAGTGACCTCGACTCCCTCAATTTGGGGCAGTGGGGAGTTGTACTTCTGGATTTCAGTGTCTGACCGTAGATCAAATACACGCTTGATGCCCAAACTACGCAGTTGATTCTTCCCTATGAGGGTGTATATGAGCACACAAGAAAGGGTCGAGAGCAGTGAACAATAACCTTCCTCTGTTATAGCGGATAACTCAGCTGAGCGAAACAGTAGCTTGGGTCGGGTGACTTTGCCTGGATGTGTTATAGAAGGGTATGTGCCAAGATCTCGTACGTTGATGACGCCGGCAATGGTGACGAACGGGGGACGTGAAAGGACATCGGCTACATAGGCAGGGTCCAATGGCTCGAGATCTGGGGGGGTCATGACGGGTGGGTGGCTGGATGGGCAGGATTTGGCCCGTGAGGATCCCTCTAACTGGTCCCCTGAGCACAGGGCGGCCCGGGACGACAATGTAGATCACATGACACAGAAATAATGCAACACGAGAAAGCCCACCCTGAAGGAGCATTTGAAGGCGTAAATTACGGTCTTTAAATCAGCGCATCAATGGACATTGACACCCTCTCATCCTCTCCCCCTGCTAGGCACACGTCTCTACCACCAAGCAGCGCGCCAGCTCCTACACCCTCATCTCCTGTCGCGGCACCTAACTCAACGCCAACGCGTCGGACAATCACCACTGCTCTTGTCGCGGATGACGAAGTTGCGGCACAGAACAATGACAGTCAAGAGACAGCCACAAGAAGAAGACGGCTTCCCCGAACGCAACCCACTGGGGATGTACCCCTAGTGCGTGATGTCGTTGGAGAAAGCGTATCAGAGAGCTTCGAGAACTTTTTGAAGACGTGAGTAATCGCTGATGATATCTTCATCTGGCTAATTGTTGATAGCTATACTGAAGAGGTTGCCCTTGCACCCACACCTGCATCGGATGGTGGGGTTCCTGAAGTGGCAGATGGCGAATTAGTATATGTCGAGCAGATCCACACAATGCGAGCTTATGAATTGACAACCCTCTATGTCGATTTTGGACACATCTTGCAACGTGACGATGTCTTAGCGGACGCTATCCAAAAACAGTATTATCGATTCTTACCCTATCTTCGACGCGCTCTTCACAATCTTGTGGCTCAATACGAGCCCGAATACCTCAAGGTCAATCCCACAGCCGCGGCCACTGATTCGGCCAATCTCCAAACGCGAGAATTCAACATTGCATTCTACCATTTACCCTTGGTCAACGGTATCCGAGAACTCAGAACAGAGAAGATAGGCCAGTTGATCAGCATCAGTGGGACAGTAACGCGAACGAGCGAAGTACGCCCGGAGTTGTTGTATGGTAGTTTTATATGCGAAGTTTGTAATGGCATCGTCCATGATATAGAGCAGCAATTCAAATATACTGAGGTTCGTCTATCTACGCTTTATCCGCACGCCTTACCAAACCTCGTATCAGCCAGCTCTATGTCCTAATCCCACTTGTGGTAACAGAACGGCATGGAAACTCCAGGTTGACACCTCCAAGTTCACCGACTGGCAGAAAGTACGCATTCAAGAAAACCCATCTGAAATCCCGACGGGATCTATGCCTCGCTCTCTGGATGTCATCCTGAGATCTGAGATGGTCGAAAGAGCCAAGGCCGGTGACAAGTGCGTTTTCACGGGTACATTTATTGTCATACCAGATGTCAGTCAGCTTGGACTGCCTGGTGGGGAGCAGGCCGCGCTACAAAGAGAGGCAAGTAAGGGCATCAACTCGGCGGCGGCGGGAGTTGGGGCCACAGGAGTCACTGGCCTGAAGGCGCTTGGTGTGAGGGACTTGCAGTACAAAACAGCATTCTTGGCGTGCATGGTACACGATGCAGATGGGAGGGCAAGTACAAAAACTATCCTTATTGAATATATTGATAACACTATGTATAGGCAGGTACCAATATTCGTGGGGAGGAGGAGATGGGTGAAGATACAGGGCAGGCGTTTATTCAATCTCTCACAGAACCAGAGTACGAAGAGCTGAAGAGGATGATTGAGTCCGATCACATTTATTCACGGCTCGTCGAATCTATTGCTCCAACCGTCTACGGCCACGAGATAGTCAAGAAGGGGATTCTCCTACAACTCATGGGAGGTGTTCACAAACAGACACCCGAAGGCATGCATTTGCGTGGCGATATTAACATTTGCATCGTCGGTGATCCTTCTACATCCAAGTCTCAATTCCTAAAGTGCGTGGGCCTCAAAGATAACTTTTCGCAGATACTCGCTCTAACTACATCACAGATATGTCTGCTCCCTTGTTCCACGCGCTGTATATACTTCTGGAAAGGCTTCGTCCGCTGCGGGTTTGACAGCTGCAGTTGTTAAGGACGAAGAAACAGGGGACTTCACCATTGAAGCTGGTGCACTTATGCTCGCGGACAACGGCATCTGTGCCATCGACGAGTTCGATAAGATGGATGTATCTGACCAAGTTGCAATTCATGAAGCCATGGAACAGCAGACAATTTCTATCGCGAAGGCAGGCATTCATGCCACTCTTAATGCCAGGACGTCCATATTGGCTGCCGCCAACCCGATCGGCGGGCGTTATGATCGCAAAAAGTCGCTAAGGGCAAACGTCCAGATGAGCGCTCCGATTATGAGTCGATTTGACCTCTTCTTCGTCGTATTGGACGAGTGCGATGAAAAGACAGATCTTAACATCGCAAAACATATAGTGAATGTCCATCGCTTCCAAGATGAAGCTATAAATCCCGAGTTCAGTACGGAGACTTTGCAACGCTACATCCGTTACGCGCGGACGTTTAACCCTAAGGTGCAGTGTGGTTTCTAGCTGACCTAGATCGACCTAACGCCATAGGCAGCTCACACCCGAAGCCGCAGATGTGCTTGTGCAAAAATATCGCATCTTGCGACAGGATGATGCGTCCGGTGCCAGCAGAAATTCTTACCGTATTACTGTTCGACAACTTGAAAGCATGATTCGACTGAGTGAGGCCATCGCACGCGCAAACTGCACAGCTGAGGTCAACTTAATTCACTGGTTTAGCGTAAGCTCTTGCGCTAATGATCAGAGTATAGATAACGCCCGCCTTCGTGATTGAAGCGTATTCACTCCTCCGTCAATCGATAATTCACGTAGAACAAGACGACATTGACTTCGACCAGGAAGAGCCCGAAGCCACCGGTCGTCAAGAGAGTACAAACGGCATTGAAACGGACGAAGCTCCCATGTCCACAGCTGAGGTTGAAGCGATGGACATGATGGAAGAAAGTTCTTTGCCAATGGATGCAGTCCGGGATGCAGGCCCGTCGCGCCTTGCTCCGGCTGCTTCGTCATCTTCAAGGCTAGAAACTGCACCACCGCCTAATGTTGCTGCCCCTCCAGCACCCGCAAAGCGAAGGATGGTCATCACTCATGATCAATATTTGACGCTGCGAAGTTTGATAATTCTGCACTTATCAAAAGTAGAGCAACAAACAGGCAGGGGGATGGATCGTGATGAGTTGATTGACTGGTATCTAGAGGAACGAGAATCACAAATAAGTGATGTAGAGGAGCTGGAGTATGAGAAAGAGCTGATCACGAAGATGTTGCGAAAGTTGGTTAAGGTAGGTCCATCCCATCACGCACTTTGTCTACTACTAAGTTTTGCATCTTGCAGGACAACTACCTTCTTGAAGTCAAAGGCGACGTCCAGGAGTCTCTTCCTTCCATGGACGAGAGCGGACAGTCTACACTCGACGGTGACAACATTCGCGTATTTTACATGGTGCATCCCTCCGTCGACACTGAGGAGTCTTCATTTACGTCTACTGTATAACATATTTTGTCTTGTATCTAGTCTTGATGCGGTATTGTAAAGTCGTTTTGCCATGGGAGGGATTTATGTAGTGGAAATTCTGTTGCAGAGCCACTGATACGCTGTCAGCTTGAAAGTGTCATACCATTACCTAATCCTCTCTAAAGTGGCCGCGGACCGGCTCTGCACTGTAACCAAATCCACCGAACTACGGCCTCCTCCTGCTATAACTGACTACGGAGTGCCGTGCTGAAGACTACTGCGAAGTGGGTGTTAGCTACGCCATCAACATCGCCCTCCGTAAAGTAGTCATACCATCTTATCTCCCCTCGTTATCCCCCTATTCCGTGCCGTAGCCCGCCGAAGCAACTGGTCTATTCAGACAGTTGCAGCACCACCTTCTAGCAGTTATGGCAAACCAATTGATTGTGCCGGTTGTTCTTACAACGGGAGGACTACACTTTGCGGAAGTTAGCGCAAACGCAACAGCTGAGGATGTCATCAATGCGTTAGTGGTCAGGTCAGAGGTTAGACACGAAGCTTTAAGTGGACTGGCCGATCGCGGCTGGGCCTTACAGAAAGTCCGTGTGGAGCCTAGTGGTCGACCCTGGGAAGAGCGAGATCTAGAGGACTTAGGAGATGGTAAGTGAAGAACGTACTCGCAAGGCAAGGCATTCCTCTTAATCTATTACAGGAACTCTGAAACCGAAAGAGGCGGTAGCTCCCATAGTCAATGCAACGCCCCAGCAACAATCTCACCGACATTTCTCGTCATTTCCTCTCACGACTCATTTGCATGCTCCTGCACTTCGCTTGGTTTCCTTGCATCCTATGCTGACGATTACTTTCACTTTCCTGCGCGTACCTGAAATTCACGACGGCTATGAATACAAATGCTTCATTTCGAAAGTCATGACCATTAATGACCTTCTTGATATGGTTATTGAAGAGCTTGGATTAACAAAGAACTTACCTGTACCAGGTGGAGGGAATCTGGATTATGCTTTCGAAGAGGTATGGTTCGACAAAAACACAGAAAGTGAGTAAATAAGAATACATCGCACAAAGTTGTATTCTGAGTGTCATACTACAGGGAGTTCTAGATTACCTGGTACCGCCGTTGTGCATAACTTATTGCAAACACCTTTTACACCGAATCCGCTGTCCTCGAGGGCAAAGCGCAACTTTCGATTTTGTGTACCAGATGAGTGGTATCGTCGTTCCAGTTCCAGAAGCGCATCCTCCACGGTGTCCGTAATAAAGCCGTCTCAATCAACACTGAGACGTCTTGCGGCATTGTCGGAGGGCGATGAAGGTAGTGAGGGTGGCAGTGACGGCGAGGGCACAGCCAAACTAAAGCCCAATAATGGGGCGGCCACTGCAGCTCCTTCAGTTCCTACCACGCATCTACCGTCCCCACCCACGTCACCCACACCATCACAAGACTGGCGGAGTTCATTATCCCAGGCCCGCCTCTCGAGTATGTTCGAAGGCTGGCTGAAGTCGACGCCATCAACTCCGCCATCAGCCAGAACGAGTATGATATCCGTATCGGACTTCAGAAAAAGTGTTAGCGAGCCTATTCCGATTGAGCAAACCATTGTCAGTAGACAGTCAAAGCCCCAAGACGGAGTTGCAGAAGATCAGCTGGATGAAGAAGATCATGCAGAATTTGAGGCTATGCTGGTAAGCATCTAATGTTGTGGTACGTACCAAGATTGACCCAAGCACCCCAGAACGAACTTGGACTAAAGAATGACAAGCGAGCCACGATGTATCAGTTGCCCACTTCTCAGAAGAGGTTGATTCTCAAGCAGAATCGCGAGTTTCGCGCGGGGGTATCCCGGTCGCCCCCTAAGTCTAACCACATCAATCATGCTGCCCACGCTGCCTCCTATAGTCCGGCATCTGCAGCCTCACTCCTCCCTCGTCTTGTGCCACAATTGACTGGCGATGCGGGGATTATGCGTCGGTTTTCACTTGGGGGCTGGGGCTCTAGCACGGCCGCACCACCCGTCGTTTCCGGGGAGTCTGACCGTTCCAGCGGCGAGTTTGACAGTGGAACCAAGGGCAAAGGGAAGTCCCAGATCGAAAAGGTAGCAGAGGATCTGCAACCGGTTAGACCTCAGTATACAGGAGGATTATGGGCGAGTTGGTGGTATTCATCCGGTGGTGATGATAAGAAAGAAGCGGAGAAGAACCCCAAGTGGTACGCTGACGTCTTGCGGGGTAACAAGTCTGCAGATATTAAGCTGGTCAAGCACCTCATCTCGTTACGAGTACATCTGTCAACCGCGAAGTTGATCTGGATAGAAGACTTCATCCACACAGAGAAGGGGATTGATATCCTAGGGTCTCTGCTCTCGACACTGGTGGGGAAAGGCGGAAAGCATCGAGAATTGAGTGAGGTAGAGAACACTGTACTCTTCGAAGTAGTCAAATGCTTTAGGGCACTTCTCAACACCGAGGTACGCGAATGCGCAATTATTACTAATTCTACTGAACCGTATCCTGTAGCCGGGATTTAAAGACGTGCTCTCATCGCCGCTTATTGTCACACATATAGCCTATTCTCTCTATTCATCGTCACCGAAGCTGCGGGCTTTAGCTTCAGAAATACTTGCGGCCCTATGTATATTGTCACTCGATGATGGACATAAGGCCGTCTTGGCTGCTATGTCAGACTTTCGCATAGCCTACGATGAAGCTTTCAGATTTGAGACTCTGGTCAACTCTCTTCGCCTTCCAGAGCTCGATAGCGATGTAAATAGTCCGATAGACGTGCCCGCTGAGGACGGAGTATGGGAAGCACGGACCTCAGCAATGGCCTTGGTCAACGCCATAACAAATTGCCCAGAGTCCCTGGAAGACCGAATCATTCTCCGTGAAGAGTTTGGCAGAAGAGGCTTGAATGAAGCTATAGTGGTGAGTAACTATCTATGTATGGCGATCCCCGTTTGCCTGATATTCTTCTCCGATCACAGGCCCTCAGATATATCAAACCTCCTGATCCGCTGTTAACACAATTGGATGTATATACAGAAGAGAAATTCGAGGACGAAGAGGACATGCGGAACAGGGCAAAAGAGCTAGTACAGGGGCATGAGCGATTACAATCAGACTCAGAAGCTGCTTTGCTGGACTTAATTATCCTTGCTAAGCAACATGGGGAATTATATCCGGTGATGGTGGAAATCCTGAACCACTATGCTCAAATTTTGCAGCGAGACATAAATATGTATGGTACTCTGCATTTGTTGCATCCTGTTGCTTACACACACCTCTAGGCAATTGAAGGCCGATTTGTTCACTATCATGGATCGTTTTGTTGAGCAGGCGGCAATGCTCAATGATTTGTGGGTATCTCCTTATGCTATTGGCAAAATCGTAAAATTTTGCATTGACGCTGTGCTCAGTGATGATAGTTGGCATATTTTCATCAAGCGATTCGCATCATCTGTACAACATATCACAGGCCAGGAACTAGAAGTAAAGGCGGCATCTGAGAGTGATGCCCTCGTCGAACAAGAGCTCGAGACTCTGAGAAACAAAGTTGATGAGCTCAGTGATGAGGTATGAGTATCCTTACTTGATGGCTGCATACTCACAAGGATTCAAGAGGGCCAAACTCAAGAGTCAGTTGAGCGACCAAATAGCGGAGATTAATACATTGAAGTCCCTACCTCTGAATGTTTCCCTTCCAAACGCCAAACCATCTGCAAAGGCCGGTCATGAGGTGACTATTTTGTGCGTGGTCACACATAGGCAAATCTAACACATACCCAGCAAAATTTCCATGGGCTGGTGCAAAGATTGGTTCAAAAAGAGAAACAAGTTCTCCAGCTCCAAAGTGAACTGGATAGACTGAAATCGCAGAATCCGCTCGAGGGGCGTGAAGTTGTAGGTTGATTTATTTGCAAGCCCTGGTGGACAACAACTCACGATTCGTGAAAGGACGACAAGGCTAAACGGGAGCGCGATCGAATCAAGTGGAATGCCTTGATGGATGAGATTGCAAAGTTTAAGACAAAGGTCAGTTACGTTACCTATACAAGCTAAGCAAAACGCTGATTGTCTTATACAGAATGGCGAGCTTGAGGCGGCGCTTGGCAGTAAAGATAAAGAAATAGTCTACCTGAAGCGCGCCCTTGAATCTGTATACACACGCTTTCTTGCAAGGGAGGAGACTCGGGAGGAAACTCGGGAAGCGGAGATGGATGCAGAAATTATTGCCAGCCGCGCAATCGAAAGTCTTACGCAGAAAGAGCATCAAATTGATGCTTTGCGCACAGAAATATCTCAGTTAAAGGCTGAATTATCGGCGAAACCGATGACTGAACAAGAATTCAAAGCTCGTTCTCCACCACCTCCACCACCGCCTAAACCTAAACGAACAACCACTCTTCCTGTCCCACCCAGAGTAGATCATGCCAATCCCTTGTCATCATTGGTCCCTATGCGCCCACCACCCCCACCACCCCCACCATCG